>OX637406.1:9092500-9595000 GCA_951799425.1 Ilex aquifolium
TAAACAGCGCCTCTGATGAACGTACCGTATCTCAACAACTATACATGTACACAATCATGACATGTCTCTACACTTGTTATTTTAGGTACACAAAATTAAATTATTATAGGTACACACATTAAAAACTAAATATTATATTTCATTGAGAGAGGGGAGATTACATATTTGGTTTATTTGTTTTATATTTTAAAAAAAAAACACAAAAGAAGATTATTTTTTTTATGTCCTTCAATTCTGCCTCAAGCTCTTTGGCATTATTTCCCTCCTTTTGTAGCTTTTTGTTGAAGTACTTCACATTTTCTTCCTTTCGTCTCGTTATTTGTTGGACTTGTAAAGATTGGATTCAAAACGGTCGATATCAATTTGCATGTGATCTTGTTTTGTGTGGGCGTTGTCCAAGAAACTTGTAAGCATTTGTATGTTAATTTGTGTTCTTTGCTGCATTGGTTGATCTATTTTTTCTATTTTTTGTTCTAGATTTTAGATACGTTATTTATAGAAGTATTTTTCATGGGGGTAGAGGAAGATGTTTAAATGTATGTTCATTAAGGTGTTAATTGTGTAGTTAATCGAAGAGACGTCTGTCTAGATGTCTTATCTCAATGTATATGTTGCAAAGATATACTGAATACAACCACTATTAGTAAATGTAACTTAATGTACCTGCGAACCATTAGTTGATGGGTACGTTAATGGAGAACATGTCATTTTTTTTTAGTGTATCTATCTGATGATTTGGTTTTTGAAGAAGAAAGTACATCATAGTGACTTAGGTTTTTCGAAAAGGTGTTTTAATTACATGATGATATTGTGGTTATTTTTTATAATTTTAAAGGGCGTTAGTTATGACAATTGCTTTGACTTTTCAACAGGACTTAATACCAAAAAAAACAATGACAAATGTGTTTTTTTTTTGGAATTCTATTGGGCCTAGGTACCGGCCTCCAAAAAACTCAATATTTTATTTGAACTGTTACTACACACCTAAAAATTATGGAGTCTTCCTCAAAGTGAGGCCTCAAGCCCAAATTTTAGTGGCCTAGTGATTAGGTGGACCCTTATTTTGAGGAGCCATTTAGAGTCATCAACTACAAGACCTTCCTCAATAACAATTCTAGAACCAGCGCCACACAAATCAACAACTTCTAAGGGTGTCAAAATATGAGAACATGATCTATTAATATGAAATAAACACGACACAAAATTATAGAGCTTGAATATACCTTAAGATACTTGTTTTGTAAATGAGTGAATTTGATATGACATAATTAATAAACGAATTAAATATGAATGAAACCAATTAAAAAAAATATGACACAACGCGTGTATATACTAATTATACACGAGACTAAAAATATATGTTAACTAAGATAATAGATATTTTTGTTATTAGAAATTTAAAAAGTAATAATTTAGATCCACACACCTTATCTTAGTATATTATAAAACAAACATTTTTCTACCGAGAACAACTATGGTGGCTTCCCCTCTTAGATTCCTAAATTTTCATTTTTTACATTAATTTAATTGCTACTCATCAAACCATTGCCTACCATGTGGTAGGTTTTCTAACATTGCATAGGTTTTTTTTCTTTCTTTTTTCCGGGTGGGTTTAGGCAGAGAATTTTTTCTGGTTGGTTTTGGAGGGATTGGTTTCGAGGATTGTGCGTAAATACTCTCTTATCTTTTTAGGTTTTGCCTTATTTTATTTCAAATGCGAGAATAGATTGATATATTCTAACTTTATACAAGCACGTGCATCACACGGGGCAACACTAGTACAATATATATATATAAAACAATCAATTTATTAGAGAGAGGACTTGAAAAGTTTTCCCTCTCACTTATCTAATTTTTAAGAATTAAGAATTATTAGATTCTTAATACTCCAATCATATTCAACCAAATGCCTCAAATAACTATCCTAATAACTGCCCATAAACTCCTTCTAAAAATTCATCTTTTGGATTTTGAGTTTCTATTTTCTTCTTAAATAAATTTATAAACTATATATATACTACTCCTAAAAGACTACTAAACCAAAAAATATTTTTTTGCCATCATTACTCTCAAATAATTGTATAAAGTCAGATTATTATTAGAATAATTACCCTAATTAAGTACATAATATCATATTTAACCCATTGTCCATCAATCTTCTAATCAATTATTGAGGGATACATTTACTGCACTTATGACTGTTTGGATGTTACATATGTACAAATTCACTCCTTAACCACTTATTAGTAATATAAATGCAATTTTTATCCTTTTTAGAGCTTATAAATTCCTCAAGCAAATTTCTAATTACAGTCTAATACATTGTATTTATGAAAGACCATCCCTTCTCTCCTTCATCATTTGTCTATTGTACCCCAAAAGACGATGAATCGTATTTCTTTTACCTATTGATTCTTCCGCTACTTGATAATACTTCGAATCTATTGCATTATTAGTACACCTAACCCTTTTAGTTGCACCCAATTCTCTTGTAAATCCTTTATGTCAAACTTATCATTCAAATTTAATGATAATCAGTCTTTTTCACTTAACTCACTGTGAAAATCTCAATATTTTCAAGTCGTGAAACCAACGCTTGTTGAAGAACTGTTGAAGCCATTAAATCGCTATGGAAGAGAATGTACCATTTTCAACTCTATATATTTTCTAGATAGTGTTTTTCTATTTGGTGTTCTCAACACCCATGAAATAATTTTTGGTTTTTTTGAATTTGATTAATTCCAGAATATAAAGATAATAGATTTTGTTGAGTTAGATAAAGGCGGTTGGGCCTTGATTTCCACGGGAGAGTATGCATGCTTTTATAATTGATTTATTCCATACTCAATAACCAGAAAATTGGTTCATGTATGAAGCTTCTTCTTTTCTTTTTTTTTTTTGTCATCATTAAGAGAAATGTAGTGAGACTTCCACAAAGATATATGCGGGATAGTGTACTTCTTGATTTCATGCCTTCTGGTAGCCTAACGTGTGTGGGATTATTGGATGATATGGAGCGAGAGCAAGTTAGTGTTGATTTTGTCCTGAATTAGTGGTGGAATGCTTGAACTCTTGGGGCTATTATAGATTATCATGATAACACTTTGTTTCCATCTATGGTAGGCTATGAATTACTGCACTACTATAACCTGATTAATTTATACTACTGCTCTGGTTTGATTATATGTTTGACATGTTTATCAATAGCTTTTTTATTATTTGCATTTTCTTGTGATTTTAGTTCAAGGTTGTTACTTAGAATTTTACAAAAAATTATTTTGAATAATTACGACTCCATTGGTGATCAAAGTTCATCCAATGTACTTACTTTTATATGTAGAATTTATTCATTCATTCATTCATTCTTCTTCTTCTTCTTCTTCTTTTGTGTTATAAAATAATAATGCAGGTTCCATCAATAAATTTTTTGCTTTACAAATCCTGAATCTTCTCACTACCAAGAAGGCCAACACTGCCCAAGTATTCTTAGTAAGCAAAAAATATTCATGATTGCACGGTCACTTAGTCCTATTGTTTAGATTGATATTATATTGTTCATCCAGGTTTTGTTTTGTAATTGTTTGTTTGGAATAAAAATATTTTGATTTCTGGAGTGTAATAATTATGCAAACAACAAAATGGCGGTACAAGAAGTGAACAAATAATGTCAATTCACGGTATAAGGATTTCTTCATCTTTCGAGACAGCTAGAAATTGCAATTGAGAAAAGCCCAATGAGTGTGAGTTGGGCACAAGCAGGCCAAATCAAGCTCCAAAAGAAGTAGCACATGGGTGTGCCAAACACTCTCATTTCCATTCCCATTCTGAACGGCGGCATGGTTATTGTTACCCAATTGCCAGAGTTACCTTGACTCAAACTGGAAGCTTAAGACCGAAACCAAGAAAAAACTACCAGTCACTGAAATGATAGAGTCAAGAAAATGACTCAGTGACACTAAAATGCAAAGGTCATGTTCTCAAGTCCAAGAAGTCGTTAAATATAAGAATGTTGTGATGGTAAGGTTGAAAGGTCTGTACAATTTGTTAGGGAGATGGAGAGACTATCACATGCAAGGGGAATAGTGGAAGATTATTGAAGAAGACACAAGAGAGAGCTAGCTTTGCCAAGATTATCTGAAATATAATCTGTTGGCTCTACACAAGTGGTAGAACTATCTATCTATCTATCATAGCTCTTCATATCATCAAGTAGTCAACGTGACTATCTTGTTTGCGCGAATTGAACTTTCCTCAAAGCATTGGGCCTGTTTTACTCTTTTTCTCAAATACCAATGTATTTTTCAATTGTGTTATTTAATTTGTGACATGTTTCTGTTGTTCAATACCATCAGAAGAAAATGTACGTTAGCTTCTTATGGAATAGTCTTGAGTTTTGTCTACTTATATTTCAATGAAAGACATCATGTTTTGCATTATTCACAAAGTGGCTAATATTAACTTAACTATAACCCAAAATTATTCATGTGAAATGCACGTGCGCACCAATTATTAGTTACTTCTAAATGTCATTATAAGTGAAAAACTTTTGATTACCATTTTTACCCTCAAACAATTCTAAAAAGTCATCTTTTATGCTACAACAAAAAACTAACAATCACAAGTACAACGGATACGCATAATCTTAGTCTTTACAAATTCTAATAATTAATTTTTAAGTTTCATTTTTTATTGAGTTTAAATTTTTATAGGACTTTTTTTAAGGCCTAAAGTCTTATGGATTTAAAAAATTTGATTTGGACTAAATATGTACTTACAAAATTTGGAGCATTCTTTGAATATGACTTTGTTGGCCTTGTGATAGGGCCACAGACTACATCACTTTGAACACTCTATTCCCGAATGCAAACACTTAATTGCTATCAAAACTCCTTTATACAACATAATAAATAAATAAATAATGAGACAAAGTAGGGCAAATGTAATTTTTCCCTCACTTTTAAACGACACTGGTTAATTCTTTACACACTTAATTATTTCACTTAATTGATTTCTTAGTGTACAACGAACATTGGTCATAACACAAACATGAAGTGTGGATAGTAATTAGCGAGATAGAATAATTCATGGTATCAAATAAATTAAAATTTTTTTTATTTATTAACAAGGATTGTTATTTATCATTTAAATTTATACAGAATATGTTTTCCCATTAAGTAGAAGTGTGCAAGAATCCCAAAATCCGACTTCGTCGGAGTTTGAGTCTAAAGACTTATTTGACTTTTTTTCTAGAACGGCAATGAAGGGACAAATAGCGAGAAGTCTTTCCAGACTGCCTTCATTATTGCTCCCAAAATTTCCTATTCGAAGCGACGAGCATCCCTATGAACTTGCGGGATTTTAATGCAATTTCAATGGATTTTTTTGGCTAAATCCCATATTCTTGAACAAGCTTCAATAAAAGATCATTATTGTTTCTTCATATTCGTTAATGGCTGGTCCTTCTTGTCTTTGTTATTGTCGTCAAAGGATATCGTGAGAGTTTTTTTTTGTGGTTCTGCATTTTATTTCTATGTTAGATTGACTTTTGTAACGCCCCAAAATCCACCCTGAAGGCATTACTATCCATAACCATTCATATCATTAGAGCACTAACAAAATCCATAAATAAACGAATTTTCATTCATCATCCATAATAACTAAAACATCATTTACAATAAATATGTCAAACTATGGCAATTACAATCCAAAATCAACTATTATCTTGCATCGGAATAAGTAAAATATTAACCTTAACATTATCTCAAAATTTTCCTCCCAATCTTGAACATAAAGGAAATAGCTCTAGACATCCACATTGGAATCCATGTTCCCATCGATCTAAGCTTCCCAATTCATCTGCCTATCTATTCCAAGTTCTTTCTCTAGACTGAAATCTGAAAAGAATGTTGTTTGTAGGGGGTGAGCACTAAACTCTGTAGGAAAATCCTCCCAAATCCCAACAAGGTTTTAAAACAAATAAAAGATGGCAAGTCTCTTTTGGAAAATATCATATATAGATTTTGAGAATAAAACCGTGATAGTTGTAATGATCTCAAGTGTAAGGAGTATAGTAAATCAATGCTAGGAATAATTTACAAGAAATTAAAATAGTCAATAAATAATTCAATAACATTATTCCATATTTTCATGTATGTTGGTTGCTTCTCAGGAATCTACACAACGATTCTACCTCGTTCACCCATCATAAACCACTTTAGGAAGGGCGTATACCGTCTCCCACGGCATTGACGAATCCTTCACAGGAAAGATATATCATCCCTTAGCATCAAACTTACGTGAACAATAGTGGTTGCTCTCACAAACAATAATCAACTACAAGTGTTAGGAAACCATCTCACCCCCACTGGGATAGACTAACCTCTAACACTCTACGGCAGCTCTCGAAGGCAATTCAAGTCCATCACAACAAACCATACAAGAGATAAAACAACAACTTTTTCAACAACTACAATCTTAACCAATCACAATTTTCATTAACAATTCAAGTATAATTATTTCATAATTCTCCATATACCACAGTAATAAGGAATTAAAATATGCGAGAGATCATCTCAAGAAAATATTCCCAATTTCGATATCAAAATTCTAGAATTTTGCCAAAAATCATAATTTCTTGGAACAAGAATAAGTAATTAATTGAAAACACGATTTAATCAAGAATAGGAATTTAGAAATCAAGAATCCAAGTATTTTTCATAACCAAATATGTATTTAACAAAACTAGGGTTTTGAAAATTCAAGAACATGTATTCTTTGAACCCAAACATGTATTTTGTTCAAAACTATGTTTCAATGATAAAGATATCAAGAACTCATAAATATTTATCATATAACTATCAAGAAGATTGAGAACATATATAGATAATACCCTAAGTCTCAATGAAAGAATTTAAGAAGAATCTCCTACCTTCTTCCTTAGTGTTCTTGTGAAGAACTAGAGTTTTGATCCACTTCAAGGTGAAAATCCCTCTTGATCTTGTGTTTTTCTCCTTCTTTCTTCCTCTCTAAGACTCTCTAGGGTTAGAAATTTGGTATTGGGGCTAAGGGAGGCAGCTTTATGTATTTATAGGGTGAGAAAAGAGTCCAATCGGCGTAAATCTGATACTATGATTTGTAACTCACGTTCGAACGTCATTGGCGTTCGAACGTTAGTTGCCCCCAGTACTTTTGTTTTTCCATCAGACAAGAGTACTAGAACGAATCGTCGTTCGAATGGACTTTCACGTTCGAACGGTTGGCATTCGAATAGACTTTCACGTTCGAACTGACTTTCTGTTTCTGCTGAAACTTCCAGTGAAGTTTTGGCCTATTTGGAAAATTTTCGTGAAATACACTTTTGTAACCCTGGAAGTCTAGTATCTACTGTAAAAATTTCCGATCAAACAGACATCAGGGTAAAAAGTTATGATCCAAATACTAATGCAGTGCCAAATTTCTTTCTACCCAAGTTCTATCAAAAATGTGTTTTATCTCCGGAATACTTCCTAACTTCGAATACATCCCATATTACCTCTCCCAAGGTTTCTCAACCTTCCAGATTCAATAGAGACCTTACCTTGGCTTAAAAATATTTAGAAACTTACATAATCACTGTTCTCAAGGTTAAACATATTCAAAACTAAGTTTGACCCAAAAGTCAATTCGTCCGAAACTCAAACTTCATAATCAATCTTTCAACAATGATTCTAAATTTCTACCATCATTTTATTCATCTTAGAAGAACTCTTAAGATAATAGTATCCTTATTTAATTTTTAATACGGGGTCTTACCACTTTGGTTTTAATTAAATATATATTTTTTATTTTGTTACTGAATCTGCACGAAATCTTCATTTGTAAAACTCAATGTAACTTCCTCATTGTTCTAGAACTCTAAATCATTTCTCGTGACAAATGAAAACTTACTTGCCACACTCATATACTGTTTATTGGAGAATACATATATCTGTATTTATCTCCATATATCTCTGCTATGATGGACAGAGGTTGTATAGGAATTTTGGTTACTTGCTCCTGAAGGTAGCTCATATTACGACCAGGAGACAACATTGAAAGTTGCATAAAAAATCTTGAAGTGCCATTAGAACAAAAATTATGGTGTTGAGCTGCCAAAAGGGTTTGAGAAATTTGTTTCCCAACTGTAATGCCAAGATGTGAGATTTGAACAGGGACAAGAAAAATAGTTTGTCACATATCTATGATGTATTGGCATTACGATTCCTTCTAAGACTTCTCCATACTTAACTTGGTAATAGAACAATCCGATTTCCTTGCGCACTCCCTATTTCAATATTTTTTTTCTTGTAAATAATTACTCTTATCTACAAAGATTAGTCAAGCATTAGACCAAATAGATGATTATTTCAGTGTATTTTACATTCATGGAAAAAAAAGCTTCATTAGACATGATTTTGGATGTTTCATCTGATTAAATTTTTGTGGATATTTTTGGTTATCACATAATTTTGAGTTAAAAATAAAGCTAAAATTATAACTCGAAATGATCTATGTGCAACTTACATGTGCATCAATTAGTATACAAAAATATGCACTAAATTATCTGTAACCGTTGAATCAGTGTCACTCTTAGCTCATATGTCCACCAATGTGCATATCATTGATGTTAACAGATATTAAGATGGGTTGTAAGGGGGCTAGTACCCTTTTTAGAAATTATAAGACAAAAAGTACCACTTTTAAAAATATAAGTCAAAAAGTACACAACTCATAGCAAATCTCTAAAATACCCCCTTTAGTAGAAGGGGAACAGATTCCTAAATTTTTGCCTATACAACCGAAACTTAAGGTATCAGTTTATGTTATACATAAACTTCTTCAATATCGCCGGAACCTCCAATCTTCCAAAAACAATGAGAAAACTTCCCTAGAACCTCTTTTTTTTTTTCAAAACTTTATGTTGATCGCTGAAGAAGAAGTGAAAATCATTGTTCACAAGTAATTGGTTTTTTGATGGGTTCACTGTGAATAAGTAAAAATCTTTGTAACAGACGATGACGACTACACCGAACTTTATCGCTGAAAAAGAATGCTTACATTGTGGTGAAGAACGACGGTTGAGATTGTTGAAGTTTTTGGAAAAGAAGTTGATAACTCAAGAAAAACGTTGTTTCTCCCAACATTTTTATTCTATCTACCTTTTTTTCCCCTCAACTACCTTTCTGCTTCTAGTGCTTGGTACTATATGCACACCAAGTGTTCGATCATTTGCCAAAAAAAATCAAAGAGGTCATATACAACTACATTCTCACAACAGACCTTACCCGTCATCACCACCTCCTCACAACTCTAATTTCATCCACAAACACAATTCACCCTTTTTTGTTTGTTTATGATACTATGTAATCTTATTTACATTAGATTTAGTTATTCCTGATGTGCATTGTGCCTTATGTCATGTCAATGTATGCAGTGTGACATTGGTTTGTAGTAGTGTGACAGAGACTGATATTAGTGTGACATTGACTTGTATCAGTATGACATTGACTTGTAGCATTATGACATTGTCATGTACCACTGTGCCAATGTGACATGTATCATTGCTACTTACAAACACATCGAATAACATACATATAAATTTAAATTTAAAATATTCATGGAAAAAAAAACACTCATAACAACCAATAGTATTATATAAGGTGAAAACATATATTCCTCATTACGATTTATAAAAAAAAACAAAAATAAAATAAATTATACAAATGTAGGGAATGCATGAATGTTTAAATAAAAATAAATGTTTAAATAACTTCAGTTGAATGAAAGAGGAAGATATAATTTAAAATTAAAAAAAGATATAGCATAAAATTAGGAAACTGAATCTCTAATATAATTGTCATATTTGTCTCTCATTAATAAAGGAAAAGGACAATTTCGTAAGAGAAAAAATTATAATTCAGCAAAAGTGTACATCTTCAACAAACATTTACACATAAAAATACTTATACACATATATTTTATATTAATTTACTTTTACACAAATAAGTATGAAATAGTGTACCTTTTCACAATTTTTCCTAGGATAAATTACACTCACACCCCCTGACATTTGACTTTATTACACGGACACTCCCTCACATTTCAACAATTACACTGAGACCCCTTGACATTTGAACACTTGTGACAACCGCACCCCTTTTGTACGACAGACGTTAACTATTTCATTAAAAAAACTTTTTTTACCCTTATAACATTGAGATTAACAATCTCTTAATCAAATTTGTCTTAAAAAATTTAATAAAATCAAACCAATCTACTAATTAAGGTAATTTATCTCCAAAAATTCATTAATTTAAATTTAGCCCCCAAATTCAATTCTAATTTATACACAATTAATACCATTAACACCACCACCATGCACCACCAATTGCCGCCTCCACCACCAGTGAAGTCCACCACACAAACCCACCCAATTTGCCCCCAAATTCGCAACACAAACCCAACAAACCATCAATCTCCACTGTCACAACCCACCTTCCAGTGAAATCCACCAAGCACCGCGAGTCTAACGCCACAATCCACCACACAAACCCACCAAACACAGATTTGAAAATCGATCTTAAAAATTTGAAAACTTTCTCTGCTCCATTTTTGACTATGAAGAACTCAGATTTGGAGTATCAATCTCAGATCTGGTTTTGAGTTTTTGGGTTTTGGGCGGTGATGGCTTTGTTTTGGTGTTGGTGGTTAGTGATTGTAGGTGACAGAGAGATGACTTTGTTGTCGGGTTCCCTCTCTCTGTCTGTGTGTATGTATATATGTGTCTGTATTGTATATATGTATATATATATATATATATATACACACACACATACACGCACACGCGGAGATGGGCTGAGGGATAGGGAGAGAGAGAAGACTGAGCCTGTGTATGTATATATGTATGTATATATATATATACACACACAAACAGAGATGGGCTGAGGGAGAGAGAGGGAAGATTGATGAAGCGAAGGGTTAGGGATAGGGCTTGGGGTTTGGGTTTGAGTTTGTGTTAAACAAAAGGGTAAAATAGTCTTTTTATTAAAATAGTTAACTCCGTCTACATATTTGGGTCTCAACGTAATTGTTAAAATGTGAGGGAGTATCCGTGTAATAAAACTAAATGTCAAGGGGTGTGAGTGTAATTTACCCTTTTCCCTATTAACATTGTACCGACGTACAATTTTCTAGAAAAAGGCAGAATTGTAATATATCACCAGCACAGGGATATATTCGTCCAAACGCGTCTTTCTCTATCCAGGTTATCTATAATGCACAATCATCCTCTCCTTACCTCAAATTCAAACCCTAGCCCAAACGCTAACCTGCTCTCGGCGTCACCCTCTACTCTCACGTCCCAGAAACAAAATATGTCGCACTTTGGAAGATCTGGTCCTCCTGACATCAGAGACACCTATTCCCTCCTTGTCCTCAACATTACTTTTCGTAATTATTCCTCTTTTTCAATTTGCTTTTGTCCTTACACTGATTTTCGATTTTGTGTTTTCTTGTTTTCCCCGATTTTTGACACATTCTGCGTTTTGTTTTGCAATAGGTACCAGCGCCGATGATTTGTATCCCCTTTTCGACAAGTATGGCAAGGTGGTTGATGTCTTCATTCCCAGAGACCGAAGGTTTGTCCTTTTTTGATTGTTCGTGTTTTTTCATTTTATTTCGTTTTGTGCGTGGATGTGCGTGCGTATCTGTTCATGTGCTGTGCTGAGTTATGGGCAATTTGTATTGTGACATCAGGACTGGTGATTCGAGGGGTTTTGCGTTTGTCCGTTATAAGTATGCAGATGAGGCTCAGAAGGCGGTCGAGAAGCTCGATGGTAAATTCGAATCATGCAATTTGTGTCAATAGGTTTCAGAAAGTACTTACGAAAAAGTTTTCCAAAGCAATCTTTGAATGATAAGGTGTGTTGTTCATATGTTCGCAAGATGTGAACTTGCAATCCATGTTGGAATACCCAAAATTAAGGTTTTTAAAATTGGGATCCTACCTTGGATCGATGGGCAATACTATAGGATCATAATTGTACTAGGAGATTGAGAATCGTAAGATCCTAAAAATTGCAAAAACTAGACAAAAAACACGTACAAGCCTAGTATATATTGCAGATCGAAGTGTCATAAAAATATAAAACTTAGAGATATAATTAGAATTTTAGAAATTGCAATCCAAACATTGAAGAATGTTAAAAATCAAAGAAGGATTGTTAATCCTATGGGATGTTGTGAGGAGAAGTAGGAGAATTGAAGCATTTTAATCTTAACTTAGTGAGAGAGAGAGATTGAAAAGTTGAGAGGCTATTGAATAAAATTTTTTAACTGTTCGACATCTGAACAAAAGCATAGAAGAGAGTAAAAATGGAAGACTATTTGGAAATTATCACTCATGATATCGAACCTAACAATTTTTTTAATTTTCAACGAGAGACAAACGAATGAAGAGAGCTGGCTTTAACAAAAACTAAAAGAACTTTATGCAGTTTTTTTCATCCATGATTAATAGTTATATGAGAAAATACACTTGGATCGAGTCATTCAGGATTAAAACAATAAATATAAATCGAATCAGCTTAATAACTACACGTGCTTACCAAACAAACCCACCAACTAGGATTGATAAAATCATAATTCGGATTGGGATTCTACGATTTTATAAGATCCGGATCACGAGTTATTAAGATTCTATTAATTTGGGATTCCACAAGTGACTTGAATTGATTTGGTTGTTCTGGATCGTAAGATCCTAGCATATGGTTTAGGATTTTGATAACTATGCCCAAAACATTGTTGTGATGAGAAGCTGTGTTGCTTATTTGTTTTGATGAGTTATAACTTATAACTTTGTTATTCATGCATCATTCCCCAAAAATGTTGGTTTATTGAGTTGAGTTGTGTTACAAGTTGAAGTTCTAATTTATGACCCTATCTCCAAATTATGTCCATCATCCTATAAGTGTTGTAATGAGAAGTTTTGTCTGTTAATTTGTCAGGACGACTTGTTGATGGGAGAGAAATCATGGTTCAATTTGCGAAGTATGGCCCCAATGCTGAGCGGATGTGAGTCACTTTTCATTCTTACTGGTACATATATCTATGTGGAAAGTACTTGGTTCTCGATGCATGAGTTACTGATTTTTGTCATGGTTTGAGTTATGCAAATATTATAATTTTCTTTTTATGATAGAGAGGGTAATAATGTGGACAAAAATAATATAATTCTTATAGTGGTTGGTATATATTGTAGCATGTTTCGTATTGGAATGCTTTGTTTTTATATTTTTGCTGGTTTGAAGGGGTGGGTTTTACTCAATTACTTATGGAGCTGTTCAATTGAGTCAAATGGTTTTGGTTTTCAGTCATAAAGGGAGGATAATAGAATCAGATTCGAAGTTGAAAGGGAGGTCAAGGAGCCGTAGTCCGCGGCCAAGGTAATAATTCTTCTGTTCATAAATGCTCATGTTATGGAAAATTAAGCAAAAGTGGTCTCCAATAATGCATTTATGAAGTGCTTTGTCAGCAGTTGAACTATGAAAATATATGGGAGATGAGTTAATGGCTCCTTTATTGTACTCATGTTTTACATGGTTGTGCTTTTCTTTAGTGAAATGAATATCTAACTTTATTGATCTTAGGAACACAGAGCCTGCAAAACCTTACCTATTTAGTCTAGTACATTTTGTGAGAGCAACTTCTTTGTGCAAAAAAAACATGGAAGACTAGGCTTATACTCTTCCCATCCCTCCCTGCACCCTTAATTAGCGACTAAATTAGATAATGCATTTTTTATAAGGGCCTTTTGTCAGTGCAGTGACACTTTATTTGTCCTGAACAAGTAAGACAATGCTATCGAAATTTTATATAGTTTCATCCACACACGTGCTCATTTCATATGAGGAAGAGAGTTGTTACCTGTTTGCACTTACAAACCATGCCCTCTCTCAACCACCAGGTCCACCCTAGAATAGATCACATGGAGTGAGAATGAGAGCAGAAGCGAGTGAACAAAAAATTTAAAAAAAATTTAAGAGCAGGAGCTTCAAATTTATATATGGCATTGTGATACACACAGGAAAAGAGAATGTCAAAGTGCTAAAAATGAGAAATAGGATCACTGATTACTGTTAAAGAAATAAGGGAAGGGCAATGGACCATGAGAGCAAATTGTTCATTCCCACATCGATAACATTATCGGTAAGATGAATGGGAGGGCTCTCTTAAGTAGCACTGATATAAGCTTTGTTGGTTAGTAATTGTGCCTCGACTTGGGGGCCAAGTACATTATAATATTAGAAGACTTTGCTTGAGCCAAGGTCCAACTTATTAATTAGTTTAAAAGTTTTTGTATTGTGGAGTTGGCCCTGAAAGTGTCCAATACGTGGATTGCAAATATTGAGTTCGCAGTTCAAGAAATTGTATCTGCGAATTTATGCCAAATGCACTTTGAATCCGCATATTTGAATTTGGAGCGCAAGTTTGCTGAGGGTTATGAGAGAATTATGTGATCTTGGGTTCATCAGAACCAACACACACAAATATAGAGAAGTCCAACACCTGTCAACATTGCACCTGCATCCAAAAATTCATCGTACCAATTTTTTTGTGTGATTAAAAGCACTATCATAACTGATCCAATCCCCAATTCCAGAAAACAAATGAAATTCATAAAATCCTAGTGAAAACAATACTAGATTACAACCAATAAATAAACCGAAGTTGAGTCCCCTCTCCACATACACTTCTCTCTCTCATTCTCCGATTCCTACAGAACAAAGTATGCCACCGCCATCACAACCCATTCAGCTGAACTACCATCCTGTCCACACCACCATTACCATTACCATCACACCCACATCACCACCAACACCATCACATGCCAATGGACCTTTAGAGAGCCCATACCACAACACACACGACCCACGATCCACAACCCACAACCCACAACACGTGCACCCCCACATCCTTGGGGTCATCAAAACCCAGTTGAGGGAGAGAGAGAAAGGGAGATGTTGGTATCCAGGGTTTTCGTATCTGAATTTCTAAGTTGCATTTTCACTTATTTGAACCTTGATTTATAGGGGGTTTCAGAACATGAGATATTTTTGTGATTTCTAATGAGGGTGGGGGGAGAAAGGGGAAGGACGGAGGTTCGGGAATAGAGAGACAGTCAGAGCTACATCCGGCCAAAAATCCCTCTCGCTCCGTCCCCCTCCCCCGTTGTAGCAACTCTACAGCTGCTCTGTTCTTTGGTTGATGGCTTCGGATGAATGTTTTCAGTGAAGTTGATCAAGCTTAAGAAGGCAAACTTGTCCACTTGGCTATTATTTTTTAAGTGGGTAGTAGTACTCCAAATAGTTCCCACAGTTGGTTCTTACGTGTCAAACAAGCACTTACAAAAAAAAAAATTAAAGGATAATTGTTACTTTTGCATTGTATTTTCAAGTTTAAGGTAGTTTAGTGCAACTATAAAGTAAGTTTCATCTGAAATCCACTTAAAGTACAGATCTTTTAATTACCCCTTTTTAATTTTCCCCAGAAAACAGATTGTTTTGAGGTAGTTTCTTTCTTGTTTTATTTTTATTTGCCAAAGTTCTTAATAATGCATAATGCACCCAAATACATATCCCTTTGCTGCATCTTAATTTTGTTAAATTTTTCTTTAGTATTTTATATATCTCAATTTTTCTTTGGCTTAAAAGTATCAGGATCTTGCTTTCTTCTATAATTTCAACTTTTGATGTGTAGACTTGCTTGTTTGCTTTTATAAAGACTCCTTTATATATTTAATCCAACACAGCCTTTTGTTTTGAAAACAATTTCAGGCATAGGGATGAGTACAGGGACAGGGATTACAGGAAGAGAAGTCGCAGTAGAAGTGGGGGAAGATATGACCGTGACAAACGACGAGGAAAAGAAAGGGATCGTTATCGAAGCAGGAGCCGCAGTGTGAGTCCTGATTATCGTAAAGAACGTGGGAGAGGCAGACATGATGATGAGGGGCATAGTCGGAGTCGGTCGTATGGAAGGTATCAAGTTTTTTGTCGTCGTATTTTTCCTATGTTGAAATTAAGATTGAAAATTAAGAAATACCAACGAGTAAACAATTTAGATATCTAGGATCGATCATTAAAAATGATGGAGAGATTGGAGATGATGTAACTCATAAACGAAAGCCTCTGGCATATTATGTGATAGGTTGATACCAATAAAATTGAAAGGTAAGTTTTACCGAACAGTTATAAGGACAGTAATGTTGTATAGGACAATAATGCTGGCCAACTAGGAAACATCAGTGACAAAATGAGTGTGGCGAAAATGGGAATGTTAAGGTGGATGTGTAGAAAAACTAGAAATTATAGAATAAGAAATAACCGTATTAGAGAAATGGTAGGAGTAGTTTCAATTGAGGAAATAATAAGAAAAGATATGAAAATATTTTAACTTAAATGAGCGTATAGCTCATGATCGAAATGAATGGCGAAGAGGGACTCATATAGCCGACCCTAAATGATTGGGACATAAGGCTTGGCTTGGTTTGGTTTGATTATTTTTCCTATGTTGAAATGTCCCTTGTAATTTGTTGTTGGTTGTTGAATTTGTGCTTTTCAAGTGCATCTCCTGCTCGGCGCAGCCCCAGTCCTGGAAGGAGCCCATCTCCACGCAGGACACCTTCCTCTAGGGGTGGGAGTCCTGGTGGGCGCAATCGCAAAGAACGCTCTCCTACTCCAAAAAGTGCTTCTCCTCGTGGCCGACCTGCTTACTCTCGAAGCCCATCTCCCCGTAATTCTGATGTTGATGTGAGTGTGAAACTCCTCGCTATGCTTGATTTGATTCAGAAGTTGGCGGCTAATGTTTGCTTGGATTTTTTGTTTTGTAGGAATAAGGAACGTGGTCTTTGGCTTTTGGCTGTGTTGGTCCAAGCTAGGACATATTCGGATTTTCCATGTTATCATCCGAATGATGAATGCTATAACTGATTTTCCCAGGCATAAATTTAAGGTTAACCATTTTGTTTATTGTATTTAATGCATCCTTATACATATTACTGAGGGTAGCTCCCATACTATGGTTTCTATGGATTGTTATTATCTTCAGTGTTGGAGAATTAGACTTTGTCATGATTATTTAGAGTTTTTATGTTTGGTGGAATACCATTTTGTTTAGTGTTCTATTTTGCATGCTGTCTATTATTAGGTAAAAAACTGAACCATTTACTTTTGCTGGACCATGTACTGGCCTTATCTAGTTGTGTCCGGGAAGAGTTTATGTAGCTGACTGGCAAGATGATGTTGCAGCTGTTGATGCTGTTTACTTTGCAGTTGGTTGATGCCATTTTCTTGCTGATTGAAAACTACAATTTGTTTAAAAATTTTCTCTTCTGATGATGGGATTGGTAAGGGTTAAAACTCATTTTGGAGTCGCATTGGGATTCTGACTTTCTACCTAATTGTGATTCATATTTTTGCTGTCTTTATACTGTGAGTTCGGAAAGGAGTTTTTAGTAGCTGTGATGACCTTAAAAGATGGTTGGAGTCCACATGCTGGTTACCTGTGGCTGATGCAATTGTCTGCTGGAGCGTATGTTGGATTTTGCTGATTCCGATGTGAAACCTGTTATGCTGTGATAGACATTGTTACATGAGGTTGGATGTCGTGACAGATACATATTATACTCTTTCCAGGTTGTTTAAATTTTACCCGTTTTGTTGCCTGGCTTTTAGGTTGGTGAGTTTTGTTTTAGATGTCCTGGATCATTTACATACACACACTTGTCAATGTAGCTTTAAGCTGATACTAGATGCATTATATTACAGCACATGAGATCGTGGCTGGTGCTGCAAATTGATAGCCGATATTTTCGTGGTCGGTTGTTGCTGGTCTTCTTGCTGATAATGTCAAATCTGGTCCTACTGTTTTTGGTGTTGATGGTTGATGCCTGGTTTGGTAGCTGTGTTGCAGCAGCTGGCCCCAGTAGATATGCTTTTTAACTTTTGCCTTCCTGTTAGATCTTGCAGAGGTTAAATTACAAATCCGAAAATCATCTCCTTTTTTAGTGATTTGAATCATAAGACAGTTTTGCGATGCAGTTGAATTTGTTGTTTCTTCTACATGTTTGTGACATGATAGCTTTGTACAAAAAAAATTCTTCTTTCCAATTATGAATATCTGATAATCATAAGGTATGTGTATCGGAAGGACATAAGGTGTGTGTACCGGAAGGAAAAAAAGAATTGGCATTGAAACAAGTCACCACTTGGTATGTGGTTACCCATAAGATCAGGTTTCTTGTATTTTAGTGGATTGGAAAGCCTCATGTGATTCATAATTTGATTAGTTGGGGTTTTTTTTATTTTCCCACTTCATGGTTGGACATCTTGTCCATCCATAGTGCTTTTTGATGTATCATTTTAATCAATAAAGTTGTTTTGTTTCCTACCAAAAAAAAGGGGTAGGGCTGCTTGTATATGTTTTTGTCATAGTGTTTTTAAATCTTGTAAGTTGTGTCATGCTTAAATTTGTTCGATTTATATCCAATGTATTTATAATTGTATAATTGTCAGGTTTGTGTCGTCTTGGGTCCTGTTGTGTATAAGTTGTGCTTAGCTGGTTTAATTTGAACCCCCGCTAGTTGTTGGTTTTGTTTTGAATTTTTTGCGGGGCTGGGGAGAAGTGTGAAGCCTAGTCTGGGGAGCAGCTGCCATTTCGTTTCAGCAGGTTTTCAGTGTCTGAAAATTATGTTTGTGGCTTTGCATTTTGTTTTGGCTCATTAAAAATCTTCAAATTTATATGGTAATGGATCACCACTTTTTTGTTGTTTGTCATCTCTTCTGCTCATTTATGTTGCTTTTAGTATGAATTGGGTTTAGCCCTGTGCAAATCCTTGGAAACCATTACTGCCATATGCGAACCACCACCACCCACCCACTCACTCACCATGGTAACCTCCTTTCTAGACCAACTTCCGGTCTAAGGAACTTACCAATATTGATTGCTACCTTCCACTACTGAGCTCTACAGTTGCATCTTACAATCATCGTGAATACCCCACCGTTCCCACAACCACAACTAAATTCAACCTTTACACCCTTTAGTTTCAGAACTCTCTTGAGACGTCTTCCAACCTCAACTTTGCCTGTTGTTTAGGATGTGTATTGTGATTAGTGTATGAGCAATCTCGTCACCATGGTAGAGTGCTTTTGATGATGTGGTAACAGTGGGCTCTTCATAATGTGGTGGTTGGGGATAGCAATGGTGGTTGCTGGTTTGAAGGTGGAGAGGGTGCAGAGAACATTGATGTAGATGAGGAAGGCATGGGTTTTAGTCAGGTCAGGTGAGAACTGGTCTGTCTGAGCATCTAAGATGTGCATAGAGAGGTTTGGGCAAATGATGAAAGATTGCGAGGGTGCTAATGACTTCATTTTGTGTGGTCTGAACCCTTTGTGCTTGTTTAGTGCTGTGCTCTAGGGACCACTGTTTTGAGTTAGACATAATCACAAAAACAAAACAATCAGTTTCTAGCCTTCTAAAACCGAGGGTGAGGTATGTGCTACCATTGGGGGGTGGTTATTCACAGTTAGGGATGGCCGAGAAAAATGGAGATTCGTCCAAATCTGTCTCGTTTGAATTACATATTGGACGGTAGATGTATACACAGATATCAGCATAAATCCGTGCAAGGATGGATGGAGGGGTGGATTGAAACTTATTCCTGTCTCGCCCAATAAGTTAGGAGTTGTTAGTCCTAATTCAAGAGAATTAAGATGCCAAGAGGCATAAATATATATATTTATTATCGTTGTTGTTTTACTCAATTATGCAAAAATTATGTTAACTTATTTCTTTGTTTTTGGTTTTGATCATATCATGTTATACTTGTATATAGTGTTACAATTTGTATTTTAATTGTTATGATTTTTTTTTTTTAATTTTTTTTCTTAAAATCACATTAAATAATTGTAACTTGCTAATAGGGGTGGACCAAGAGTGGACAAAACTTTTTTAATATTTTGTAGTTTTGCTTGTTCTTTTAATATTTACTTGGTTTTTTTTTTCCTGTCTTATTTTGGTTTACTTTTTTCTTTCTGTTTTTTTCTTATTTCGTTTTTTTTTTCTTGTTTCGGTCTGCGTCTTTCTTTCCTATTTTTTTTCTTGTTTCGTTCTTTTTTTTTTTCTTATTTCAGCATGTTTGGTTTTTTTTACTTGTTTGGTTTTTGATTCTTTTTTTTTTCTTATTTTGTAAATATATTTATGCATTCAAACTAATTGTTGTCTTTCATTATTTTTTTTTTACGATGACTTCTTCTATTAAAGGGGTGTACACAGAATCAGTAAGCTTAACTATTAATGGGGTGTATGTAGCATGAGACGGACTTAGTAACTAATGGGGTGAGTATAGAAGGGGTGAACTTAGTAATTTGAGAATGAGAAATTAAATAGGGTGGAAATAACTCCATCCAATTGTAAAATGCATTTTTAGGGACCAAAAGTGCATATAAAATGCAATTTTAACAGTTTAGCCCTCATTATATCAATTTGGTCTTTAAAGTATTCAATTTGTGTTATTTTGATCTTTATATAGACGGACCGTTAAGTTTTTGACGGAATAATCATGTGTTAGACATGTGATACCAATCTAAAAAAAAATAACACGTGATCACTTCCGTAAAAAAACTTAACGGATTGTTTGATTAGTGACCAAAGTGACACGGACCAACGAGCCTTTGGTCCAATGATACTCCTTGTCTTGTGAAGGCTTTGCCTTCTTAAGGTCAAGGGTTCAAGCTCCCTTCCCCCCAAAAAAAAAAAGTGACCAAAGTGACACGGATTGCATACTTTAGAGACTAAATTAAAAATGATTGATATAATGAAAACTAAATTGACAAAAAATACATATTTTAAGGATCAAAATGTTATTCACCCTCGACAAATTAGGTTGTTTTAAGTAAAAGCATAGGTCAAAGTCATCTAGTTTTGAACTCTATGTGGGTAAAAATTACGGGTTTCTCAAGTCCAACTAAACACTTTCGGAGCACGAGAGTCACAATTTCAAGGAGAGAGAGAGAGAGAGAGAAGGAGGGGGGGGGGGGGGGGGGGGGGGGGGGATGCGCCTTAGTCCTAGTGAATCCGTAGACGTAAGATTGACTTATGCTCAAGTCTGCATGCCAGAGTCCATACATGCCGTGGTCTATGGGTTTGGGTTTGCGTATGCGCCGATTTAATATAGTTGTGTTTTTTATTTTTTATTTTTTCAGTGGTCAGGGAGTCTCCCGCTCTGGTAAAGATAGAAAATCCACATCGAGACTAGAGTATTCATGAGAGATAAATCTCTCATTATCTAAGTTCAAGGAGTTGTTAATATTTAAATTCAGGACGTCTGAGTTTGTAGTTCATCTATATTATTACGTGAGCTACCATTTGGAGTTAATATCATTGTGTTTGACATGGTCCAAGCTTAAATGGGAGAGTTCTGCACCTGAGCAACCGTGTGTGTGATTGCAAAAGAGTGAAATGGGGAGAGGGAGAGGGAGAGGTATATATGAGAGTGGGAAGATAGCAAGAGAAATAAATCTATAATTGATTATAGGCGTTTGATTGTGGTTGGAGGCAGAGTTTTTTATTTTTTATGTTTTTTTTTATGGGGGGGGGGGGGGGGGTGTGGGGAGGAGATTAGGGATAGTTCATGTGGGGTGGGCACCAAACTCTCCTCTCCCCCTTTACTAATAATGAGGGTAAACTTCGTTTTATCCACTGTGATTTAGTTTTTATGCATAGATCTCTTGTCATTTTAAAATAGCCATGTAACCCCTACGTGGTTTATGTCATGAGACCTATAATTTGGTGGGTTTCTATTTAGTCAACAATCCACACATTACACAACTATTTAGGTGTTTTTTTCTCACATCAAAATGCACTCTTTCCAAGTTAGACACCAAAGACAAGGACCTTGACCTTAGCTAGTTTGAAAATAATATGGTTCCGAACATTTATTTTTAATACCGTGTAGAAACTTGCTAAAGAATAAGAATTAGATTACGTCTTAAAAGAGTAAGATTACGACCAAAGGAGGTTGTCTAGAATTGATTCTAATTTCAAATTTGGAGCACTCCAAGTTGGGTTTACTGCAATCAGTTTGTGAATAGGAAATGTCCGTTACTGTGCGGAATTTTCCATTTTAAATGAAATTGAGCTCAAATCCAAACATTTGATAGATTTTATTTTCATAGTTCATATTTGAAATAGTCAAATATTAGAAATTCAATTTTTATGTTTGAATTCAGCATCTCGTTACGTCTTTACTGAAAGACTGTTCACCTTCTCAAGCGCCTCTACCATACCCTTAGAGAGTGACAACGGATGACTTCCATTACTAAATGGAAGAACTTTTTGATAGTTGCACTCCAAAATGGGTTATATTTTACTAAATCACATATTTATATTTTTGGAATATCACATGCAGAGTTTTTTGGGGGAGAATCCCTTGGCAAGAGGCCTCCTGTGTGAGATCAAGCCAGGTGATGGTCAACGACTAAGGCAGGAAATGTTGAGAAGCAGCTAACGATGCAAGAACACTTTTCCCCTTAGATGTAAATTACATCTCAATTTCAACTAAATTCATTAGATAATCACTTCATTTTGTCGTATGTTTATATACATAACCTATTATTCGGATTTAACTATTGTCCAATCAAATACTGGTATACCAAAATCCATGAAATTTGATATAGCGGATTCAGATTCGATTTAGAGTCATCGGTCAAAAATACCAATTTATATCCAAATAGTTATATTTAGATTCAAATCGAATTCAAATCTCAATTTGATCTATTGACATACCTAACAAGAACAGATGTCTCGCATTGATGCAGTTGGGGGTAGCCCAAGTGTTTTTATGTTAAAAGTTATTTTGTTTTTTTTTTGAGATTTGTAGACTATCTATATCGAGATTAGGGTATCCATGAGAGATAAATCTCTCATTGTCTGATCTCAAGGAGTTGCCAATATTTAAACTCTGGATGTTTGGGTATATTGTTTGTCCCTGTTATCACGTGAGCTACCCTATGGGGTTAATATCCTTGTGTTTGGCATGGTCCAAGCTTAAATTAGAGAGTTCTACACACGAGCAACCGAGTGTGTGATTGCAAAAGAGTGAAATGGGGAGAGGGAGAGGTATATATGAGAGTGGGAAGAGAGCAAGAGAAATAAATCTATAATGATTATAGGCATTTGAGTGGAGGCAGAGTTTTTTTTGGGGGGGGGGGGGGGGGGGGGGGGGGGGAGATTAGGGATAGTTCATGTGGGGTGGACACCAAACTCTCCCCTCCCCCTTTATTAATAATAAGGGTAAATTTCGTTTTACCCACTGTGATCTATAATTTGGTGGGTTTCTATTCAATCATCAATCCACACATTCCGCCACTGTTTAGGTGTTTTTTTCCAACATCAAAACGCACTCTTTTCAAGTTAGACACCAAAGACAAGGACTTTTTACCTTAGCTAGTTTGGAAATAATATGGTTCCAAACATTTATTTTTAATACCGTGTAGAAACCTGCTACAAAATAAGAATTAGATTACGTCTCAAAAGAGTAAGATTACGACCAAATGAGGTTGTCTAGAATCGATTTTAACTTCTTCTTTTCGGAGTTCTAACTCGTCGATATTGAGTTATAATTGAACTTTATAAGTCATAATTGGAATTCAAATAAATTCTCATTAACCCTTATTTAATTCTAAATTTCGTATTAAATCAATACCATAATCATTCCTTATTGAAGACAGACTTAAAGGCTAGGGATGACCTCATTTTCCTAGCTATTTATGGCCCAGTGGAAAGAAAATTGGGAGTAGGAAGACTTCCAAAATCTCTAGTCTTCTGAATTTGAGCCAAAAAAGTGAACAACTGTTGAAAAATTGGCATATAAATAAGAGCTTTGAGCCATGAAATTTAGACATAGAACAAAAAAGAAATGGGTTCTCTAACATTAGAGAAGGCCTTTTTCCTTGCTTTATTTGTCCCAATACACATATGTTTATGCTCAACCAATGCTACTTCTGCTTCTGCTAAAGAAGCTACTTCTCTCCTCAAATGGAAAGCCAGCCTTCAAAATAGCTCTTGCCTAACTTCATGGACTCTCTCTCCTAATAAAGCTTCCAATTCTTCAAGCCATCCAAAGCCTAGTGCCAGCCCATGCACTTGGTTAGGAGTTTCATGCAATAACAATAGAAGCATTGTTAGATTGAACCTCACAAGTTCAAGTCTAAAAGGTACGCTCTATGACTTTCCATTCTCATCTCTCTCGAATCTTGCGTACTTTGATATCAGTTTGAATGAGCTCTCTGGTCCAATCCCACCTCAAATAGGTCAACTCTCCAAACTCATCTATCTTGATTTGTCTGTCAATCAACTTTCCAGGATGGTCCCATTAGAAATTGGACTGCTAAAAAATCTTCAGACCCTCCATTTGGCTGAAAATAGTTTAAACGGATCGATACCTCGAGAAATAGGTCAGCTAACATCACTGATTGAACTTTCTTTGTATAGCAACAATCTCACTGGTAACATTCCTGCTTCTCTGGGAAATTTGAGCAAGTTAGCTTATTTATATTTGAATCAAAACAATCTTTCTGGTTCCATCCCTCCAGAAATGGGGAATCTATTTAATCTTGTGGAGCTCAACATAGGCTCCAACCATCTAATAGGTCCCATCCCATCAAGCTTTGGAAAGTTGAATAAGTTAGCTATGCTACATTTGTTCAATAATCAACTATCTAGTTTCATTCCCCCAGAGATTGGGAATTTGAAATCGCTTTATAATCTAAGCCTTCATACAAACAACCTTTCTGGCTCAATTCCGACATCATTGGGTAATCTGAGCTCCCTCAATACTCTGTATCTCCACACTAATCATCTGTTTGGTTCCATTCCTAATGAGTTAGGAAGCCTGAAATCCCTCAATGATTTGCAATTTCACCACAACCGGCTGAATGGTTCGATTCCTGCTTCATTTGGTAATCTGAGTGAGTTAAAAATTTTATCTCTCTGTGACAACCAACTTTCTGGCCTTGTCCCACAAGAATTGGGAAATTTGGAACTGGTTATGCTAAATATAGACAATAATCAACTCTTTGGCTATCTGCCAAAACAAATTTGCCAAGGCGGAAAACTGCAGAGATTGATTGTAACCAACAACAAGTTCATTGGTCCAGTCCCCAAAGGCTTAAGCAACTGCTCAAGCTTAAAGAGAGTTCGCCTCGATGGCAACCAACTCACAGGAAATTTGTCAGAAGATTTTGGCGTCTATCCAAACTTGGAATTCATTAATCTAAGTGGAAATGAATTTCATGGTGAGCTATCGGATAATTGGGGTAGGTGCAAAAAATTGAAAACCTTTTGCATTGCAGGAAACAACATCACGGGTAGCATACCATTGGAGCTAGCAAATTTACCTCAATTACAATGGCTTGATCTTTCTTCAAATCATTTATATGGGGAGATTCCAAAGGAATTTGGAAGGTTGGTTTCTATGTTGATGCTGCATTTGAATAACAACCAACTTTCTGGTGGTATACCTCAGGAATTAGGGTCACTAATTGATCTGTTGTATCTCGACTTATCCACAAACAAATTGAGTGGGCCGATACCAGGATTTGTAGGTGACTGGTTGCAATTGTATTACTTAAACTTGAGTGACAACAATTTATGCCAACAAATTCCACTTCAGATGGGCAAGTTAGTTCACTTGTCCATTCTCGATTTGAGTCATAATTCATTGTCAGGGAAGATACCATCGGAAATCAAAAGTATGCAGAGTTTGGAATTGTTCAATCTCTCCCATAATCACCTCTTTGGGTTCATTCCAAAGGATTTTGAAGCCATGACTGGCTTGTTGCATATTGACATATCCTACAATGAGTTCAACGGTCCCATCCCTAATACCGCAGCCTTTCTGAATGCTTCCATAGAAGAATTGCAAGGGAATACAGGTCTATGTGGGAACATAACGGGATTGAAACCTTGCAAAAATCATTCTCAGGTATTAAGGTCAGGCCACAAACTCATTCTCATTGTCGTACTCCCTCTGCTTGGAACTGTATTTTCTGTGTGTGCATTCATTATACTTCTCATCATTGCTAAGAAAAGCAAGAGAATGCCACAAGTGGAACAGAATACCGTGCACAACAAAGATCTGTTTTCAATAACAACTTTTGATGGGAGAGCAATGTATGATGAAATTTTACGATCCACAAATAATTTTGATGCCACATATTGCATCGGACAGGGAGGTTATGGAACTGTCTACAAAGTGACGTTGCCATTAGATAAGACAGTAGCTGTGAAGAAGCTTCATTCCTTATCTGAGATGGAAGATCATAAAGGTTTTCTAAATGAAGTAAGGGCATTGACAGAAATAAGGCATCGAAACATTGTCAAATTTTTTGGTTTTTGTTCACATGCTCGACATTCATTTCTGATTTATGAGTACCTTGAAAGGGGTAGCTTGTCCACGATGTTGAGCGTAGAAGACGAAGCTAAGAAATTAGACTGGCCTAAGAGGATGAATATTGTCAAGGGAGTGGCTTATGCTTTGTCATACATGCACCATGACTGCTCACCACCAATTGTTCATCGAGACATAACAAGTAGCAACATTTTGTTGGATACAGAGTATGAGGCTTGTGTTTCAGATTTTGGCACTGCCAAGCTACTGAAGTTAGACTCATCGAATTGGAGTGCACTTGCAGGCACTTATGGGTATATTGCACCAGGTAATGTAGGCTTTTTTTTCTTTTTCTATCATCTCTTATAAATTGATAAATAGAACACATAGAACATAAATTCATGATCATCTGTTAGTTTACTTTTGCAGAGCTTGCTTCGACATTGAAAGTAACCGAAAAGTGCGATGTCTATAGCTTTGGAGTGTTGACACTGGAAGTGATGAAAGGAAACCATCCAGGGGATTACATCACTTCTTTACTATCTCCATCAGCTGAGAACATACAATTGAAAGATGTTTTGGACCAACGCCTTCCAGCTCCCTCTCTTGAAGTTGAGGAAGAAGTGGTGGTATCCATTATAGAATTGGCAAAAACATGTTTACATGTTAATCCAAAATTTAGGCCAACAATGTATGATGTTTCTCAGCAGTTGTCAACCCGAACAACACTTTAGTGGCGTCGTGGATGGTCATTTTTTGACATAGCATGACATTTTTATGTTTAACATGAGGTTAATAGCACTTTTGGTCCTTAAAGTATGTTCGTTTTGTCAGTTTGGTGCTTAATCTATTAATTTTGGCCTTGAAGTTTTTAATTCGTGTTTAAATGGTCTCTACATAGACGGACCGTTAATTTTTCGACGAAAATGACCTTGTTCCATTCTTTCAGATGGTATCACGTGATCATTTTCGTCAAAATCTTAACAACTTATCTGTGGAGGGACTATTTAAACATGAATTGTATACAACGGGGGTTAAATTCACAAAATCGATACATTGATAACAAAATTAACAAAATGAACATACTTTAAGGACTAAAATTACTATTAACCCTTTAACATAAGTTATGTATCTTTCACTCTTTGACTTGTTAAAATAAACAAATCTTTCATCATTTCTCTTCTTTGTGATATGTGAGCTTCTATGTATATTTTAATACTTGGACAAATAATCTTGCTGTATAGCCATTCAAGATAAGGGAGACTTATTTCCTAAACATTGAATGATATGCTAAGAATAAATTGTGAGCATACTTTTGCCAAACCAGAGGTATCATCGTTCTATAGTTATTGTTTAAAGGGTAATGTTATTGGGACCTAATTAAGTATCTAATATTCGGGGTTGAAATGTGAAAGTTTGAATATCGATAAAATCATAATTAAGAGTAATAAACTCATCCCAAGTTAAAAGCAACAATAAGCACTCAATATCCTAGAGTCGATTTTGCGTAGTAGAGAATTAGTTTTCACCGCCATAATAACCACTTATCAATAATTAGTTGGTGTACGTGTACACGCACGTAGATTATTTTATTTTATAATTTCAGTTTTAGTTTTATTTTTATGATTTCATGAACGTCATTTTTTTTTTTTTTTTTTTTGTGGACAGAACATGCATATAGAACACAAAAAATCCACACGGAAAAGCTCAACACACATATAGAGAGGGACCCACAAACCAATTCTCCTTAAGAAGAAGAATTGGCAGTGAGCCACTTATACTCACAAGACTGGTGCAGAGCAACCGATGTGGGATTGGCACTGTTTTTTTTGGATAGAACATGCACATAGAACACACAAACAATCCACACGGCAAAGCTCAACACACACATAGAGAGGGACCCACAAACCAATTCTTCTTAAGAAGAATAAGTGGCTGTAAATCACATAAATAATGGGAGTAAGTTTGATAAAAAATTACGAATGTTTGACATAATTTTTAGTGAGGAAGTACAAGTATTGGCTTATAAAAATAAATTAGGGAGAATTACACCCAAACTCCTTGAGATTTGTCACTTAATCACTCAGATTCCCTAACATTTAAAATATTACACACAATCATAGACCCTATGAGGTTTGTACGTGAGTAACACTTAGACCTCTGATATCAATGTCCGTTAATATATCGTTTAATAAATTACACTCAGACCCCCTAAAATTTGTAGGAGTATAATATTTAGACCCCTCAAATTTAAAATGTTATACTTAGATAAAAAATACTCAAATCAAAGATAAAATATCAAATATTTTAAATTTTACAACAAAAATTCATGTTCTATTGTATCATTTATTAAAATAAAATCAAAAAAAAAAATCTATTTTTTTTTCTTAAAAAATCGTAATTATATACAATTATACTATCTATTGGAATTTAATTTGGTCGTTTAAACGACCAAATTAAACTACTAAATTACCCCAATAAAAGTTAGAAGATATTGTGTTCATTACAGTTTAACTCCTTGTTTGATCTTTTAGTTTTATTACAATAGATAGTATAATTGAATATTACTTATGATTTTTTAAGAAAAAAATAGATTTTTAATTTTATTTCTATAAATGACATAAGAGAACATAAATTTTGGTTGTAAAATTCATTTTCTATTATGAATGACTTAATTCCTTGTTTGATTTTTTAGTTTTATTCCAATAGATAGTATAATTGTCTATTAATTACGATTTTTTAAGAAAAAAAAATAGATTTTTATTTTTGATTTTATTTCAATAAATGATACAATAGAACATGAATTTTGGTTGTAAAATTTAAAATATTTGATATTTTATCTTTGATTAAAGTATTTTTTGTCTAAGTATAACATTTTAAATTTGAGAGGTCTAAGTATTATACATTTATAAACTTCAGGGGGTCTGGGTATGATTTACTAACATACATATTAATTGACATTGACGACATGGGTCTAAATGTTACGGGCGTACAAACCTCAGAGGGTAACAGATATATTAACCGACATTGACAGCATGGGTCTAACTGTTACGTGTGTAGGAACCTTAAGGGGTCTGTGTATAATATTTTAAATGTCAGGGGGTCTGGATGATTAAGTGACAAACCTCAAGAGGTCTGGGTGTAATTCTCCTAATAAATTATATTATCACACATTTTTAGTTCATGTTATAGTGGGATTACTTTTGTTTTTTGAGTATACAAATATAAGTAGGGGTGTTCATGGGCCGGACTTGGCCATGAAATTTTTTTTGGGCCGAACTTGGGTAGTGTAGGCCCAACCCTTACCCAAGTGAGTTATCGGGCGGGCTGGGCCGGACTTCGGATAGGGGTAGGCTACCTGCAACCCAATTCGCGAGCCTATTGGGCGGGCTTGATCGCGGGTTTTTTTATATACAACTTCATTTAAAAATAATGAATATTTTTGTGATTTAATATTTGTGTAAATTATATTTTTGAATAAAAAATAGAGTCAAAATAGATAAAAATAAAATAATAAATAATTTTATTTTTAATTAGGGGATGAACTACATCCAATAGAATGAATACATCCCAACTAGGTTGACACTTACTCACTTATTTATCATTTGCATTACTCTACCTTTTAAAACTTGTATACTTAATACATGAAAAATAAAATAATACATTATTTATAATATCTAAATTTTTAAAACTTCAAATTCTGACATTGGGAAACTTATTTCAAAGTTTCAAATTTAATGGTCTAAAAGTATAATTTTTTTTCAAAGGATGGGTGGGTGGGCTATGTGGACGGGTTGGGCTTGGCGGCCGGGCTCTTGGGCAGAACTTCGGGCCGGGTAATGGGTTTGGGAGCAAACCCAAGCCCTCTTTTTAAGGATATTGGGCTTGAGCTCAGACGGGCCAACTATCGGATTTCGGGCCTATTTTTTTGGGCCGGATAACGGGATCCGTGAGTAACCCGACCCATGAACACCCCTAAATATAAGGATAAGGAAATCAATTTGTTTATTTTATTTTTCCTTACCCCTTAACGTTTTGAGCCATTATCTTCTCATGAAAACTTTATCTCCTAGGATTTAGAAATTTTCACTTGAAATTAATAATTTAGATTAATTTAGCAGTAATATCATGCTAATAGTTCAAATACATTTCATTGTAACTAATATACCGTTAATATAGAGTAAATAATACTTTAACCCCCTAAACTATGAATTCAATTTCACTCTGCCCCTTGAACTATTGAATATTTTTTCACATTGCCCCCTCAACTATTCGAATTATTTGATATTACTTCAATTGTAAACGTTCCCTATCTTTTTCTCTAAACCTATCAAGACAAAGTGAAAAAAAAAAAAAACAAATTACATAGCTCAAGGTGAAAAATGAAACAACTTTCCGTTAAATATGTAACGAACGTTAATAATTGGGGCGATGTGAAACTAATCGTACAGTTGAGGGTACAATGTGAAAAAGATGATGAGAGGGTAATGTCAAAAAAGGGGGTCATAGTTGAGGAGGTCAAAATATAATTTTTTTGTTAATATATTAGGTATGTAAAATAATGCAAGGAGGAAAAAGGGTATTAGGAGATGGTGGCCTATAATTATAAAAAATCTGGTGTAACCAATTTGATAAATAGAACAAAGAAAGTTGAGTTGTAGAAAGGAAATAAGTAACTCTGATTAAATCTTATGATTCACATAATATTATCAAAGTTGTATTGATATGAATTCTATACTAAATAAGGCTAGTATTATCTTTATGCTATTTAATATGAAAATTCATATGATTGGTTGTTAAAAAATAAAAAGAATGAAATAAAAAATAAGCATAGTGATTAACATTGTATTTTAATTGGAAGAAGTTGAATGGTTTTGATATCTATAATATTAATGGAATTGGGTTAATATATGCATTTCATATTAAAAATAATCTTTCTTAATCATTCTATCTCTTTACTTGCTATCACCAATACTATGAATTCGAATTCCATGGGAGAGGGTGAAATACATGTCTTTTTCTTATAAGTCCACAAAACAACTCCTCAACCAAGAGTACAAATCCATCTATCCAGATGCTAACTTGTTATCACTTACCCTATCATCCACACACACTAATCTATAACTATACTATTAATAAAAGTGGCTTAAGTGAAAAACTTTTGATTTTCTTATTTATTCTTCAATAATTCTATAATGTCTACTTTATCCTTTTTAAAGTGACTTAAGAGAAAAACTTTTGATTTTCTTATTTATCCTTAAAAAATTCTATAATGTCTACTTTTATCATTTTTTTGAGAAATTTTTTATTTTTTATTTTTTAATTGCATTAATTCAAATAATAAATTCATTGTTTGATTTTTGATTATTTTATTTCTAAACAATATAAATTCGATCCAAATCCGATTTGAAAAATGTGATCCAAATCCAATTCAAATGTCCAATGAATTTTATTTTTTCACAGCGCATACATAAATCCGTTAAAATAGATATTCGTTATGATCCGAATAAGTTGATTAGAGACGTTTTAACATTTAGCACATGTATTTCTCCTTAATTTTATTAAATAATCACCAAATTACATCATATGTTTGTAGGTACATAACGTAGTACATATCCAAATTCGCTAAAAAATATATATTTGAATAGATATAATAATCTATATATTACTTCGAATGTCAATGCTTGTCAAAAAAAAATAATTGATAATACTATCCTTAAAAAGATAAAAAAATAATAATAACCTATTGTAATAACTTCTTATTAGTCCAAGAAATCATTAGTCATCCAACTATTAATCACTTACAGAAGTTAAATACTACATTACAGTTTTTAAATGCAATGCAATTCAAAATTTTTTTTGAACCTTATGCAATTCAATTCATACAACCTAAAATACGAGAAACATTTACCTCACGTCAGCAGTGCCATTTTGTATAATCGTTTACTAACAAGGGAACAAGTGGACAAGTAAGCCCTATAAAATTGAATAACCATCATGTAATATAGTTGGCGTGCAACGCACGGGTGCACAAACTAGTACACCAAAAAACACTTTCATACACTAATACACACACACACACACAAATACATACATCCATGCGCACTAATACACCAAAATACAAACACATTGATACGAGAATCTTTAGTATAAGCGTGTAAATTATGGTGTATTAAGGAGTATTAGTGTGTGTGTAGTGTATTAGTATGTGCAGGGGTGTCCAGGGGCCGGGCCGAGCTAGGCCTACAAATTTTTTTTTGGGTCGAGCCTGGGTAGTGTAGGTCCAAGCCTTTACCCAAGTGAGTTATCGACCAGGCCGGGCTGGGCTTCGGGTAGGGGTAGGCTACTCGCAGTCCAACCCGCGAGCCTATTGGGCGGGCCTACTTGTGGGCTTTTTTATATACAACTTCATTTAAAAATAATGAATATTTTTGTAGCTTAATATTTATGTAAATTATATTTTTGAATAAAAAATAGAGTCAAAATGGATAAAAATAAAATAATGAATAATTATATTTTTAATTAGGGGATGAACTACATCAAATAGAATGAATACATCCCAACTAGGTTGACACCTACTCACTTATCTATCATTTGAATTACTCTACTCTTTAAAACTTGTATGCTTAATACATGAAAAATAAAATAATACATTATTTATAGTATCTAAATTTTTAAAACTTCAATTCCGACATTGGAAAACTTATTTCAAAGTTTCAAATTTAATGGTCTAAAAGTATAACTTTTTATCAAAAGAAGGGTGGGCGGGCTATGTGGGCAGGGTTGGGCTTGAAGGGCGGGCTCTTGGGCCGGGTAATGGGTCTGGGGGCAAACCCAAACCCTATTTTTAAGAATATTGGGCTCGGGCTCGGACGGGCCAACTATCGGGCCTACTGGATTTCGGGCCTATTTTTTTTAGGCCAGATAACGGGACCCGTGAGTAACCCGGCCCATGGACACCCCTAAGTATGTGTGAGATGTGAAGTGTGTGTGTATTTTTGGTTTATTAGTATATATGTTTGTGTCTCTTTTAGTGTATTAGTATGTGTGTGGAGATGTGTGCTTGTATTTTTTTTTGTTGTATTAGTGTGTGTGTATTTTTTTGGTGTATTAAAGTGTGTGTGTGCATTTTTTTTTTCAAAATACTTTTTCAAAGGTATTTATCAAACACGCTTTTGCTTTTAAGTAAAAAACAAAATTTTATCAATTTATTTTTTTATTTTTAAAAAGTACTTTAGAAAAAATATTACCAAACGGAGGCTTAGATTTTGTTGATTCTGATGTGGACACAGGCGGAGGGAGGCAGGGGCCAGGGTGGGCACCTGCCCCCGTCAAAAAAAAAAAAATTTATTAGTGAGGTATATGTATTATATATTTATACATATATATTATGTGTGCCCCCTCATTTATATTAGGCCCACATTATTTATCCAAAATAATTAAAAAATTAAGCCCATTTAAAAAAAAAAAAAAATTGAGCTCACTATTATCTACCCAAACTTATTAAAAAATCAAATATTTGACCTATTACAATCCATCCAACCTATTAAAAAAACAAAACTTTTAGCCCAACATTAAAAAAAAAAATTTATGTCCCAACATTAAAAACAAAACTTTTGGCCCATCTATCATTAAAAGACAAAACTTTTGGCCCACTTGACTAAAACCTATCTTATCTTTCCTTTTTTTTTTTCCTCTCTGTCTCACTCACTCCTAGCTGCCCACTGCCCACTGCCTAGCCACAAGAAAAAGAGAAGAAACAAAGAGAAGCTCAACACGCGAGAAGCTCAGTTCCTTGAGTTTTTTTGTCCTTCCTTGCACCGACCTATAAAATTATTTTATACATTATATTTATCCCCTAATTTTTTGAAAATTTTAATAATGGTACTAGTCTTTTTTTTTTTTTTTAATAAATTAGAGGACCACTAACCCTCTAAAATAAATATGTTAGTTTTGGATTGAGTCAATGTTCTATTTGTATATTGACAAAAATATAATATTTCTCTTTATCTAACACAATGTTCGTTACTTTTTAAGAATAATTTTTAGTTTTCATTTACCATTTTTTTAGTAATAGTAGTCTATAACATAATAAAATACGATTGTACCAAAAAAACAAAAGGTTGTAACCCAAAAATATTTCAAACTATTTTGAATAAGAAATTTCTCTATAAGATTGATAATGATCTCAACTAAATTTTGTAACTAAATAAAGAATAATTTTACTACGTACTTGTGATTGTGCGCATTGATAGAAAATTAGTGAAAAATTAATTTACATTTAATTCATATACAAAATTTTAGAGATTTTAAATTTTTTTATATTTTATCGAAATATATAATTAGGTTAAAATGTACTAAAAAAATTATTTTGTGTCTTTTTGTTAAGATTTTATTTCGGCTAAATAAAAATTGAATTTACTATTTCACAATAATTTAGTGTTGATTCTTACTTTTTTTTTCATTCTTGAACTGAATTTTTTTGTATTAATTTCGGCTAAATATTTTTTTATACCAGTTATATTTTGCCTCCATTATAGATATTCATGGCTCTGCCCCTGACAATATACATTTTTTTTTTTGGAATTTTTTATGTTAAATGGACTTCATATATCAAATATAATATAATAAATATAAATATGTTATATAGTGTGATTGGTTAGACGGAAAAAAATTATAGTGCATAATTAAAGTGCCCACCCTGAGCAAAATTTATGGCTCCGCCCCTGGATGTGAAGCCTACTATGCTAAGACAAACATTGTCACTATGAGGCTGGATGTGATGAACGATACATATTGTCTTAAGTTTTTGAGTTAATTACTGATTTGGCTCTTGAATTATAACTCTTAAATTATGTTTTATGTCAATTTAGTTTTTAAACTATACAATCTAACTCAATGTAACTATTTTGTCAAAATTTGCTGTTAACTTTAACGAAAAGTTTTGCGTGCACATCACATGAACAAACAACCAATCCACCAATCGTTATAAACTGTACAAAAACTTTTCATCATTTGTATGGTCAAAGATGTATAAGTCATTTCAAAAAAGTATAGAATTTATTTTATTTTGGTCCCCAATATTTTAATTATATTATTTTGATCCCTGAACTATGGAATATATTTTTATGTAATCCTTCAAACAGATAATATCCAAATTGTTAACAATTTTTTATCATAAACTTGTCACGTGATACCTAAATATGGACAAAAAATAATTTGGATAACTCTTGAACAAAATTTGGTTATGAATAGCTCTTGACCAAAATTTGAATGACTCATGATTCAAACTGTATAATTTGGATAGCTTTTTGACCAAATTTTGGGTAGAAATTTGGTTGAAAGTAGTCCAATTTTTTTTTCCCCATATTTAGATATTTCGTGACAAGTTTAAAATAAAAAAATCGTTAGCAATCTACACGCTGTTTGTTTGAGGGACCACATAGAAATGTATTCTATACTTCAATGACTAAAGTGATGCAATTAAAATATTGAGGACCAAACTGAAACAAATTTTATACCTTGGGAACCTTCAGTGTAATTAACCCTTTAATGTTTTACGGACCTCAAATGTCATAAATTCACACATCTTTTTTCCGGCAATCAATCTTTTAACTTATGTTAAAAAAAAAAAAATTTGAACTTTATTTTTATTTTTTGGTCATGAAAAAAGGCTTATATATTTTGGTTGAAGATTTTCTTGGATGATTCCCACCCAACTCTTTTTATTTTTTGGTCACAGTTTACATTTGATTTGTTAAAATTTAAAAAATCTAACAGATAATTCGAATAAATCCGAATAATTCGATTAAACTAAATTGTGGCAAAAACACATCTAAATTTCAACCAAATTTGTTAAATAATCACTCAATTTCACGTATATTTACGTATATAATATAATTTAGACCTAATTATTATTGACTCAGATATAGACATATTTAAATCCCTAGAATATGATGTAATAGATTAAAATTATAAATAGAAAATAGTAAATATATCCAACTAATCAAACTTGAATTTGGACCAAAGTCGGATCTTAACTTGAATTCGGACCAACGGGCCTTTGGTTCAATGGTACTCCTTACCTTGTGAAGACTTTGTCTTTTTGAGTTCAAAGATTCAAGCCCCTTCACCGTCTCCCCTTCCTCCCCTTTCCCCCCGAAAAAAAAAAAAATTTAATTTGATCCATTAACATGCCTAATAAGAGTATCTCCAATCCTTACCCTTTTTTAAATCCAAATTTAAGTTTGGGTAAAAAACTCTTAAAAACCTCCTCCAATGTTACACCCATACCTATATCTATACTACTATAAAAAGTGAGGATGAGTGAAAAACTTTTATTTGACAAAATTAACCCTATAAAAACAACTAATGCCACTTATATCTTACTTTCTCACAAACTACTTATACGTTTCTTTTTCTTGAGTAAAGGTTTACCGAGAGTCGCTCATCCAAAGTGAATACATCCAATTCATTTCATCTTAATTGTTGCAATTAATGTCAGCACCGAGAGTCACTCATACCTTCCAGCTTCCATATTTGCATGTCTTCTAGATTCACGCCTTCCAGCTTCCAGATTCCATTTTCATGCCTTCCAGTTTCCCCCTTTCGTTATTTGCATATTTGTTTTTCTTATTGCTTGTGTGCGTTGCATTTTCTTTGTCGAATTAGCAAAAAAATAGAGAAACATTCATGCTAGCAGTATAAGGTTCAAGGTGAGTTGTATTTAATCAATTTATATGTTTGAATTTGATGTTTTTCTATTAGTTGGCCAAGGAACAGTCAGGGAAAGCATCAACTGGTATCACATCTCACATTAGATTTGGAAGACACCATGGAATTGTAAATTGATTAATAACATTTCAAACCCTAGATATCTCAATCTCTTACACACACACACACACACACACACACATATATAGTGATTTATATTTGTTTAGTTGTCTAGAACGTGAAATTTAAGGTTTTGTAATATCTGAAGTTCTGGACAATCTAATTAGTGAATGATTAAGGGCGTGTTTGGATGTGCAAATTTAGTTTATTCATTTTCAAAACATTTATTAGTTGCAGAATTGAGCCAGGGTGTTTGATTATTTCAATCAGCCACATACATATGATTCGATCATTAAAAAACTACTGTGCACAAGTTTGGTTTCAAAAATAACGAATCAAATTTATGTCTATCTTATTTGGACATCCAAACATGCCTTACGTTTGTGCAGCAAGACAGGGCTGGTGTGGGGTATATTCCGTTTTGGGCAATCTTTGTTTGATTTTAAAGGTGTCTAATTGGTTCTATATTAATGAGTTATCAAGTTCACTCTTCAATTTCTTGATTAGATGACATAGTATGTTCTGGTTACCAATTATATTTGATCAACTTGTCCATGTGGCATTTTTCCTTACATTAGATTTGCTTGTATGTTTTTTATCTGCATTAGTGTATTGAGCAATGGTGAATTGATGTTACACTGGTTTGATTATTGTAACTTGGATAGAGTCAGACTACTCCATTCTTATTTAACCGTCAAGTTGTTGCCATATATTGGTACAGTTTACCCATAAATTGTTGAGAATGTGATGTGGGATATCATAAGCCATGGATCACTTCAGAATCGGAACATTATTCAATTCAAGAAGGCAAGTACCTATTTCCCCTATCTCTCATTGAAGGGTTTTGTGTAAAAAGCTAGAGAAATAAAATTTGAATGTGCTAAATTTGTAGTTTGTTTAGTATATGTTTGTCTCTTTGACCTCTAATTTGTTACAATCTATAATCTAGGATTTTGATTAATAGGCAGATTGAAGTAGATTGACAGTAGGTTGAGTTGGATTAGAAACTATGCTACCAAATTAGATGTGGAGTGAAGGCCTGGGTTTTGATTCTTGTGGGTGTTACAGAGCTAGCTGATGTGTGGAAGTGACTATGGGCCCAAAGGTCATCTTCGTTGCCCCATTTTTCAAGTATACTGACCTATTCGTTGTATTTATCAATTCTCTTTAGAATGAATTTGTTATGGCTCATTTTATTAAAAATATATGAATTTTATAGAATTATTTTTTATTTTCAAATAAGTCAACAATCAAACTTCTGAAATTTTTTTATGTGCACTACACACGATCCCCCAATATTGGCAGAAAAAATATGCATGAACTCTTTTGTTAACATTCTCCTCATAAAATGTCTCTTTGACTAAAGTTAGGCGGTTTTATGATGTCGCAAATGTGTTATCTTCAATGAATTTCACGAAAAAAGTATTATGAAATACTATTTAAAAGATTGATTACTGCTACAAAAATTATCTAATTAAAGAGATCTATCATCATTCTTTTAAATTTATCCAATTAAATAGATAAGTTAATTGCTACTACAAAAATTAACCTTTGCATTGAATTATGCATAGACTCATCATCATGAAACGAGGAAGCCAGCCTTCAGGTGGTTGTGGATGCCTAGAAAATCTGAAAGTGTATCTGTTGTTTCTTGACTTCTTAATGAGTCTAAGAAAAGAACAGTTGGGATTGAGCTCATAAATACCAACTTGAAGAAAAGCAAGGTGGTAGCACCCATTGGTGCGAATCCAAACTAGGTTATGAAGATGAAATTGCAAGCAAAAGTAAAATGTGAGACTTTGCAAAACGAGGGTGATAGGAGCAACTTGGAGCCGGATTCAAGGTAGACTCCAAAGAATTACCAATTGGGTCTGGTGGCCAAAGATGGAGCTCAAAATTCATGATTGAAAAAGTCTAGCCTGTGCTTATTGTCCCCAATATTACAACCATGGTATCAATGTATGCTTCATTACGATGCTTCTATGCAATAGGGAAGGGTGATCAGCCTTAGCTTCATTATCTTGGGCTTCTATAGAGTGAGTCCTTTTAATACCTAGGCAATTAAGATTACAAAACTAAGCCTTCCGGATGATTCCTTAGGCATTCAACATTATGATTATTTCATCAATCCCTAATTTTCCAATATTCAAATAATTCAAGACTTATCATCTACAATGCATTGTGTAATGCTAAATCTTGAAAGGACTCACTTGAAATGCATCTGAAATGCATTAATATATTTGGAATGTTTATACTAAATACAAGAGTTCTGGCATATAAACACCTGTGTGGAAATGTCAATTTGTCATGTTTCCATTTTCTTGGGTGCTTCTATTAGCTACCTAGCTTCTAATTCCGTCATTATCATATTTGGTCAAGCTTGTATCTTGCTATTAGTTTGCTTCACTGACTAACAATGAGATGTGTGTTGGGATACGGTGAAAGGGATAATCACTAAAGCCTTGGATGTCAGAGACAACTTGAGGCCAAAATAAAGGAGGCAATGCAACATGAAATATAGGATCCGAGGGAAGTTTGATAAAGTCATTTATCTCCAGATTCTATAATTCTAAAAAGTGATGAGAGCTTAAGAAAAAACAAAGAGGTTAGCGGTTGATCTAATGGTCATTGCCCCTGTTGTTGGATTTTAAGGTTGTGGATTCAAACCTTGTTGTCCCTCTCCCCTATAAAAGTGTCTAACCAAAAAAAAATTATTGCAAATGTTCCTTTTTTTATAAAAAAAAAAAAAGAAAGAAAGAAAAAGCAAAGTTGTCTTTGAGCAATTTTGTGTGGCCTTGTTTTAATGGCCTATGTACAAATTGTGGCCTGTGTAGGACTCGTGCTTTGTTTTGGATGGTTTTTATCTTTCCTTGCGAGATTTTAAGTTTGTGATAGCAATATATTTCGCAAATTTTCTGGTACATAGCTTTTATCAGCTGTAATAAAGTGTTTAATTTGGACTTCATTTATGCAATGTTCCACATAAAGTGTTTGAACTATCCAATTGTGCTATTCTGATACGATTTGAACAAGTTCTTAAATAATTGGGTATGTGATATTGTTCAAGTGAAGATTTTTTCATCTGTTAACTTGTAAACAACAACAACTATTGTAGTATTTGGAGAAACTAGGAGAGTTGGTTTTGAACTGTCAGTTGCTCCATGATAAGATGAACAACATAGCCATGTAAATATGGAGCTTCTGAGTAAGCTGCTGTAGGAGGATAGGTAAATTTACTTTCCTTATCTTTGGAAAAATAGTCGATTCCAACACAATTTTAGCATTCAACTTGCACACTTCAATATTTCAACACATTCTTCTAAAGTCATCTATTTGTTGTAATAGTGTAACGCCCCAAAACACACCCTGGACGGCATTACATACTAAAACCATTTACATCATGAGAGCACTAATATCATCCATAAATAAATTAAACTTCATTCATCATCCATAAAATATTTACATCATTATCCAAAAGAATATGCCCAACCATGGCATTTACATCTCAAAAATTAATTAAAATAGCACAGCGGAATAGCAAAAGAAACTAGACCTTACAGTGTCCAAAAGAATAACCTAGTCTAGTACAAAAGAAGCTACATCTCTACATATCCACCTCGGGATCTAGGTTCCCCTCGAGTGGAGCCTCCCAATGCCCTAACTCGTCGATGCCGAGATCCTCCTCTAGCACCAAATCTGAAAAATGTAATTTGTAGGGGATGAGCACGAAGCTCTGTAGCAAAATCTTCCCAACTCAAACAAGGTTTATAAAAATATAAAACGGGTCGGTCACATTTCGAAAATAATATATATCTATTTTTGAAGGAAAAACAGGACAGTTTACAGAGATCTCAAGTTTAAGCCATAACAACAATCAAGTAAAAGAATAAATTAAATTGAACCACAATACACCGTGTCCAAAGTTAGGCCAATTCGGAAGGGCGTCTTCCGATGCATTGTCCCATACCAATGCATCGGCCAAGATGTTCCAACTCATCATCCCATGTATATTGGTTCATCCCCGTACCATGTATGTTGATTGCTTCTCATAAATCTACCCAACGATTATACCTAGTCCACCAATCACAATCACATTCACAAGCATTTTAGGAAAGGGCGTCTACCATCCCAATGGCAGTGACGAGTCCCTTCCCAGGAAAAGTATATCATCCCTTGTTCGAACTCCAGTGAACGATAGTGGTCGCATTACCAAATGACAACCCACTACAAGTGTTAGGAAACCATCTCCCCCCACTGGGATAGACTAACCTCTAACACTCTACGGTATCTCTCGAAGGCAATCCAAGTCCATCACAACAACCATACAAATGAGGAAACCAAAATATTCTCAATTCATCAACATTTCAAGGAATTACCAAATTCCACAATTTCTAATATAATGTTTCATAATATGATGGAAGAAAATGAGCAAGAGATCATCATAAGTAACATTTTGGTGTACAATATCAAACACTAAAGTTTTGAAAGCAATACCAAGGAAAAATAGAGGGAAAAATCCATTTCTCTTTAAAACCAAGGTTTGAAGATGAAAAAGAGAAATTTAATAGTTACCCAACCATCACAATGTTCAAAACATGGCATTTATTTCAAGAGGAACAAGAATCATGTATTTCTTATCATGTATATAAGGATGAGAGTGAAAAACATATATATATACATAAACCCTAGCCTCAATGTAAGAGATTAGGAAGAAATCCCCTACCTCAACCAAGTATCTCTAGCAACCCAAGCTTTAAAGACTCCCTTTTCCCCTTTTTCTTGCTCCCTTGCTACTTTCTCTTTTGGTTCTAAGAGGTTTGAGTGAGGGTGAAGTGAAATTATAGAAGAGGGAATGGATGGATAAGTGAAATCTTGAAAACTAGGGCTTTGATCATGTAAATCTCTTCCAATTTTTGTGTTTTTCTCTCCCTCTTTTGCTCTCTAAGGGTGCCTAGGGTTTGGATGGGTGAAATGAGGCTAAGAAAGTTGACATTAAGTATTTATAGTGGAGCTAGGACCGACTGTTCGCGAGTTGAAAATTTCGGATTTTTACAGCGACTACCGGTAGCTGATTTTGACTACCGGTAGCTCGGGTACATTGGCACTCGACTACCCGTTGACTACCGGTAGCTCGGGTACACTGGACACTCGACTACCTGTTGACTACCGGTAGCTCGGGCACACTAGACCATTGACTACCGGTTGACTACCGGTAGTCACTGCCCAGATTTTATGCTTCAACTTCAAGTGCAGTTTTGACCCATTTAGAGGTCGAATTGAAAAATTTTCATGAGAGACACTTTTGTAGCCCTAGATGTCTAATATCTGCTTTCAAAATTTCAGATCAATTGGAGTTAGGAATAAAAAGTTATGATCGAAATAGTAGACAGTGTCCAAAATCCTTTATACCCAAATTTTCTCTAAAATGTGTTTTAACTCCAAAATACTTCCTAACTTCTAATACACCCCATATCACCTCTCCCAAGGTTTTTCGACCTTCCGGACTCAATGGAAACCTTATTTTGACCTAAATCCATTTAGAAACTTACTTAATCCCTCTTCTCAAGCTTACACACCTTCAAAACTTCAACTTCCAAATTAATTTGCATCTCTAGTTTTTTTTTTTTATTCCTACCATCACTACACATATCCACATTTTTACAACTATTATTTAGTATATATCTATATACATATATAAACGAAAATGCGGGGTGTTACAAATAGGGAAATGATGATTACAATCAAATGGCTAAATCCATCAAAAGCTATTTTAAGTACACATGATATGTTGAGTGACACTCATGGAGTAGTTAGTCTTTGGAAAGTTTTTAGCACTGTCATAGCCTCTGTAAAGAGAAAAAAAAAAAATCAACCCTCTTTGTGACCAGGTCTAGGATATCTATATTAATCTATTAGAGAAATTAATAGAAGGAAAACGAAGGACTAGGATATCTATCTTTTGACTTACTTCCGCATTAAGCTCCATTTGATCATCCACCTCTCATTCAAATAGATCTCATATGTACACTTTGACTTGGAAATTGATTCTTCAATATAATTTATTTGATTGCCCTAAAAAAACATGTAAAATTGTTTCATTGCAACACAAAAAACACCATGTTAGTTTCCTTCAAAGCCTGTGAAATGATACATATGCTGCAAGCTGTGAAGTAATATTTAGCTTGAACCCCAATAAATTCTACCCACATCACTATGATTTATGAAGCTATTGGTTGGGGTAAAGATACGGCAACACTTCTTTTACAGGGGCTCTACCCAATAAATTAATTGGGCTCTCTTCATTCTAAATTCCTATTCATGATTTATAACATGAGACTAAATTATGGCCCAATATAGTACCTTTGTCAAACAACTTTTACACATGAGAGTTTTGGTGTTGATGACTACCCAACAGATGATAGCATCTAAGCAAGAAATTTGGGATATAAATTGGTGAGAATTTCTAAATGTACTCCAACATAAACTTGCAAACTTATAAAGCTACAAAAATAATAGGGTGATTAAGAGAACATATTCTTTGTGACCAGGTCATCGGATGCCTTAAAGCATGACACTAGGAGCTTAAGTGGATTACAGGGGCTTGAGATCGGTAAATCGGAGGATGTTAATGCATTTTCTTCGAATGCTTGTGCAGTCACGTCAGTAGAAGCAAACAAGTGGTGTACCTAGCATGCTTTTGAGAGGCTCTCTCATTGAAAAGTCCATTTCGAGGAATCGGACTAGGTATTGGGTATGAATATAATTTCGGATTTGTTATTTTCTTCTTTTCTCATTTAAATCTTTGTAGTTAAACCTTAACCCCGATGCTTATTGTGGAAGAATTGGACTAAGTATTGGGGATTAGTTATTTTATGGGTCCTATGAATACTAGAGTTTTTGCTTTTGTATTTGCTAATCTATTCGAACACTTGTAAAGTAGGAGTTTCTAAATTACCTAAATCTAGAAACATTAGTGATATTCTTCTACTGGTTTCATTGAATTGTCCTATTTTTGTGGTTCTTGGGTGAACTTTTGATCTTGGTTTTGGTTATTAACTCTTTTGATTTTTGTTTTAACGTTGAAGAATGTGACCAAACTAATTCATAATGGATACCTAAATAACATTTCTAACACTATTTTAAGCACTTGTCTATGAAGACCGACAAACACATTTACCTTTCATATGCTTGATTATGATTACGTTTCATTACTTTATATTGATATTTTTATGATTTTGGTTTGGTCTATTAAGAATTTCTATGATCTATTTTAGTTTTAAGCTTAAAAACTGGATCGTGTTATATTGATGTGTTTGTTTTTTTCTGAGTTTGGCATATATGATCAGGCATTTAGCAATGATGGTGAGTATGCCGAAATTGACGAATGGTAAGCATGCTTCCTGTGCATCCGTTTCAACGTTCCTCTGTGGGCAGCTTCATATAAACAATCCACAGATCAGAAAATTTTCTAAAAAGTCGTTCTCGGCCTTTAATTGCATAATTTATTTTGCATATTTGCAGAATACAATTTGTTTCGAACTTGTTCAATTGCTTAAATTAATGGTTTTTGCATTGCTTGGAATTTCTTGCCAAACAAAATGGGTGCATTAGATTTTGGATTGTGAAGCTAATATTGTGTTATCGTCACAATTTTTATAGACAAGGTTCTTAATTTTTTATGAGTTTCTTCGCTAAATACCTACGAGTAACAATCTCCATAATCATTATTTTAAACTAAAGTTTTATTACTTTCTTAGCTAAACAACCATTACATTGTGTGTGTGTGTGTGTACACACACACTGCTAAAACAAATTAACAAAAAGATTGTGTTGCATATAGTGTTGGAAAAGTGGGAATTGACTAATTCTTCAATTAACTAAAAGTAATGATGAGTTCAAACATCTCTCAAGATTACAAGTTTTAGATAGAGTGCCTCTATTAATTCCTTTGTACTAAAATAATATCTGTTTATCAAGAAATGTTCATAGCCACTCTTATTCCAAATATGCGGAAAAGATAATGAAATAGTTGAAATACATGTGTTTTAAGTATAAAAAAACTCACAAGAGTTGGTTTTCTACTGATATGGAAAACATAGTTGATTAATTGTTTTTGAAAGTAATTCACAACTTCAATACATAAATATTTTATACTCAAAATAGTTCACATGTAATGCATGTATGCACCCACCAGTACACTAAAATATACACACACGTACCCCACACATACTATTGCACTAAAACACACACACATCCTAATGCATTAAAACACATACACTAAAACATGACTAAGACACACATACACACATAGAGATGTGAAGTTGGACAACTATGTTCTTGATCCAAAATTGGACTCAAAGAAACTCCCCTGTATCTTGAATGAACAATGTCAAACTTCATCTGCATCTACCTTCCTTATTGACCATCACTATGTCTGCAGAGCAGGTCAAGAGCTCAGTATGGACGATGACAGGGGGTTACAGATTTCTAAGGAGCCTCCAGATAAAGGCTACCATTCTGACGATGGTTTTTCAAGTAGTATTGAATCTGACGAGCCCAAATTTGACTGGGCCAAGCCCGATAAAATAAATCGAGAAAAACCCAGATATTAGAAGCCCAAGTCACTAAGACCCATTCAGTCGGGTCATCCCATCCTAAAGGAGTCCAGAAGGAAGCCAAATGACCAAGGGGGACCAAGGGGCGCCAACAAGAGGTCATCACTTGGGTGCCGCCCACTAGGGACTCATCACTTAGACTCATCACTTGGAGCTCATCACTTGGACTCATCACTTGGACCTCATCATATGGGCGCCGCCCAATGGTTGAGCTCCCCACTCCTCCTCAATCTCTCACTTGTTTTCTCCTCATGCCATGATGCTTCAAGTCCAAGAAGGAAGATACCAGAAGGCCTACACCTAAGCCCAAGGAAAACACCAAAGGGGATGACCACCCATGGGCGTCGCCCATAGGGCGCCACCCTTGCGCGCCTACCCCTTTGGTGCTCCTCTTGCCTTGGCACTCCGGTACTCCTACTCCAACTCAAGGTCCAGCCTAAAGTCCAATCCAATCAGGACTTTCCTCCGACTAAATAGGAGCACGAGGAGAGAATGACGGGATACGGAGATCAACTCCTACCTTAATTGTGCTTGCCAAAGAGGTCCACTCTTACCATGATTGTACTTACCAAAATAGTGGAAGACCTCTTCCTCACGGCACCGCCTCACCATAACTATATAATGTAAGCCCTCTCAAGGGCAAAGAGGGGCTGAATACACCTTGATACATCTCAGACACCTAGAGACATGCCTCACTACACACTTGCTCTCTCTCTCTCTCTCTCAAAGCTCTGTAACACTCCGGTGACTCTTATTCATCAATAAAGAACACCAGGCCACCGCTGCCATTCCCGAAAGTGGAGTAAGTCATCCGAGACCGAACCACTATAATTTCCTGTGTTGATCTGTTGTTTATTGCTTTAAGTTCCATTGATTGCCATTGATTGCTTGTTAATTATCCATTAATTACATCATTATTCATACTTGACTGTTGATCTTGCCAAAGACAATTTTGTGTATCATCAGAATCTTCTGAAGATGATTCCCAAGATTCAGAAGCCATGGAAATTGTGGTTCCAAGAGTTCGGTCTCGGGGCTTTTCAAAATCCAACATAATTACTAGATCCAAATCTAGCAAAGTTACTTTTTCTTTACCCCGAAATGATTAGTGCAATTAGTTGGAATGTCAGAGGGGCAAATCAAAAATCTTCAAGGAGAAGACTGAAGAAGCTTATTAAGATCCACAATGTATGTTTAGTTGCTATCTAAGCTCTGCGCAAGAAAGTCTCCTCTAGATAAGTATGCAAGATGTTCGTGGCATACTTCCAACTACGTGCTTACAGTTGCTGCATAACATCTGAGAAGCAACCTTCAATTTCGAATATATAGGCAGCATGCTTAGGTTTTTTTTTAATTTCTTATTGTTAAAGCATGCATTTTTTTACTTTCAATTATTCTTCATTTGAGCTATGTAATTAGCTTGCATCAAGGGGTAAGGTATATACGTCCCCCCCTAGCTAGGTGTAATTTTTTTTTGAATCAATAAAATTTCCTCTTATCGCCGAGGTTCACCAGAAAAAAAAAAAAAAATCTTGTAGACTGTCCCTGGTCAAGTGAATGCAAATGTAATTGAAAATTGTTACACCCATTTGGAAGTAAGTTGTACTATGTTGAAATAAGAATGCTTTGATTGAAGTTCAATACATCAAAAGCAAGATGGTTACTGAAATTCTGTCCTGAGCCTCTTTGTTGATTTTTTGACTGAAAATTTTCTTGCCCACTGTAGAAGAAAATGTGAAAAGTGATAGGAGACGAAGAAATATAAGGTCTCTCACTATCAGTTATGCTCTGTTTGGTAGAAAGAATGGAAAGTAAGAGAGATGGAAAATATGAGGGATACACTTTTTATCCTTCAAGGAAGGAAAGTAAGAATAATACATTTTACTTCCTTTGTGTTTAGTAGGATGGATGGAAAATAAAAATGATTAATTTTTGTTTATGTTTAGTAAGATAGAAAAAATATTTTTTTATTTTTTATTTTTAAAATTTTTTAAAAAATATATAAATACATATTTTATCATTGTATTTATATATATATATATATATGAAATTAATATATACATAATACATGTATATATCAAAGGATATACAAACAAATAAGATATATTTCAACACAAATAATTAACTTTCTATCCACTTTCTTTCCAATTCTGGAGGTATTAATTTTGGTGAGTTGGAAGGAAAATTTATCCATCCACTTTTCCATCTTTTCTATTTTCCTTCGTCTTACCAAACATGATGTTTTATCTATCCCTCCAACTTTATATCTTTCCATTTTTTCATCGTACCAAACGGAGCATTATGGTGGTTGTTAAATAACTCGAGGAACTCGAGTTCAATTGGTTTTGGCTCATTCAAGTTTATTTAAAAATTTATTCTCAAATAACTCTATGCTATACATAGTTTTTCTCTCTTCTCGAATGAATTTGTGGAAAATTTGAACTTTTAAATTGATTATATAGCTCATTGTATAGAAGTTGAAAATTGTCTTTAAAAAAATAAAAAATTATATTCAATAGTTGAGCTCAATCAGATACAACCAAACCAAATCTGAACACATTTAAACGAATAGATTTGACTTTATTAATATTTATGACTTTCATTATCAATTCAATGGTTATCGTGGTCCTATTGGCCTTAATTATCGTCATAACCGGCGTAATTGTCGTACATCTTCTATGGGGACTACAGGATTGTTAATTGCTCAAATTCCTGCTGTTCTTCTGACGGATTGTTTGAAAAGGTTGAACGCCCATTGCACACGGGGTAGTTGCAGTCGCTTTACATTGTTGATGACTCTGATGTTTTCAGATGTATTTTATCGGCAATCAAACAAGCCATGTTCTTCACAAGAAACTACCTGGTACTTTACTTAGTCTTCGATTTCTTAGTCAATCTTTTTTCCGCCAAAATTAAACAAGACTGACAAATGGGAGCTGGAAAGAATAACAAAAGCTGTTTTTTCTTGGTTTTTTTCTCTCCTTACTTTGTAAATTGTCTAATTAAAGAGAGACAACTAACATGGACATAATTGCAATCTGGGAGTGATTTCCATGGCAACGACTTGTGCTTTGTTTAATACGATAGAAAAATGGAGTACGACAAAAAAATAGAAGAATGAAAAGTTTGAAAGATAGATAAAATATTATATTTGGTATGAAAAAAAAAATAGAAATGATGAAAAAGTGGATGAATTTAGTTTTCCTTTCACCTCACTAAAATCAATCCCTTTAAAACTTGGAGGAAAAGTTGCTGAAAAATTAATTATGTGCGTTGAAATTTATGGTATTTACCTATATATCATTTACTATATGCATATATGATATTTATCTATTACATATTGTGGATTTATTAATTTCATATATAAATATAATAGTAAAATATGCATCTATACAATTTTTATTCTTTCACTTTTATATTCTACCAAATATAAAAAAAATCAATCATTTCTATTTTTCATCCCTCCAACCAAACACAAAGGGAAGAAGGATTCATCCCTTGAATGATAGAAAATATATCACTTCCACTTTTTATCCTTCCATTTTTTTTCAAAATAATTCACGTGCAATGCACGTGTGCACCAACTAGTTAAATCAAAAGTGACTTATTTTTTTACTCAAATTAAGGGAGACTAAAATTCATACTCAAATCTTTAATGATGAGATTTAATACTTCTTTAAAGATCCAATAGTCATACTTTTAAAATCCGAAAAAAATTAAAAAGGGTAAAACGGTAATTAGCTATTAAGGTACATGTTGAAAACACAAATTTTTATAGAAATCGGATGACGAAACGAACCCCACTGTTGGATTTATATCGCAAAATCTAGCTACCCAGTTAATTTTCATAGAATTATGAGACAATTGGATTTTTCGAGTTTTAGGATGTGATAGGGCGTCGCGCGACCGAAATAACGCAATCAGATTTTATTCGTGGGACCCTAAAATAATTTAAAGTTAGTTGAATAAAAGTATACTAAGCTTAACACGGGGCGATATTTAATTAATTCGGAATAAAATTTAACCCGTTAAAAAGAAGACGTGTGGCGCGACATGGGCCACACATTTAAAACTATATAAAGCGTAGAAGACATAAATTTTATGTCTTCCACTTTATTCTGGACTCCAACTTTAGCCGAGAGAGTGAAAGAGAAAAAAAAGAGTTTTTTTTCAAAGATTCGACCGTTGGATTGCTTCGGGCCAAAAATTAAAGTTGTTCTACGCAACGAGAGCTACTCAACCATACTAAAGATCGCACTTTTCTCCAAAAATCTCAAAAATGAGAATTGAAGGCTAATGCTTGGAAGACTTGATTTTAGGGTTTTCTTGATAGTTCTACTACGTGGGCTTATGCTGCAAGAGATAGGGTTTCTCCTATTTAGATGTAATTTCAACCTAAAAGATGGCATATGAAATGGGTAGGCTAAGGGTGTGTATCACATGTTAGCTCTTGACTAGTGTAACTAGTGGGTCAAATATAGGATTTATAATTAATCTTTTAATTAGTGAAATCCTATTATAATTAACTTGGTGTAAGTTAATGTTAGTGGTTTAAAACATGTTAGTTATACATTAGCATGACTTGTTGTTTTAATAGCACATCAAGTTTAATAGAATTATTAGTTTGTTATGTGATTATGAGATAATATGTATATTAAATGATCATTTAACATATGATTAGTGTGGTGGACTTGTGTTTATGTTTATAGAATTAATAAACATGTTTTCATGTTGAAAGTAATGAGCATGCTAGTTGTGTAAATTGATGTGCCCTCTAGGTGTTTGTTTAAATGCCTAGGTGAATACAAGTATATTAGTTGAGTTGATTATCTTATATAACATGCTTGAGATGGTGTTGAAAATGTCATTATATTGCATTCATTATATAATTGACATTGTAATTGATACCTAAGGCAACTGCACATTGCATTGCATTATGCATGGGTTACACTACATTCATGGGCATTGACATGGGTGAGAGTGTGTGCATGGTATGAAATCAATCACCACATAGGTGGGTTGATTGTGGGCTCGAGAAAGTTGCACCAAAGTCCAATTGAGTCGCACGAAAAATTAAATGGATAAATGTATTGGGGTGTACCAAGAAGGGTTAGATTCTCCCTCGGGTGCAAGACTCGGTTACTTGGTTTATACACTTCCCAGCGGTGAAATTCCAAAAAAGTGTAACGGCGAAAATGGAGATGCAGGTGAGATGTCCTGAATCCGTTGATGGTATGGTGTCCCATTGGTGAAATACCATAAATCATCGCCTCACAAAGACACACAAAATGAATTAATTAGTCATTGAGTATACATAACACCAATGATGGAGGTTTGGAATGTCCGAATACATACTCATGATATTTCATGTGTTGTGGGAGCTCGAGATGGGGCTCGGTGATGGTATTGTAAGCATGAGTCTCATCTCATAGCATGACATGATTTATGACATTTGTTCATGATAGATATATTTGAATGAATGCATAAAATGATTGTTGCAAGTAACATTTCATATGCATTTGGGTTGAGAAGTATTCTCTATAGGAGTTACTCTATCAGCGTTGGCTCACCCTTTATGGGAACATTTTTTAGGTATTGCACGGGCTTCCGCAGAAGGCCATCCTACGGGCCCGCTTTGACAACAAAGCCAGAATGTGGCTCTTATTTTGGTGTTGTAGTCCCTTGTATATATTTACTTTTGGCCTTATATAATTTTTGTAAACAAAAACTTGTTTTATTTTAAAAAGACATGTATATGAGACTCTTTTGGGACATTTATTCCTTTATGAATGAATGTACGTAGAGATAATGATTATGGTAATATTTGATACTATGCGGTTGAGTTTGGATGAATGGACCCGATGTAATCAATGTTGTATGATTGCACAGGTTGTGTTTTGGTTAGAGCTCCCCGTATAAAGGAGACTCTGTCCGGATTAAGTTAAGTTATGGATCTCGATAAATAGGGTGTAATGGCGTGGTATCGAGTTACACAGTATGCACGGGTATTTTGCGAGTTGATCAGTGATCAACAGGTTAATTGTGGATACCCGAATTTTGGGGCGTCACAATATTTTACCCTCATTTAAATTTGGATTTGTCCTTTTTTAAATATGAGTTTGTCTTCCTTTAAATTTGAGTTTCTCCAAATCAAGCTTTTCACTCTTTTTTTTTTTTAACTCAAATTTAGTAAGTGTTTGGGTTTCATTGAAAATGGTCTAAGAACCGATGTCTCTCGTTGATACCGTGAGGCAAGATGCCCAAGAATTTTAAAATTTTCATTATTGTTTCAAAAACTATGCTTTCTCTAAAGAAGGTAAGGGTAAAATGCACAAATCTTTAACATTATTAGCTTAAAATTAGTGATTTCTCGGTCTAAACAAAAACTTTTATGGGCTTACCTTATCTCACTTATACCCAAGTTTGGATACATATTTTAAACTCAGTATTATTACTATAAATAGTCCAAGGTCCAAATGAACAGTGCATTTACCTTATCCCACTTATACCCTTCTTAAACGGTCCAAATGGGTTCAAATATTCCGGTGGGAAGTATTTGTATAAAATCAGAATTGGAAGATGCAGATGATGAATCTAATGTAGATGTTGACGATTATATTGTGGGTAATGAAGATGTCCATAAAAGTGATAAAACATTACATGTTCTACTAAAGATCATCCCGTCCAAAAGGAGACTCCAGACGTCCAACAGTTTGATGCATTTGTTGATGTTGTCATTTGAGAATCAGTATTTATTGAACTTGATGAATTGTTAACACATGAGGAAAAATCACAAGAACCTTCACATGACAATGAAGGTGTGTCGGGATTGAAGGTAGATAATGAGGTGCAAAAATTTCATATACAAATGCTGACTGTAGAGAACGAAGCACTACGAACTGTCATAAAAAATAATGGAGGAAACCAAAGGGAGGATGATTTGAAAGAGATTGGAGAGTATGTGATGAAACTTGTTGACAAGGATAACCAGATTTCAGAATTAAAAGTTTTATTTGATCTTATGGAGAAAAACTAAGAAACACAAGAAGATCAAATTAAAACACTCAGATCAAGGGTGTCCGAATTAGAAGAAGAGAATAATTCTCTGCATGATGTTGTAGCTGATATGGTCGTACATGCAGTTACTCAGAGGTACCCAAGGACTCCGCCAAAACCTCAACCCACTAAAGGTAAAGAACAAACCTCGATGGTGAGAAAGATCAAAGGGAAAACAAGAAAAAGAAAGAGAGATGAAAATTATGAGTATAGTAGGAAAAAAAGGGAGAACAAAAAAATTTGAAACAAGTTGAAAGCTAGAAAGAAGTCGACAAAAATAAAGGAAAAGAGAAAATACCAGATAACTGTATCGATGTTGATAATTTGGATATTATAATGCCAAATAAGAAGTCAAAAAGTAAGAGAGTTGAAGCTCGGAAATGGAAAGCGTGCAAGAAATTAGGACCGGAGGTGCACGACAAATTGCATCAAATGCATAAGGCTGAACGACAAAAGTAAGTAACTTAATGACCATTATGAAACACTTTCTACATATTACTGTTTATACTCTATTTTATTAACATGTATTGTTTTTAATTAAAAGAGCAATGTTATGGAGTGGGAAAAAGTCTGAAAATATCATTGATATTGAAGATGTATTGAAACTCATGTATGGGAAAGAGCTGCACAACAATATAATCTATCATGTATCTTGACTATTAAAAAAAAAAAAAACTAGATTTAATATGCAAACCTGGAATCTATGTTATTTAACAAAAAATGTTATAACTCAGGTAATTTATTGTTGAGGAGAAATCCTGATGGAGGAAACAAATTGTAAATGTTTCTTTGTCAAAAGTCCGTGCTGGGTGAGTTTTGGTAACCTACATTGTAATCTTGTTTACTGGAATATAGCATTAGTAACATGAATACAGTAACATTCATGTTACTATAGTAATACAAATATAGTAACATGACTATAATGGTAGCACGAACCTAATTGTAACCTCTGTTCATGTTACTATATAATAACATTCGTGTTACTGTATTCTGTTGGCATTGTTCAGCCTCCAAAATTTATGCATTAGTATTGTTTAACGTGTAGACATATGCAACGGTTGAGAAGCACGAACACTCTCGACAGATTGAGATAGACAACAACCTGAACATGGGGCAAGTTTGGCCATTATTTGTACTCCCAATGAATTTAGATGGACAGCGCATCCAACCCATACCATTCCACTGGACATTGTTCATACTAGATACAGATGCAGGGGAATGGATCCACTACAACTCCTTGAAACCTCGTAGTGGAATGAAAGATAATTGGTTTGAGGATGCCAAAATATTGGTAAGTTAACTAAATGTGAACAACCCACATTATTTGATATATGCACGTTGGACAAAATTAACAGCATTTTATTGTGGCAGAAAGAATACGTGGAGACAACATCCAAGGAAGGACAAAAGAAGTCTTTCAAAACAAAAGAAGAAATTGTTATCAGCATGCAGGACATCAACTGTCCAATATATTCATATGAAAAATGTCCTCAACAAAGAGCTGACACGCATGTAAATAATAAAATAGTATACATTTATGTACGTGTGCTATTTAATGCAGTAGCTTTCTCGTGGACAGGAAATAGAAGAGAAATTGAAACCACCACAACTTAACGCTTTATGGATAGATATGGTGTCTACATTCATAAACCATAGGAATGCATGGACTGTTGAGGACTACAAGACAAGATCAAGATTGAAAAAAAGATACCAAAAAAATAGGAATTGCTGATGTTGTAAAGCTATTCATTTTTAGGCTAATTACAGGGTTGGTTAGAAATTGGTTGTAATTGTTGTCTGGTTGATAATTGGTTTAAATGGAGTATTCAAACCTTTAGAAATGTGGTTTGGTGTTACATCTTGATATTAAATTGATATGTTGATGTAGAGTTGGGTATTTGATTGTAATGGAATGTTTGTGGAACAAAGGAAACTCTGTCCACATTGTAATTCAAATAATAACTCAAATTGTAACATGCTAAAAAATGTTCCAACTTACAGACCCCATTCGATTTTAGAATGCTGAAATGGTGTTGTATGCGGAAGTGATATGTTGTTATGCACATGACTGGGTATTATTTGTATAGATTGTTTGAAAAATAGTTAAAAACTCTGTGCTCAGTGTCTACCCAAAAAAAGTAGTATTGTTACACGATTGGTTACTCCGTAATGATCATTAAATAGTAACATTGGCAGTAACTTTGTTAGTAAATCATATGGTCACATTAACAGTGACATGAAACATATATTGTCCATGCGAGAAGAATAATACATTATTAACTTATCACACTAGATAACCAATAGTATTCCCAATGTGTAACATGACAAACTCAAAAACTGAATAAAAAGTAAAATCTTATTCCAAAAACAGTCAGAATTTTACAAAGAGTCGTTACAAGTCTTCTTATTATGACTACCTAAACGGCCACAATGAATTTTCCTAACAAGCTCACCTCTAGACCTAAATCTACGCTTCCTTGGACGGCCTGGTTGTTTTTTGACAATTGTGGCAACATATCAACGTCAACTGCTGAAAAGTCAGGACGACTAAGTGTTAGGGGTCTATAGGCTCAAAATAAATAGTAACCTGATAAAAGTAATCAACAAACTCATTGATGTTCCTTCCATTCTTTTGAATTGTAATCACAACATGGGCACATGGTAAACCGTTGATCTGCCATTGATGACATGAGCACGTGCATATCTCAATGTCAACCGTTACTGAAGGATGTGAATTAACCTAAAAACATGACTTTATGACACCCTAACAAACCAGGAACGACACTCAGTGAAAGCAGCTTGAAGTTGGTTTCAATATTCGGACAATTAATGTAGTTCCACTGTGACGATGTATTCAACCAGCAGCCCATTTGGTTCATGATCTACCCCTTATTGTGTCAATCATGTTGTGATAGGTAAGTGACGTGACTTTGTGATCCAAGCATTGAATGACTAGGCCGCATTTGAAGACATCTCCCCAAAACATTTCCCCTTGAAAAATGCATTCACCCATTTCTCAACTTGAAGGTTTTCCAAGAACCTAGCAACAACAACTCCTCCTCACGTTGAAACACATCAAACTTCTCATTGAAAAATGCTTCTGTCGGAGCATAAGCACACAATGTAAACAAGAAAACCATACGATCGCGAAACACATGGGTAAAGCGAACCCCATTGTACTTATCTCTCATATTTGCTTTTAAATGTTGTAGGCAGAACAAATGGTACACTGATCGGAACACCTTTGGCGTTGCTTCCATCAAGCCAACGTTGCGATTGGACATAATTGTAAGGTCCCTACCATTATCAACAATCTCAGATAATTGTTGCAAAAACCAACGCCAATTACACTTATTCTCCGAATCAACAACAACAAAAGTCAAGGGGAACAAACCTGTAATACATACAATAACATAAACAGTAACATCAAAATCAGTAACATACAAGCAATTATTAAGGTATAACAGTAGAATAAAATCAGTAACACCAAATTAAACAAAAAAAAATCACCTTGATTGCCATCTTTGTCATACAAAATAATGCATTTATACATTCCCTTTAAAAATGTACCATCAATGAACAATATGAGTCGACAATACTTAAATCCATGTATACATGCCTTAAATGACATGAACAACCTACTAAAACACTGCGTGTCCGAATCACCTTCCAACACAAAATGACTACCTGGATTGCTTTTATTAGCAGCTTGTACATACAACCGTAATTGTTGGTATGACAACAAATGATCCCCGAAAAGCATACCCCTTGTTTTTTTGACACCCATCCAAACTTGGTCATACGATATGGTAAAACCATAATCTGAATGAAACATACTTGTCACATCAACTGGTCGTGTGTCAAGTTTTTGTCGCACGTTGTCAACAATAAGACCTCCAACCAAATTAGAAGTCAATTTTTTGTTCTTTGTCGTACATGCTACCACACCACATTTGTGCTCCTTGTTTAACTTCTCAATGTAAAAGCATCCATTTATCCGTTGGGGTGTAGCAACAACAAACCACTCACATCCAGCAGAATATTTCATGACACATTCAGCCTTTACCTTTGTTTTTTCATTCTTCACATAATTAAACTGAAACCCAACATCGATTGCATATTTGCATAAAACATTCCGAAAATCAGCTACTCCTCCCTCAAACTTTTGACCAACCTCTACTATTCCATTGGACCATCCATCAGTCAATAAAACATTCTCATTGTGAGAACAAAAACGAGGGAGAAGATCATCCTTGTGACCAAAAGTGTCAACAGATAATTCAGAACTTTCCACTACTTCCCCACCCTCAAAATCACGAACCTCATTCCTTTTAACAACAACTGTAACATTAACAAAATTCAGCTGAACAGATCGTGCAGTTAAAAACATGTTTCTCACATCATGATCATTTTGCAAAGCGCAATTCGGATGTCTAGGAATAACGTACGACATGGCAGCACAATTGGAACTCAACCCATTCCAATTGGAACTCAATCCATTCCAATTGTCACAAACACCATGTAACACATCATTAATAGTGGAATTCATTGAAATTCTTATCACAATAGTCTTAGAAGAATACTTGCAACAAACCAATATGTTATCCTCCATCTGTTAGAACCAAGAAAACAAATATAAAGGAAAAAATATAGAAAAACGAACATAATCAATTCTAATTTCAATAAAAGACGAACATTAACATGAAAAATAAACTTAGAACCTAATTTCAAAAAAAAAAAAAGAACTCTGGTAAAGAACGTCGCATTACGAATTCCGGTAAGTAACATTGAATTTCCGGCAAGTATAAAGGAAAAAATAAGAAAAACGAACATAATCAATTCTAATTCCAATAAAGCACGAACATTAACATGAAAAACAAACTTATAACTTAATTTCAAAAAAAATAACTCCGGTAAAGAACGTGGCAATACGAATTCTGGTAAGTAACATTGAATTTTTGGCAAGTAACTTTCAAATTTTGGTAATGGCAAAAACATCACTGTTATTCATAGTATATAAATCAGTTAACTACAATGAATACCTTAGTAGATCTTAATTTTTCGGCACACTAAATCAATAACAAATCGAAAATCCATAAACCAATAAGTCGAACTGGAATTATAGACAATTTTGAACTCCAGTTGCTGCTTCTATCACCTTCGAAACTCCTATCAAACACAAAAGTCTGTTATTCAATAGTATAACATACAAATAATTGATTAAGAATTTGATTTTGAATTGTTAAATAAATCTTGTGATATGAATTTGAATTAATAGACCAACTATTTAATCGTAATTCAAGCATTAGAATATGTAATAAACGGTTTTCATATATAACTCAATCAATGGTTACCATATATACCTCAATGATCTAACATATATGACTTTCCATAATTGAACAAAACTAACACCGTTAGGAGTGTTTTTGAGATAAAAAAAAAAAAGTGGACTTAAGTACCTATATATAAGTTTAAACACGGATTTACCCCCAAATAAGTTTCCTTGTAGGACTCAAGTCATTATAAGTCCATCTAGGAGGACTCATCCCCAATTTTCATAATAAAATTTTATCTTCTTAGCACACCTTTATTAGTAGTATAGATATAGATTTATTTTTACCATTCAACCTTTAGATTATAATGTTGGATTTCTTTTACCGGTTATTCTTTTTAAATGAAGAGTTTTAAACCTGGACATAATTTTCTCGAAATCTCAGGGACTTTAACAAGTGTATCAACCATGTCATTGGTTGACCAAAGATACACAATGACAATACTATCATTAAATATTTGTTATTTAAAATATTCATGTAACAGGCTAATATGTCTTATGTTTGACATTATAAACTTGCTATATGCTCTAGAGATAGTGGCATGACTATCGCAGTGCAAAGAAATGGCCGACAATGGTTGTGCCCGCAACTCTATATCAAATAATATTTCTCAATCATTCTCTCTTTACTTGCTTTCGCCAATGCTATGAATTCGGATTCCATTGGAGAGTGTGAAATACATTTATGTTTCTTATAAGTCCACAAAACCAACTCCTCAACCCAGAGTACAAATCCATCTATCTAGATGCTAACTTGTTATCATTTGTCCTAGTGATCCAAACACACACTAATACACCAAAAAATATATTCTCATAAATTAAAAAATACATATATCCATGTTCACTAATATACCAAAATACACGCATTGATACTCGAATCTTTAGTATAAGTGTGTGAATTTTGGTATATTATGGAGTATTAATGTGTGTTTGGGTGTGTACATTTTGGTGTGTTAGTGTGTGTGTTTGGTATATTAGTGTTTGTAATGTGTGTTTTTTGGTGAATTAATGTCTGGAGGTGTATATGTGTGTATATTTTGGTGTAACTAACAATGAACGACGTACGTTGACGTGAATATATTTAAATAATAATTTTTTTTATAAAAAAATTTAAATTATATCTGTAATAAAATTAAATAATAAATTAAATAATTTTAATTCATTTATATTTTAATTATTGTCAAACTTAATTATTGATTTATTCTACCCCTCTTCAAGTATCTAATTTGTTATTTGTTTAGGTATCTCTTTGACCCTTAGATATTCATCTTTTTTTATAATAAATCTTTATTGTAAAATTACAATTATTAAAAATTTGCACATCTAATTAATTATAAATTTATTACCTTTTTTGTCAAAAAATTGTTTAAATTGCAATACTATTGCTTGTATTGTAATAATATGATATGTTGTATACCAAAAAATCAACTATAACATATATAGGACTGTAGAGTAATACAATATAAATTGGACTTTATTTCTTCATATAACTATAGACATAGATATAGAAAATTGTATGTAAGTGAACTATTAATAAATGATATACAATTAATAAAAGAGTCAAAAAAAACTTAGAAGTTAAATAAGTATAGGGAATAAAAATTGAACGAAAGTGATAAAATTTAAAAATCAAATACTTTTAATAAAAGAGTTCAAAAGAACTTAGAAGTCCAATTGGTATACAAAATAAAAATTAGAGGAGACTAATATATGGGTATCATTGAATTTATAATAAAAACTAGGGATAAAAAAGAAAATCAAAGATTTTTCACAAATACTGACAGTTATAAGTAGTAAGATTAGTGTGGGCGTGTGTTTGTATATTAGTTTATGCGCATGTGTGTTTTGGTGTATTTGTGTGTGCCTGTGTATTTTGGTGTATTAGTGCGTATGTCTGTGTGTTTTGATGTGTCAATGTATGTTTGTGTGTTTTGGTATATTCGTGTGTATGTGGGTGTATATGTATGTTTTGGTGTATTAATATGTGTATCTGTGTTTTAGTGTATTAGTGTGTGTGTATTTTGGTATATCAGTATATGTGTTTGTGTGTCTTTTGCATTTGGTAACTACCTGTTTTTTTTTTTGTTTTTTTTTTTCAGTTTTTATCAAAATAAAAAATAAAAACACATTTGGAATGTATTTCCATTTTTTTTAAGGTACCGTGTTTTGAAAACAATGTACCGTATTTGGGTATATCAGTATATGTGTTTGTTTGTTCATCCATGGGGTAGTTGCAGAAGAACTTTACAAAAAATAAGAATGATATGGAAATTTGTGGATGTAAAATAGTGATTTGCGATAAGTTCTACATCTTGTACAAATAGAATAGATACTTTGGTAGAAACAGAGACAAGCATGGATGATGGGTTGAGTTTGCTAGTGCTCGTTTGTGTATAGTTGGCTTTGGTTGGTGAGGCTGGAAATGGAGTTGGAGGTGGCGGTGCCGGGTGTTGATTTGTGTGTCGTTGGCTTTGGTTGGTGAGGCTGTAAATGGGGTTTGAGGTGGCGGTGATGTTGGGTGGTTTGATGATTCTGGTTAGGGTGGGTTTGGTGGTGCCGAGGTTAAGGTTGGAGCTAGGCTGAATTGGGTTTTTAATTTGTAAGGATGTACATTTTTTTTATCGTTATTTTAGAAAAAATTAGGAGGATTTGTAAAACATAATTTTGTTTTTACATAGAACTTGAGATCATCTGACTTGCACATGCCTAAAGTCTGTCATTTTTAACTGTTAAAATTAACAGAATGAGTTAATTGAAAAATATTTAAACTTTGAGAGGTAATTTGTTTAAATTGAAACCAGAGGGAATTGATTGTAACATAACCCAAACTTAAAGGGGGTATTTTGTAATTAACCCTAAATTAAAATAGTTACCAAACATGTTTTTTGTTTTAATTTTTATAAATTCTCAAATTGAAACGACAACCAAACAAAGTTTCTGTTTCAACTTTTTAACACAGGAAAAAATACAAATTGTTTTTTTTTTTTAAACAGAACCAGAAAATGTTACCAAATGCACCCTAATTAGTGTGTGTGTGTGTTTTTTTTTTCAAAATACTTTTCCAAAGATATTTATTAAACAAGATTTTGCTTTTAAGCAAAAAATAAAATAATATCAATGTTTTTTTTATTTTTAAAAAGTACTTTAAAAAAACATTACTAAACGTGAGGCTTAAGGGTCGTTTGATAACGTTTTTATTTTTGCGTTTTCAAAAAAATACAAAACAGAGATAATTTTTATTTTGTTTTGTGATAAACATTGAAAACAGAAAATCTGTTTGAGAGTCATTTGTGTTTAACAAATTATGAAAATAAAAATAAAAAACTATTTTGATAATCACTTCAAGTTATATCCTTAAGTCCTCTATTTTTCATTTCAAAAATGTTATTGAGACTTAACAAATTAAATTAATTTGTTGAATTAATGATATGGTCAATAATATACATTACTTTTATTTTTATTTAAAAAATTATAATGATTTTTTAATTGATTGAAATAGTGATCTGAATGACAATTCAATCTCAATCCCAATTCAATACATTACTTCAATCCCAAATGATAATTCAATCCCAATTCCAATTCCAATTCAATCTCAAATGGCAATTCATTCTCAAATGACAATTCAATCCCAATCCCAATTCAATCACAATCCTAATGTGAAACCTGCTATGCTGAGACAAACATTGTTCATATGGGGTTGGATGTGGTGAACGATACATATTGCCTTTAAGTTTTTGAGTTAACTACCTATTTAGTCATTGAACTATATCATATGTGTCAATTAAATTCATAAATTATATTTTATATCAATTTAGCCCCTGAACAATGCAGTCTGACTCAGTGTAGTCCTTCAATCCAAATTAAACGTTAACTTTGATGGAAAGCCTCACGTGCATGGCACGTGCGTGCATGTGAGACTATTCGTCAAAGTTAACGATGAATTTTGATGGAAGGGTCACATTGAATCAGATTGCACAGTTCAGAGACTAAATTGACACAAAACATAATTTATGCTCCGTTTGGCACGATGGAAAAGTGGAAGGATGGAAAGTTGGAAGGATGGAAAGTGGGAGGGATAAATAAAATATCATATTTGGTAAAGAAGGAAAGTAGGAAGTATGGAAAAGTGAATGGATTAACTTTCCTTCAAACTCACCAAAATCAATCCCTCCAAAATCGGAAGGAAAGTGGATGAAAAGTTAATTATTTGTGTTGAGATGTATCTTATTTGTCGATATATCCTTTAATATATACATATATTATATATACATTAGTTTCATATAAAAATACAATGATAAAATATGTATTTATATATATATTTTAAAAAAATTTTAAAATAAATTTTTTTAAAAAATAAATAATAATAATAATAATAAACAGGTCAACTCGCAACTCGACACGACACAATTAATTAAATGAGTTGAGTTAGATTTTACTAATGTTCGACATAAATCCGTAATGACTCAATACGAATATGACACGATACGACTCGATTGTCACCCCTAATCTTATCCAGCACAAAAAAAAAAAAAAAAAATTAATCATTTTTATTTTTCATCCATCCAACCAAACACAAATGAAGGAAAGCGTATCCTTCCTACTTTCCTTCCTTGATGGATAGAAAGTGTATCCCTCCTACTTCCCATCCTTCCTACTTTTCATCCTTCCAACCAAACGGAGCATTAGAGACTAAATAGGTAATTAACTCTAAATTTTCCGGTTCAATTTTACCTGGTTTAGTATGTACTGGATATTAACTTTGTTGCGACTGTTACGTTTGGCTGGCATTGAAAAGCAATTCACCACTGCTAGTGAGAGGGCATTGAGGTTGCACACAAGATCAGATTAGTACTGATATGTGGTAGGGCTGCCAATAGGTCTTGTCTGTCCTGTTTCTAAATCCTGAAAGTCTCAAGATTTTGTTCTAACTCATGTCCGATCTATTTAAAATCTTAAAATGTTGGGGGTTTGTGTTGTGTTAGTTCTAAGTTGTGAATAAGTCGTGGTTAGTCGGTTTGTGTTGTTTTTTTGCCGGTTCATGGGTTTTGTCCTGAAGTGTCATGCCCAGTCAAATTGGGAGCTGCTGCCATTTCTTGCCATCAGGTTTTCACACTCAAGATTAGGCTTGGGGCTTGGCAGTTTGTTTTGGCTCATTAGGAAAACCTTTCTAAACCTTCTTCTGGTCCAAGAAACTTGCACTTAGCCAATGCCCCACCCTGCCCACCACCACCACCACAATTAAACTACTGAAACTTAGCACCACCATGTAGTTTCAGAACTCTCCCCAGACAAAGGTGAAGGTTATGAGGATGCTAATGGAGGGGATGTAGAGAAGTGATTGGTGGTCATTGGTATAACACTCCATCTTATAATGGTGGAGAGTTAGAATGTGTACATGTATATGTGTGTGTGTGGTGCTTTTTGACCATACAAATGTATGCATTTCCCCACTTGTAAATGTCATCTATTGATTAAATTCAGATATTACATGGTCAATGAGATTTGAAACCCGAAAAAATGAATTTACAGCTTATCCTAATTCGTTACGAAATCAAATTTCAACAAACAACCAATCCACTAATCGTTACAAACTGTACAAAAACTCTTCATCATTTGCATGTACAAGTCATTTAGCAATTAATGCACCACTCAGGGGCCGCTTCACCCCTAGGCAAGTGAGGCGGTTGCTTAGGGCCCCCACTCGCGTAGGGCGCCATTCACGTATGTCTCACAAAATTATATGACTGAATTTTAAAAAGAATGTAGCGAATTTAAGATATTATGTGAAACTCACGATAAAAAAAAAAATTACTAATTTTTTATTTAAATCATAAATATAATGTATATTCAAAAAGAAGAAAAAAGATTGTACTATATTATTGTACAAAAAATTACAATATTTTATTCTCTCATTTTATATGAATTCCCAATAACTCTATTCTTGAATTGAGTCACAATTTTAGAGCATAAATGAGTCTCATCACAATTTCAAACAAGTGTAGAAAGGGACACAAATGGTGGGTCCTATAATAAAGGTTGAAAGCACCCTAGAAGTGGATGGGTACCACTGGAGTATAGCATTAAGATGGACCAATGCCTAAGTCTACACGTCTTGAGTCTTGGTGATGGACCTATGCCCAAGTCTACACGCCAGAGTCCCTACCTGTGATTGTTAACAGGTGAGGGTTAGTGGGTTTATTGAGTTTGAGTATACTCATATTCGACTTAGTTAATTGATTGAGTTGGAATCAAGGTTAAATTGCTGTCGAAGTTCGACATCATGGTAATAGTTTACGAGCAATCAAGTTGAAATTGAGTTTAATTTCTCGATAAAAATATTTTAAAAATAAATCATATAACTCAATAATCAATGCTCAAGTAATTAATATTTCAAGAAAGGAAGAGAGAACTTTACTTGAAATGGAGCTATTCGGGATTAAATTTTGGGTTCTTCATCTTTTCAGTAAGGCACATTTTATAATAAAATTACAATTAGTTCTTAATGGATCGTATTCGAGCCGAGGCAAGACTACACTAGCCAATCCATGTGTTGTTTGGGTTTGATTCATTTACAATACAAGCTTCGACATACAATACAATTCCATTTTTGTTTTTAAGCAAATGAGTTTTAAATAATCTGCCCCTTCATTTAACTTTGTGTCACAGGTTTTATAACTGTGACACATTTAATTTGGTGGGTTTACATTACATATGAAAAGTTACTATAAAATAAAAGTAAGATTACAACTCTACAAAATAGGGTCATTCTTGATTGTTCCAAATGTTTGAGATCGATACTATAATTTTTGGATCGGTCTTAATAATTTGAGTCGTAACATAACTTCAATGAATCACAACGGATCTTTAAGAGTCGGAATTTAATTTCAAATTAGTTGTAGCTGAGTCTTACTATTGTAATTTTGGTGCGGTACCACATTTGGTATCATAGGCGTTTTCTCATGAGTCGTTCCCTAGTCTAAGAGAGACTTAAATGTATGGGGATGTCCCAAACTTTCCAAGAAGACTTCCAAAGTCTAGTAGACTTAGATGTATGGGGATGACCCGCAATTTCCCAACAAGACTTCCAAAGTCTAGTCGTGTGGATTGGGCCAAAAGTCTGGGAATTACTGTACAATAATTGGCATATAAATAAGATCTTTGAACTCTCCCATTTACACATCAAACAACGTAATGGGTTCTCTAGCATTAGATAAGGTCTTTTTCCTTGCTTTCTTGCTCCCAATTTACATATCTTTCTCTACCACCATTGTTGCTTCTGCTTCAGCTTCTACTAAAGAAGCTAGTGCTCTCCTCAAATGGAAAGTCACCCTTCAAAATAGCTCTCGGCTATCTTCATGGACACTTTCTCCTAATGACGCCTCCAATTCTTCTATCCCTCCAAAGCCTAGTGCAAGCCATTGCACTTGGTTTGGAGTTTCATGCAATGACCATGGAAGTGTCATTAGATTGAACCTCACGACTTCAGGTCTAAAAGGTACACTCTACGACTTTCCATTCTCGTCTCTCCCCAATCTTGCATACCTCGAAATCGGTCTGAATGAACTCTCTGGTCCAATCCCACCTCAAATAGGTCAGCTCTCCCAACTCATTTATCTTGATTTCTCTGTCAATCAACTCTCCGGGATAATCCCACCAGAGATTGGCCTACTAAAAAATCTTCAGACCCTCCATTTGGTTGAAAATTTTTTAAATGGCCCGATACCTCAAGAAATTGGCGAGCTAAAATCACTAACTGAACTTGCTCTGTATACCAACAATCTCATTGGTAACATTCCAGCGTCCATTGGAAATTTAAGCAAGTTAGCTTATTTGTATTTATATCAAAATAACCTTTCTGGTTCCATTCCTCCAAAGATGGGAAAGCTTTTCAATCTTGTTGAACTCGATATAGACTCCAATTATCTAACAGGTCCCATCCCATCCAGTTTTGGAAACTTAACTAAGCTAACTGTGCTGCATTTGTTCAATAATTCACTTTTTGGTTCCATTCCTCCAGAGATTGGGAAGTTGAAATTTCTTTATAGTCTAAGCCTTCATACAAACAACCTTTCTGGCTCAATCCCTTCATCATTTGGTGATCTGAGCTCCCTCAATATTCTGCATCTTTACGCGAATAACCTTTCTGGTTTCATTCCTAGAGAGTTAGGGAACTTGAAATCCCTCATTGATATGGAATTGAGCGAGAATCGCCTCATTGGTTCCATTCCTGCCTCACTTGGTAATCTGAGCAATTTGGAGATTTTATTCCTCCACGAAAACCAACTTTCTGGCCCCATCCCACAAGAATTGGGAAATCTGAAATTGGTTGTGCTTGGAATGGACAAAAATCAACTCTCTGGCCATTTGCCAGACAAGTTCTGTCGAGGTGGAAAACTGCAAAGATTCTCTGTAGCTGACAACCACCTTGTTGGTCCAATACCCCAAAGCTTTAGAAACTGCTCAAGCTTAACCAGAGTCCTCCTCAATGGAAACCAACTCATCGGAAATATGTCGAAAGATTTTGGTATCTACCCAGACCTGCAACTTATGGATCTAAGTAACAATAAGTTTTATGGTGAACTCGCGAACAATTGGGGTAGGTGCAAACAATTGTTAATGTTGTGGATCGCTGGAAACAACATCACCGGTAGGATACCACCAGAACTTGGAAATTCACCTCAATTAGGTATTCTTGATCTCTCTTCAAATCATTTATCTGGGGAGATTCCAAAGGAATTTGGAAAGTTGACTTCTCTGTTGGAGTTGAATTTGAATGATAACCAACTTTCTGGTGGTATACCTCAAGAATTGGGCTCACTAGATGATCTGTTGTATTTAGACTTGTCCACAAATAGATTGAACGGAACACTACCGGGATATCTAGGGGACTACTTGAAAATGCATTACTTGAACTTGAGCGTCAACAATTTTTGCCAAGAAATTCCAGCACAGATTGGTAATTTAGTTCATGGGTTGTCCATAATCGATTTGAGTCACAATTCGTTGGCTGGGAAGATACCACCACAAATTGGAAGGTTGGAGAATTTGGTGTTGTTGAATCTCTCCCATAATAACCTCTCTGGTTCGATTCCAAAGGATTTTGAAGAAATGCGCAGCTTGGAACATATTGACATCTCCTACAATGAGTTGCAAGGTCCCATTCCCAAAAACCAAGCCTTCATGAATGCTTCCATAGAGGAGGTGCAAGGGAACAAAGGTTTGTGTGGAAACATTACAGGATTGCTACCTTGCAAAAATCCTTCCAAGGCTTAAAAAGATACTTCAAAGACGGACCAAAAACTCATTCTCATAATCGTACTCCCTCTTCTGGGAGCACTTTTATTTCTATGTGCATTTGTGGTACTTCTCATCATTTACAGAAAAAGAAGGAGAATCCTAGATGATGAGAAAAACAAGATTCAGAGTGGAGATCTATTTTCAATATCAACTTTTAAATGGAAAAAGAAACAAATAAAAAATAAGGATAGTGATTAAAATTGGATTTTAAATGGAAGAAGGTGAATGGTTTTGATGTCTATAATATTAATGGAATTGGGTTAATATGCATTTCATATTAAATAAGGTTAGCATTGTATTTATATTTTTTTCAAAGGTAAAATTGATGATGCACAAAGTGGATTATGCACAATCAAATCAGTCAGTAAGCGGTGTAAAGCAATTAATAATAAGAGACAAATTAGGTGGTTGGGTCTGGGTGACCTAACCAGTGAAGGCGGCAACGGTGGCTGGGAAACCCTATTAGTAAGAGAGTACAAGGTAGTAAGGGGGGAGAGAGAGTAAGAGTATGCTCAATGTGAGGTGTGTGTGTTCTGCCCCCATGTGTAGGGGGTTTACAATTTATAGGTGCATAGAACCCTAACTGAGGCGATGATGTGAAGGTCAAGCTACCGAGGAGAATAACTACAATTGGGGATAGACACTATCTTTAAGTCCCCTATCCCGATGATTGCTCTCTCACATGCAGGGGCACAACTAGAATTTTGCATTAGAGGGGGCAAATGTATTAAAATAACCAAACTATCATCCCTTAATAATACATAAATAAAGGGATTCAAAAACTCAGGGGGGGCAAGTGCCCATCCTCCTCCCTATGTGGCTCCGCCTTTGCCCGCGTGCGTTGACTTTTCTTGGACTCTTGAACTTTGGATTTGACTGATGTCATGCGCTAAGCCTGCCCTGTATTTTGATGATTTGGGCTTAACCCAAGGACTGGGCTCAGGGAGCTCGTAAAAAATAGTCAAATAAAATTGAAAAATTTGGAGGCTGGTCCCCCTAAATGGACTTATTTGGAGATAAGTCCATCAATGAACTTATTTGGTTTTAAGTCTGTTTTTTGATAAGTTTACTATTGTACCCCTACCGTATCAAAAAGTAACAAACGACGTTTGATACTCCGTCTCCTTCACAGACGGAAACACAGAGAGTTACAAATCCTTCGATATCGCCTTCAAATCCGGCGATGTTCTTCCAATCCACTTAGTTTCCTTCTCCAAAAATCCGTAACCGACATTTCAAATTCCAAACTGACTCTATTCATATTCAAATTTCAAACACATTACATTCCATAAAAATACAAATTCAATTTTACTATTCAAGTTTACTGTGGACTCCATTGACAAAGTTGCAGATAACTCTTGGAATTCAAAATATTTTCACATATTTGGGATTCAGAAAATAGAGTTAAGATATGTGATTTTACAGTAAAGTTGATGTTCATTGTAGGGTTTTAAAAAATCTTCTACATAATCTAGTGCTCAAACTGTTCATTGTTTGTTTTGGATTCTTAAATTAAAAATTGTGATTCATTATTACTAATTTAAAGTGTCATAGATTTCGATTTTGTTGTTACAGACATCAATTATTCCTTGATTTTGTGGCTGTGAAAATAGATCATATTACTGTGTGTTAACTAGAAAATGGATTTCTGAATATCAATGTGTTGATGTTCGCGTTTGGTGTTGAGAGTCCTAATACGAGTGTCGATTGTGTGTTACTATTAGAAATTTTATAAATTTCCAATTTGTCAATCGTATTTTCACTATAATCTTTCAAAAATTGATATTACTGTGAAAACCCTATTGTCTTGTAATTTGTAAATGTAGATGTGTTACTGATCACAAACATTTGATTTTACTTTGAAAATTAAAGGTGTATGTTACATCATATATGCCTCAAGGTTTGCATTTGGTAGTGTAAGTGAAAATTGGTGTTAGTTGTGTGTTACTATTTGACATGCTTGAATTCTTCATTTTGGGTATTGTTGTTTTGAGGAAAACAATTTCATTTTGATTCGTTGTGTTGTTGTGGAAATAACAAGAGAACAATTTACTATGGACCGACACACTTTGATGCACCATATGTGATTTCCGAAATTTTGATGGGTTGTTGTTTGCTTTTAAGTGTAAATTGGGAAGTGAATCCCTTTTATTCAAATACTGAAAATGATGTTACTGAACTAGTGTTATCATAATATCACAAGTTTACTCAACTGTTCAAATTACTTTTGGACAATGTTATGTATAATGTAATGTTCATTCCATAAAATTGTAACATGGGAACTCAAAATTGTGTTTGGTTGATGTTACTAAAAATGATGTTACTGAGATTCAGTTAAGAAATTAATGTTACTAAGCTGATGTTACTATGTTTACATCAGCTACTTTGGTGGAACTGTTCATGTTACTTTTGCACATAATTTTTGCTAATTGTTTTATATCCATTATGTTTGGTGATTTTGTATCATTTTACTATATGCTGGTTAGATATTGATAATGCAATGTCATGTTATAGGTTGATGGCAATTACAGGTAAATCTGATGCTCCAAAAGCGGGTTCATTTCACCAATTCATGTCAAACTTGCTTCCATTGGTAAAAGTTAATAGTGCCCTAGACATCAAAGATGTTCACAAAGAACAGTTGAAGAGAACATCGTTTTGACAATTATTTCACACAATATCAACAACTGAAGTGGATAAAGAATGGTTCAAGAAGAATGACAAGAGTATTGTGGACATAATTACCACTTTTGATGTTGAAACATCAAGATTTTAAATTTGTGAAAAAGGCTTAAAGATACGGAAGAATGATGTAACCCTCATTTTTGGTATAGAAGATGGTGTGAATCCAATTGTTTCCCGCCAAAGTGCAAAGAAAATGTCACTATTTGTGAGGAGGAGATTCAATAATACCAAACGGTTGAATGCACCAATATTAAAAAGCAGGCTGGAGGATGCATCAATGGGTGTTGAGAAGGATGATTGTGAAGATATTGCTAGGTTGTTCTCTTTATATGTCTTAGTGACACTAATTACAAATATGGAACAAACGATTGGGTGGGGATATGTGTCGTACATAGAAAATTAGGATGAAATCAAAAAATATGAATGATCTCAATCAACACTTGATGCAATGATGAATTTCATACGGTTGAAGATAGACACACCAAGTGCAGTAATCTGTGCACTAATGTTACCTGTAAGTATATGAGTGTTGATTTTTATGAATTGCTTTTTTTTTTTATTATTAAACATTATCCGATATATCTAATGTAATTAAATCTAATTTGCAATATTGGATATGTGAACACACATCTATTATTGTGGCCAACAAGCCGGATGCTTTCTTACGGTGGATGAAATGGGATTTAAGAAAACTTTGGACGTCTCTTGCACAAAATAAACTGTTCGACATCGCACGTGATCAGGTATTCTAAATAGATTAGTTTACCATATTACTATTAATTTTGACAATTTGTTGATTGTATGACAATGTTACTTTATGATCAATGTGTTAATGAATGACATTTAGTTATGAACTGCATGACACTATGTAAAGCATGATCCGATGAGTTCCATGCTACTATAAATTATTACATGCGTTAATGTTAATTGATGATGCATTGGACACGGTCCATGTTACTTTATAAAAAGGAGAATGACTAATTGAGATGAACATTTTTTATGTATATTTTCCACGTTACTACTGATGTTATATTACAAAATATCAGGTTTTCAAAAGGAAATTTAAGAAAACACTTGTTGAGAAGCACTTAATGAAAGTAAATCAGGAAAATACCAAGAATGATCCAGATAGTGTGAAGGTTGCAGAACAAAGCACTGTTGCCAGCAAGCGTGCTTTAAAATCACAATTAGAAGATGCAGATGATGAACCTAATGTAGATTCTGACGATTATATTGTGGGTAATGAAGATGTCCATGAAAGTGATGAAGCATTACATATTCCTACTAAAGATCATCCCGTCCAAAAGGAGACTCCAGACGTCTAACAGTTTGATGCATTTGTTGATGTGGTCATTTGAGAATCAGCATTTATTGAACTAGATGAATTGTTAACATATGAGGAAAAGTCACAACAACTTTCACATGACAATGAAGGTGTGTCAGGATTGGGGTAGATAATGAGGTGCAAAAATTTCATATACAAATGTTGACTATGGGCAACGAAGTACTATGAATTGTCATCAAGAATATTGGAGAAAACCAAATGGATGATGATTTGAAAGAGATTGAAGAGTAAGTGATGAAACTTGTTGACAGGGACAACCAGATTTTAGAATTAAAAGTTTTAGTTGATCTTATGGAGAAAAACAAAGAAACACAAGAAGATTAAATTAAAACACTCAGATCAAGGGTGTCCAAATTAGAAGAAGAGAACAATTCTCTGCATGATGTTGTAGTTGATATGGTCGTACATGCAGTTACTTAGAGGTACCCAAGGACTCTGTCAAAACCTCACCCCACTAAAGGTAAAGAACAAACCTCGATGGTAAGAAAGATCAAAGGGAAAGCAAGAAAAAGAAAGAGAGATGAAAATTATGAGTATAGTAGGAAAAAAAATGGAGAACAGAAAAATTTGAAACAAGTTGAAAGCCAGAAAGAAGTCGAAAAAATTAAAGGAAAAAAGAAGATACCAGATAGCTGCATTGATGTTGATGATTTGGATATTATAATGCCAAATGAGAAGGCAGAAAGTAAGAGAGTTGAAGCTCGGAGATGGAAAACGTGCAAGAAATTAGGATCGGAGGTGTACGACAAATTGCATTAAATGCATAAGGCTGAAGGATAAAAGTAAGTAACTTAATGACCATTATGAAACACTTTCTACATATTACTGGGGCATTACTTGTATTCCCAATGAATTCAGATGGGCAGCGTAGCTAACCCATACCATTCCACTGGACATTGCTTGTACTAGATACAGATGCAGGGGAATGGATCCACTACAACTCCTTGAAACCTCGCAGTGGAATGAAGGATAATTGGTTTGAGGATGTCAAAATATTGGTAAGTAAACTAAATGTGAACAACCCACATTATTTGATATATGCACGTTGGACAAACTTAACAGCATTTTATTGTGACAGAAAGAATACGTGGAGACGACATCTAAGGAAGGACAAATGAAGTCTTTGAAAACAAAAGAAGAAATTGTTTTCAGCACTCAGGACATCAACTGTCCAGTATATTCATATGAAAAATGTCCTCAACAAAGAGCTGATGATTAAGGTCTAATATTTACATTATTTATTGGGAAAGATAAATTATTTGGTTAGGAAAGTTTGATAAATATGATAATTTATTCAAGAATTGATGCTACGCTAACAAATGATGAGTTGTGTTTATTTTGCAGGATAAAGGCTATAAATTGGAAGAATTACAGTTAAAGTAGAGTAGAGCTGAAAAGGATATCATTGGAATACGCATCCGGACGGTTGAAGATTACACGTCCGGACGCAAGTGACAAAAGGTGTAAACTGAAGATAGGAGTATACTGGAAGTCGCGTCCGCACGGTAAAGAGACACGCGTCCGAACGCGTGTCAATAGTCTGCCAACGCCAAGTTAGAATTTTAGTGCGATTCAATCTTTTCTGCAATAATCCTATAAATAGGAGTTGAAGATCTTGTAAAGGCACCTTTTGCTTGGAGTCCTTTTTATATTTTATTTTCGATTTTAGTTTTTCATGTCTGGCTAAAAGGTTTAGCTAGAGTTAGGGGAGGACCTCTCAATGAAGTACGGTAATGTTATTGATTTATGAGCTTAATGGTATGTGATAGTTTGTTAATTCAACTTTTGATCTCTTAGTAAAGTTTTTGCTCTGTAAAAATCCTTGAGTCATTATGTCATGTACATTGATTGTTTGAATTTCCTCGCGAGTCAAATAACTGGTGATTCCATGCTTAAGTTGATTACCATTATTTCACAAAATAATATAATTGGGTGATTATTCAGGTTCCTGAATAATCTTTTTATTATAAATAAAGATATTCTTGTGGTTTTATTGCTAAATTCAGTGACTTGAATTAACCGACATTTGATTCTTGTCTAGGATTAAGAATTAAATCTTTAATCATTATTGTATGGATTTGAGAGGGAGTACCTGATGCTCTAATGTTTTTATTATACTATTTTAATTACTTCTATAAATTTTCTCAATTCAATAATCTTTTAAACAAATCATCATTACAAGATTGTTGTAGTATTTGTGTGATTGTTGCTGTTTCACAATTCCTTAAGGGTTCGACCTCGGTCTTCCAAGAAATATATTAGTTCGCTCAACTTAAAGCAAGTTTTTGGCGCCGTTGCTGGGGAATTGAAAGACAAGGAGCCGCCATCACAACAGTTGAGGTTTTCGGTATTTAGGATTCGTCGGAGATCCGGTAACTTCGTTCCATTTTTTTGTTGTTGTTTATTTATTTTATTCTACTGAAATTTATTTTCTTTTTGTTATTTAATTTAGATTTCTATTTTATTTATTTATTTCATTTATTTGTTTTATGAGCTCTTGGCATCGTGACTTGAGTGGTCGTTTGATAAGAGAAGATTTAGATACTCTGTTTGGAAATTTATTTGATTCATCGGATTCAAATCATTATTTGCATACAATGGTTGCTGAACTTAATAATAATAGGCAAAATAATCTTCCTGAAAATGAGGATCATGAGGATAGGGTAAGTAATCATGATGAGAATGATATTGATAATCTGAATGCTAATCATGGTCGGACTTTGGATGATTATCTACAACCAGCACGTCACACTGCACCTTCATTCATTATTTTTCAATTAAATGCCACAAATTTTGTTTTTAGACTTGGCATGATTGCATTACTCCCAAAATTTCATGGCATGGAGTCAAAAAACCCTTATTCGCACATTAAAGACTTTGAGGAGGTATGTGTCACATTCCATGATCAAACTGTGTCAGTAAATACAATCAGATTAAAGCTCTTTTCTTTTTCATTAAAGGAAAAAGCTAAGACTTGGTTACATTAACTCAGACCTAGGACCTTAGGTACATGGCCTGAGATGCAAAAAGAATTTTTGAAAAAGTTTTTTCCCACATATCACACAAACTCTTTCAAAAGCCAAATCATGAATTTTTCTCAAAAAGAGTCTGAAATTTTTTATTAGAGTTGGGATAGATTTAAAGACCTCCTTGCATCTTGTCCACATCATGGTTATGAGAGCCGGCGTATGATAAGTTTCTTTTATGAAGGTTTGAGCCCACAAATGCGTCAATTTGTAGAAATGATGTGTAATGGTGACTTTATGAATAAGGAACCAGATGAGGCTTTTGACTTTTTAGATTAGTTAGCCGAGAATGCACAATCTTGGGATACTACTTCTCAAGAACCTCCTAAAAGTAAGACCACACAATCGTCATCAAGTGGGGGTAAATACCAGCTAAGGGAGGAAGATGACCTAGGAGCTAGAATTGCCACCTTAGCTAGAAGGGTTGAAGCCATGAAATTTAAAAGGGTTAATGAGATTGACACAGTCCATGTTGAGGAGATTTTTAGTATCTGTGAGATCTCTGGACACCCCTTGAAGGAGTGTCCAACACTACCTATTCTAAAAGAAGTTTTACATGATCAAGCAAATGCTGCAAATACTTTCTCAAAACCTTATAAGAACCCATATTCAAATACATATAACCCTGGGTGGAAAAATCATCCAAATTTTAGTTGGAGGGGTGTGAATCATGCATCACAAGTACCTCAACAAAATTCCTCTAATTTTGTACCCTACGTTCCACCCCCAAAGAGGAATATTGAGGAAGTGTTGTCACAATTCATGCAAAGTCAGAATAATTACAACAGACAAACTTCACAGGCTATTGATGATATTAGGAGTGCAATCACTAAATTGACCACTGACCCATGCCATCAAGAAAATGGTAAGTTTCCAGCCCAACCTCAACCAAATCCACATGATCAGTTTAATGTAAATGAAATGGGCACTTCAGATACTAATCATGAGCAGGTAAAGTCTGTCACCACACTTCGTAGTGGGAAAGTAATTGATAAAACTATTTCTACTACGACTCAAGAATCTGAGAAAATTTTAAAACCTACGGAGAGTGGTGATAAACTTGACCAAGCTGAAATCAATAAGCCTGAGAAGTATGTTAAACTTGCACCATTCCCACAGAGATTACTTACCTCTACCAAGCCAAACATTAGAGATTTTTAAACAGGTGAAAATCAATATTCTCTTGTTGGATGCCATTAAAAAAATACATTCTTATGCAAAATTTTTGAAAGATTTATGTACTGTTAAAAGGAAATTAAATGTGCAAGAGAAGGCATTTTTGACTGAGCAGGTATCTTCCATCATACAACATAGGACTCCACCAAAATATAAAGACCCAGGTTACCCCACCATCTCTTATGTTATAGGCAACCACAAAATTGAACGGGCTTTATTAGATTTGGGAGCTAGTGTGAACTTGCTCTCTTATTCAGTTTATGAGCAATTAGGGTTAAGAGAGTTGAAACCTACTTCGGTTACACTTCAATTGGCTGATCGTTCAGTTAGAATACCGAGAGGTATGGTGGAAGATATATTGGTACAGGTTGACAATTTTTATTTTCCTGTAGATTTTATAATTTTGGATACTCAACCTGTGTTAAGTTCTAATGCTCAAATTCCTGTCATATTAGGCAGACCATTCCTATCTACTTCAATTGCCCTAATTAATTGCAGGAATGGTGTGATGAAGTTATCTTTTGGGAATATGACATTAGAACTCAATATTTTTAATGTGTGCAAACAAGCAGGGGAGATTGATGAGGATGTGCATGAGATTAATATGATTGAGTCTATTGTGCCAAGTAGAGTATACGATTCTTCTTTATTTGATCCACTTGAAGCATGTTTGCTGGAACAATCTTCTTTGTTAGAGATAAATAAAAAGAATTCTAAAATTTCCGAATTGATTGATTTGTTGAATTCTTCACAGGTTCTTGAAATAAAAGATGGGAGACAAAAATTTGAGGAGCTACCACCAAGAACCAATCCACCAGTTCCATCAAGTGATAAAGCTCCTAAGGTTGACTTGAAACCATTACCGGTAGATTTAAAGTATGCATTTTTAGGAGATGGTGAGACATATCCGGTAATAATTTCTTCTAATTTAAATTCGGCACAAGGTATGTTGCTACAACTTCTTAGACAGCATAAGAATGTTATTTGTTGGACTTTAGCTGATATAAAAGAGATTCGTCAATTGGTTTGCACTCATAAGATTTATTTGAAGGATAATGCTAAAACATCTAGGGAGATGCAAAGAAGACTAAATCCACATATGAAAGAAGTTGTAAGGAATGAGGTGCTAAAATTGTTAGATGTAGGAATAATTTATCCTATTGCAGATAGTAAGTGGATAAGTCCTACACAGGTAGTCCCTAAGAAATCTGGAGTCACTGTAGTTGCTAATGAAAATAATGAACTTGTACCAACTAGGACAGTAACTGGTTGGAGGATGTACATTGACTACAGAAAATTAAATTTTGTTACTAGAAAAGATCACTTCCCTTTGCCTTTCATGGACCAAATTTTGGAAAGGGTAGCATCGCATATGTTCTATTGTTTTTTAGATGGTTATTCGGGATATAACCAAATTGAGATTGATCTAGAAGACCAAGAGAAGACCACATTTACTTGTCCTTTTCGTACCTTTGCATATCGAAGGATGCCCTTTGGACTTTGCAATGCACCTGCGACCTTTCAAAGGTGTATGCTAAGTATTTTCAGTGATATGGTTGAACGTTTTCTTGAGGTTTTTATGGATGATTTTACTATTTTTGGTGATTCCTATGATGACTGTCTTTCAAATCTTGAAAAAGTGCTTATTCGATGTGAAGAGAAAAATCTTGAACTTAATTGGGAAAAATGCCACTTTATGGTTGGAAAGAGAATTGTTCTTGGTCACATTATCTCTTCAGAGGAAATTCAGGTAGATAGAGCTAAGATTGAACTAATTGCTAATTTACCTACCCCCAAAATCCTTAAGGATGTTAGATCTTTCTTGGGTCATGCTGGTTTCTATAGGAGGTTTATAAAAGATTTTAGTTCTATATCTAGACCACTTTGTCATCTCCTAGGGAAAGACAGACCTTTTGAGTGGGATGAGTCATGCAAAGAGGCTTTTGATAAGTTGAAAGGCATGCTCATCACTGCTCCAATTATGCAACTCCCAAATTGGAGTCTTCCCTTTGAAATCATGTGTGATGCCAGTGACTATGCTGTAGGGGCAGTTTTAGGGCAAAGAAATGAGAAAAAGCCACATGTCATTTACTATGCTAATAGAACTTTAAACAATGCACAAATGAACTATTCTACTGCAGAAAAAGAATTACTAGCAGTAGTGTTTGCCCTGGACAAGTTTAGGTCATACTTAGTAGGATCCCCAACTGTAATTTTCACGGACCATGCAGCTCTTAAATATTTATTGACTAAGAAAGTTGCAAAACCAAGATTGCTTAGGTGGATCCTACTACTCCAAGAATTTGACATAACAATCAAAGATAAAAAAGGAGTAGAGAATGTAGTGGCAAACCATTTGTCTAGACTTGTGAGCGATGTGTCAATAGAGACAGTGCTGATCAAGGATACTTTCCCTGATGAACAGTTGTTGGCAGTTTCTTCAACACCTTGGTTTGCTGATATTGTGAATTTTCTTATTACAGGTAATATGCCACCAGCTTGGACTATTTTGGATAAGAGGAAATTCTTAGTTGAAGTCAGGAGTTTTTTCTGGGATGACCCATATCTCTTCAAATATTGTTCAAATCAGATTATTCGGAGATGCGTGTCCGATGATGAGGTAAGTAGCATACTATCTTTTTGTCACTCGGGAGCATGTGAAGGCCATTTTTTTATGAAAAAAACCGCTGCAAAGGTTTTGCAGTGCGGATTTTATTGGCCAACAATTTTTAAAGATACTTATAATTTTTGTAAGATTTGCGAGCGATGTCAAAGACTAGGGGGATTAACTCGTAAAAATATGATGCCTCTGAATCCAATTTTGATAATAGAAATTTTTGACTACTGGGGCATAGATTTCATGGGACCTTTTCCCCCATCTTTTGGATATATGTACGTTTTAGTGGCAGTAAATTATGTTTCTAAGTGGGTCAAGGTTGTACCATGTCAGACAAATGATCATAAGATTGTTTTGAAATTTTTAAAAGAAAATATTTTGTCCAGATTTGGTATACCTCGAGCCATTATTAGTGATGGGGGATTGCATTTTTGCAATAAATTTTTTGAAGCTTTAATAAAAAAATACGGTGTAACACATAAAGTTGCAACCCCCTATCACCCACAGACAAGTGGGCAAGTAGAGTTAGCCAATCGGGAGATTTCTTATATTTTGGAAAAAACAGTTAACCCTGATCGTAAAGATTGGTCATTACGACTAATCAGTGCGTTATGGGCATATCGTACCGCTTACAAAACCCCGATCGGCATGTCTCCGTATAGATTGGTGTACGAAAAAACTTGTCACTTACCTGTGGAATTAGAACATAAGGCATATTAGGCCATTAAGATGTTTAATTTTAGTTTTGACAAAGCTGGCACCCAACGAAAATTACAGTTAAATGAGCTTGAGGAGATCCGGAATGAAGCTTATGAGAACTCTAGGATTAACAAAGATCGAATGAAGGTGTTCCATGATAAAAATATTTTGCATAAAACTTTTACATCTTCACAAAAAGTTCTTTTATACAATTCTAGACTACATATTTTCAAAGGAAAGCTTCGAACTAGATGGAGTGGTCCGTATATTGTTAAAGAAGTTTTCCCGTATGGAACAGTGGAGATTGAAAATCCCAATAATGGGAACACTTTTAAAGTTAACGGACAACGATTGAAGCCATTCTTGGAGGAAGGTATTGTTGAAGTGGAATCCATCGGGTTAGTGGATCCCCACTATGATTGATTCATCTCTAACATTTCAATTTAATTTTTGTATTTTATTGTATATTGTTGTATGTTGTTTTCTTTCTCTTTTATTTTATGAAATACTGCAGATACACGTGTACATTATACGCTCATCTGGTATGTTCCTCTTTACTCTTATTTGGTCTTATACTGCGTATTATTACATTGGGGACAATGTAAGTTTTTGAGTGGGGGGTGGAGCATGCTCGATTTATTGATATGATTTAGTGTGCACATGCATCTACAATATTTTGTTAAAAAAAAAATTGAAATTTTTTCTAAGTATGGAGTAGTAAACTCACTGGACCACGCGTCCGAATGCATAAGGTATGAAGAAAACTTACTGGAATTCGCATCTGGATGTGGACAAACAGGCTAAACTCTCTGGAACATGCGTCCGGACGTGAATTCATCACGCGTCCAGACACGAAGCCCAACCGTTTCAAATTCCAGAGGCGCATCTGGACGGGACTTGATCACACGTCCGGACGCGTGCTTTTTAAGGATAATTAAGGCGGTTGTTGAGGCGCGTTCGGACGGTTGAACCCCATGCGTCCGGACGCGTGTGGAAAATTATAAATATAGAGGGTCAAACGTTTTTTTTTTATTTTTTCCTCTCCTCTAGCATATAACAGACACTTTCCCCGCCACTTTTAATTTTTTTTTTTTTTTTTAACATCTTCCTATACCATGGCACCACCACGAGCCTCCACATCTAAGAGACCTCGAACTATCACCCAGGAACCTCGGGAGGAAGAAGACACCACTTTTGGCCCGGTTCATTTTCAGACACTTGAGGTCCGGGTAAGATTTTTTCAATATTACGCTACAAAGTCGTATGTGTGTGAGAGGGTGATAGAGTACGAAGATTTTGTGAGACTTGGGGTTCGGGACATTATATGTTCGAGACGGTGGGCTGAGTTCATGGGCCAAGAGTGGCCATGTATACCTGTTCTTGTGAGGGAGTTTTACAGCAATGCGGATGATTGCGGCAATGGCTTGTTTCGCACGTATGTGCAGGGTAAGGAGATCAGAGTCGATGCCACTATCATTGCCCGACTGACTGGGATGCTCCAAGCCCGGGTGCCCAATCCCGATTATCCCCAAAACTATGCCAGTGATTTAGTTGGACGAGAGCTACATGGGGACGAGGATTTTGTGTGGACCGAAAATTTGAGATTTCTTCAGTAGGGGGATTTGACCAACAAATATAAAATACTTAATTTAATTTCAGTATCCAATATCTTTCCCTTGTTGATAAATAATCACATTTATCTCGACCGAGCCAGACTCCTGTATGCCATGGGTACCGGGATGAAGAAAACTTACTGGAATTCGCATCTGGATGTGGACAAACAGGCTAAACTCTCTGGAACATGCGTCCGGACGTGAATTCATCACGCGTCCAGACACGAAGCCCAACCGTTTCAAATTCCAGAGGCGCATCTGGACGGGACTTGATCACACGTCCGGACGCGTGCTTTTTAAGGATAATTAAGGCGGTTGTTGAGGCGCGTTCGGACGGTTGAACCCCATGCGTCCGGACGCGTGTGGAAAATTATAAATATAGAGGGTCAAACGTTTTTTTTTTATTTTTTCCTCTCCTCTAGCATATAACAGACACTTTCCCCGCCACTTTTAATTTTTTTTTTTTTTTTTAACATCTTCCTATACCATGGCACCACCACGAGCCTCCACATCTAAGAGACCTCGAACTATCACCCAGGAACCTCGGGAGGAAGAAGACACCACTTTTGGCCCGGTTCATTTTCAGACACTTGAGGTCCGGGTAAGATTTTTTCAATATTACGCTACAAAGTCGTATGTGTGTGAGAGGGTGATAGAGTACGAAGATTTTGTGAGACTTGGGGTTCGGGACATTATATGTTCGAGACGGTGGGCTGAGTTCATGGGCCAAGAGTGGCCATGTATACCTGTTCTTGTGAGGGAGTTTTACAGCAATGCGGATGATTGCGGCAATGGCTTGTTTCGCACGTATGTGCAGGGTAAGGAGATCAGAGTCGATGCCACTATCATTGCCCGACTGACTGGGATGCTCCAAGCCCGGGTGCCCAATCCCGATTATCCCCAAAACTATGCCAGTGATTTAGTTGGACGAGAGCTACATGGGGACGAGGATTTTGTGTGGACCGAAAATTTGAGATTTCTTCAGTAGGGGGATTTGACCAACAAATATAAAATACTTAATTTAATTTCAGTATCCAATATCTTTCCCTTGTTGATAAATAATCACATTTATCTCGACCGAGCCAGACTCCTGTATGCCATGGGTACCGGGAAGACCATTGACCTCCCCTCACTAATTTTTGCTGAGATGCGATGGGTCATTGTGGACCCGAAAAAGGGGTCCATCCCGTTTACAGGTCTGGCCACGACACTGTGCGACCAGGCCGGGGTGGTGATCGATGCTACCATGGATAGGGCCAAGAAGGTTGTTGTGCTCAACTCTAGCTCTCTTCTGAAGAGCCTGAGTGTAACGAGGCCAGTAGCGGGAGAGGAAGGCCAGACAGCTGGGCAACAGGGGGCGGCTGCACCTGAGGGGACGGTACTGGGAGAGGAGCAGTGGGATCAGTTCCTCAATTTCGATGATGATTTTGATTTGCTAGTGGATGAGGACACTGATCCCAGGACTGATAGACAAATACTCTTTGAGATTCTGAGAGGTCAGAGGGAGATGAGGAGAGAGATGAGAGAGTTGAGGGCTCAGATGAGGGGATTAGGGCAGAGTTCACAGATTCAGGCAGGCCCTTCATCTTAGCTTGTTTCTTCTAGGTCCCGAGATTTGATGATGATTTTAGGTTGATTGTAGAAATCAAAGCCTATTTTGGGTAGATTTTTGTTGAGGCTTGATTTCTTTATCTTTTGAAATATGCATTGTACAAAAATTTCAATATTATATGGAATGCATATGTTGATCCAAAATGTTATCAAATATCTAAATGACAATTTTATGCATAATTTGACACCACAATATATAAATAATTTGCTTAGCTTTAAATTTGTAACTGTTTAAGCATCACTAGAACTTTATTCTATATTTTTGTATCTCATATCATGTTCTTATAAAAACTTACAATTTGTGCACTTTAGACTTTACCAAGTTAAAAATTTGTTAGGTATTTTATCTTGAGAACTTGAAACATATAGTGGAGATGCATAAAAACTCTGGTGAGTTTTGATTCAATTTTTTTTTTTGGAGGCTTATTTACATTTACTCAATAACGAATATTTTTATTCAGCTAATATCCTTCAATAGTCTCATTATTTTTGTTTTGGTCAACACCAATATTATGAATGATTGCTTGACTTTAAATTATTTGCATGGGAAGTGTGTCACCAAGAACTCTTGAGATATGATTTTAGGTCATATTTGATATTATTTGAGCCTAAACCTTATTCTTTGAATATTATTATCCCTAGAAGCCATGATTGAGCCTTTGAAATAAAATTTCTTTCTTATACCCAACGTATAATAACCAAGCCAATAAAAAATAATCCTTTACCCATGGTTATCCCGAGATTGAGCTTTTTATTATTTATGTAATTTGGGAGATGTTGGTTGGGGAAAGATGTTCAAAGATAGTGAATGAAAGGGGAATTTGTATACTTGTAAATATATGCATTAGATGTCTTGCTAAAAAATGGAATATACATTCAGTTGTCTTGGAAAAAAAATTTGAAAAAAAAAAGAATGACAATATGTCTATCTGTGAAAAAAAAAAAGAGAGAAAAAAAAAATAGCAAGCATGAGTTTTGAAAAAAATATGAGCAAGTATTGTAAATTGTGCTTCTAAATGATGGAGAGTGAAAGACTATGTAAAGAAGTTTGGTTGTGTAATGTATATGTTCTCTCGGGATAATCTTTTGAATTCCTGAATATCATTCGTTTCAAAACCCTAATCCCAAGGCCCCATTACAACCTTAAATAAAGGTCTATCTGATCTCAATAGTGTATTGGTGGATGCATAACTTGTGTGAATAAGGAAAATAATTGTGATTATTTATTTATTGTGTGTTGATTTCCTTTCATGAGATTATGTCAAATTCTTTTCTTTTGGATTACAATTATTTTAAACAGACATATGAGTCTTATTTAGTTTTGATTTAAATATCTTCTTCTCACATGTGATATTTGAGGGAATAGTCACTATAATCTCCACGTTATGGAGTGAGAAAAAAGTCTGAAAATATCATTGATGTTGAAGATGTGTTGAAACTCATGGATGGGGAAGAGTTGCACAACAATGTAATCTATCATGCATCTTGATTATTAAAAAAAACAAACTAGATTTAATATGCAAACCCGGAATCTATGTTATTTAACAAAATCATGTTATTACTGAGGTAATTGATTGTTGGGGAGAAATCCTGATGGAGGAAACAAATTGCAAATGTTTCTTTTTCAACAGTCTGTGCTGGGTGAGTTTTGGTAACCTACGTTGTAATCTTATTTACTGGAATATTGCGTTAGTAACACGAATACAGTAACATTCATGTTACTATAGTAACATGAATGTCACTATAGTAACACGACTATAATGGTAACACGAACCTAAATGTAACATCTGTTCATATTACTATATAATAACATTTGTGTTACTGTACTCTGTTGGTATTGTTCAGCCTCCAAAATTTATGCATTACTATTGTTTAACGTGTAGACATATATAACGGTTGAGAAGCAAGAACACTCTCGGCAGATTGAGGTAGACAACAAGCTTAACATGGGGTAAGTCTGGCCATTACTTGTATTCCCAATGAATTCAGATGGGCAGCGCAGCCAACCCATACCATTCCACTGGACATTGCTTGTACTGGATACAGATGTAGGGGAATGAATCCACTACAACTCCTTGAAACCTCGCAGTGGAATGAAGAATAATTGGTTTGAGGATGTCAAAATATTGGTAAGTAAACTAAATGTGAACAACCCATATTATTTGATATATGCACGTTGGACAAACTTAACAGCATTTTATTGTGGTAGAAAAAATACGTGGAGACGGCATCCAAGGAAGGACAAATGAAGTCTTTGAAAATAAAAGAAGAAATTGTTTTCAGCACCCAGGACATCAACTGTCCAGTATATTCATATGAAAAATGTCCTGAACAAAGAGCTGATGATTAAGGTCTAATATTTACATTATTTATTGGGAAAGATAAATTATTTGGTTAGGAAAGTTTGATAAATATGATAATTTATTCAAGAATTGATGCTACGCTAACAAATGATGAGTTGTGTTTATTTTGCAGGATAATGGCTATAAATTGGAAGAATTGAAGTTAAAGTAGAGTAGAGCTTAAAAGGATATCACTGGAATATGTGTCCGGACGGTTGAAGGTTACGCGTCCGGACGCAAGTGACAAAAGGTGTAAACTGAAGATAGTAGTATACTGGAAGTCGCGTCCGGACGGTAAAGAGACACACGTCCGGACGCGTGTCAATAGTCTACCAACGCCAAATTAGAATTTTAGTGCGATTCAATCTTTTCTGCAATAATCCTATAAATAGAAGTTGAAGATCTTGTAAAGGCACCTTTTGCTTGGAGTCCTTTTTATATTTTATTTTCGATTTTAGTTTTTCATGTCTGGCTAAAAGGTTTAGCTAGAGGTAGGGGAGGACCTCTCAATGAAGTACGGTAATGTTATTGATTTATGAGCTTAATGGTATGTGATAGTTTGTTAATTCAACTTTTGATCTCTTAGTAAAGTTTTTGCTCTGTAAAAATCCTTGAGTCATTGTGTCATGTACGTTGATTGCTTGAATTTTCCTGCGAGTCAAATAACTGGTGATTTCATGCTTAAGTTGATTACCATTATTTCACAAAATAATATAATTGGGTGATTATTCAGATTCCTGAATAATCTTTTGATTATAAATAAAGATATTCTTGTGGTTTTATTGCTAAATTCAGTGACTTGAATTAACCGACATTTGATTCTTGTCTAGGATTAAGAATTAAGTCTTTAATCATTATTGTATGGATTTGAGAGGGAGTACCTGATGCTCTAGTGTTTTTATTATACTATTTTAATTGCTTCTATAAATTTTCTCAATTCAATAATCTTTTAAACAAATCATCATTACAAGATTGTTATAGTATTTGTGTGATTGTTGCTGTTTCACAATTCCTTAAGGGTTCGACCTCGGTCTTCCGAGAAATGTATTACTTCGCTCAACCTGTGCTTGGGTTTACATTATTAAAGTTGAAGCAGCTGACACGTACATAAATAATAAAATAGTATACTTTTATGTACATTATATTAAATATCATTAACAAATTACATGAATGCAAGATCGACTTTGGATTGTACGTGTGCTACTTAATGCAGCAGCTTGCTCGTGGATAGGAAATAGAAGAGAAATTGAAACTACCACAACTTAACGCTCTACGGATAGATATGGTGTCTACATTCATAAACCATAGGAATGCATGGACTTTTGAAAACTACAAGACAAGATCAAGATTGAAAAAAAGATACCAAAAAATATAAATTACTGATGTTGTAAAGCTATTCATTTTTAGGCTAATTGCAGGGTTGGTTAGAAATTAGTTGTAATTGTTGGCTGGTTGATAATTGGTTTAAATGGAGTATTCAAACCTTTAGAAATGTGGTTTGGTGTTACATCTTGATATTAAATTGATAAATTGATGTAGGGTTGAGTATTTGATTGTAATGGAATGTTTGTGAAACAAACGAAACTCTGTCCACATTGTAATTCAAATAGTAACATGCTAAAAAATGTTCCAACTTACAGACCCCATTCGATTTTAGAATGCTGAAATGGTGTTGTATGTGGAAGTGATATGTTGTTATACACATGACTGGATATCGTTTGTATAGATTGTTTGAAAAACAGTTGAAAACTCTGTCCTCAATGTCTACCCAAAAAAGTAGTATTGTTACACGATTGATTACTCTCTATAATGATCATGTAACATTGGCAGTAACATTGTTAGTAACTCATATGGTCACATTAATAGTAACATGAAACATTTATTGTCCATGCGAGAATAATACTACATTATTAACTTATCACACTAGATAACTCATGGTATTCCCAATGTGTAACATGACAAACTCAAAAACTGAATAAAAAGTGACATCTTATTCCAAAAACAGTCAGAATTTTACAAAGGGTCGTTACAAGTCTTCTTATTATGACTACCTAAATGGCCACAATGAATTTTCCTAACAAACTCACCTCTAGACCTAAATCTACGCTTCCTTGGACGGCCTGGTTATTTTTTGACAATGGTGGCAACATATCAACGTCAACTGCTAAAAAGTCAGGACGACCGAGTATTAGAATGGGGTCTATAGGCTTAGAATAACACAGTCGGTAAGTAGTAATCTAATAAAAGTAATCAACAAACTTATTGATGTTCCTTCCACTCTTTTGAATTGCAGCCACAACATGAGCACATGGTAAACCGTTAATCTATCATTGTTGGCATGAGCACGTGCATCTCTCAATGTCAACCGTTACTGAAGTTTGTGAATTAACCTAAAAAACATGACTTGATGACACCCTAACAAACCAGGAACGACGATGTACATAAAGGTATACTGTGATGATGTATTCAACTAGCAGCCCATTTGGTTCATGTTTTGTCCTCTTATTGTGTCAATCATGCATGTGACAGGTAGGTGACGTGACTTCGTAATCCAAGCATTGAATGACTCGGCCGCATTTAAGACATCTCCCTATAACGTTTCCCCTTGAAAAATGCATTGGCCCATTTCTCAACTGGAAGGTTTTCCAAGAACCTATCAGCAACAGCTCATCCTTCACGTATAAACGCATCAAGCTTCTCATTGAAAAATGCTTATGTCAGAGTATAAGCACACAATGTAAACAAAAAAACCATACGCTTGCGAAACACATGGGAAAAGTGACCCCCACTGTACTTATCTCTCAGATTTGCTTTTAAATGTTGTAAGCAGAACGAATGGTGCACTGATGGGAACACATTTGGCATTGTTTCCATCAAGTCAACGTTGCGATCGGACATAATGGTAAGGTCCCTACTATTATCAACAATCTCAGTTAATTGTTTTAAAAACGAACGCCAATTATACTTATTCTCCGAATCAACAACAGCAAAAGCCAAGGGGAACAAATTTGTAATACATACAACAACATAAACAGTAACATCAAAATCAGTAACATACAAGCAATTATTATAGTATAATAGTAAAATAAAATCAGTAACACCAAATCAAACCTAAAAAAAATCACCTTGATTACCATCTTTGGCAGTTGCAGAAAAAATAATGTATTTATACCTTCTCTTTAAAAATGTACCATCAATGAACAATATAGGTCGACAATACTTAAATCCATGTATACATGCCTTAAATGACATGAACAACTTACTAAAACGCAGCGTGTCCAAATTACCTTCCAACACAAAATGACTACCTGAATTGCTTTCATTAGCAGCATGTACATACCACTGTAATTGTTGGTATGACAACGAATGATCCCCGAAAAACATACCCCTTGCTTTATCGACACCCATCCAAGCTTGATCATATGATATGGTCAAACCATAATCTGAATGAAACATACTTTTCACATCAACTGGTCGTGTGTCAGGTTTTTGCCGCACGTTATCAACAATAAGACCTCCAACCAAATTAGAAGTCAATCTTTTGTTTTTTGTCGTACGTGCAGCCACACCACATGTGTGCTCCTAATTTAATTTCTTAATGTAAAACCATCTATTTATCCATTGGAGTGTAGCAGCAACAAACCACTCACATCCAGCAGAATATTTCATAACACATTCAGCATTCACCCTTGTTTTTTCATTATTCACATAATTAAACAAAAACTCAACCTCGATTGCATATTTGCATAAAGTATTCCGAAAATCAGCTACTCCTCCCTCAAACTTCTGACCAATCTCTACTATTCCATTGGACCATCTATCAGTCAACAAAACCATCTCATTGTGAGAACAAAAACGAGGGAGAAGATCATCCTCGCGACCAAAAGTGTCAACAGATAATTCAGAATTTTTCACGACTTCCCACCCTCAAAATCACGAACCTCATTCCCTTTAACAACAACTGTAACATCAACAAAATTCAGCTGAACAGATCATGCAATTAAAAACATGTTTCTCACGTCATGATCATTTTGCAAAGCGCAATTTGGATGTCCAGGAATAGCGTACGACAGGGCAACACAATTGGAACTCAACCCATTCCAATCGTCACAAACACCATGTAACACATCATCAATAGTGGAATTCATTGAAATTCTTATCACAACAGTCTTAGAAGAATACTTGCAACAAACTAATATGTTATCCTCCATCTGTTAGAACCAAGAAAACAAATATAAAGGAAAACATATAGAAAAACAAACATAATCAATTCTAATTCCAATAAAGGATGAACATTAACATGAAAAATAAACTTAGAACCTAATTTCAAAAAAAAAAGAACTCCGGTAAAGAACGTCGCATTACGAATTCCAGTAACATTGAATTTCTGGCAAGTATAAAGAAAAAAATATAGAAAAACGAACATAATCAATTCTAATTCCAATAAAACACGAACAGTATAAACTTAGAACCTAATTTCAAAAAAAAAAAAAGAAATCCGGTAAAGAATGTCGCAATACGAATTCTGGTAAGTAACATTGAATTTTCGGCAAGTAACTTTCAAATTTCGGTAATGGGAAAAACAACATTGTTATTCATAGTATATAAATCAGTCAATTACAATGAATACCTCAGTAGATCTTAATGTTCCAGCACACTAAATCAATAACATACCGAAAATCCAGAAACCAGTAAGTCGAACTAGAATTACAGACAATTTCGAACTCCAGTTGCTGCTTCTATCACCTTCGAAACTCCTATCAAACACAAAAGCTTGTTATTCAATAGTATAACAGACAAAGAATTGATCAAGAATTTGAATTGTTAAGGAAATCTTGTGATCTGAATTTGAATTAATAGACCAACTATTTAGTCGTAATTCAAGCATCAGAATATTTAATAAATGGTTTCCATATATAACTCAATCAACGGTTACCATATATATCTCAATGATCTAACATATTTTGCTTTCCATAATTGAACAAAACTAACACCGTTAGGGGTGTTTTTGAGATAAAAAAAAAAAAAAGTGGACTTAAGTACCTACATATAAGTTTAAACACGGACTTACCCCCAAATAAGTTTCCTTGCAGGACTCAAGTCATTATAAGTTCATCTAGGAGGACTCACCCCCAATTTTCACAATAAAATTTTATCTTCTTAGCACACCTTTATTAGTAGTATAGATATAGATTTATTTTTACCATTCAACCTTTAGATTAATTTTGGCTAGTGTAATGTTGGATTTCTTTTACCGGTTATTTATTTTAAATGAAGAGTTTCAAACCTGGGCATAATTTTCTCCAAATCTCAGAGACATTAACAAGCGTATCAACCATGTCATGGTTGACCAAAGATACACAATGACAATACTATAATTAAATATTAGTTATTTAAAATATTCATGTAACAGGCTAATATGTCTTATGTTTGACATTATAAACTTGCTATATGCTCTAGAGATAGTGGCATGACTATCGCAGTGCAAACAAAGGGCTGACAATGGTTGTGCCCGCAACTCTATATCAAATAATATTTCTCAATCATTCTCTCTTTACTTGCTTTCGCCAATGCTATGAATTCGGATTCCATTGGAGAGTGTGAAACACATTTATGTTTCTTGTAAGTCCACAAAACCAACTCCTCAACCCAGAAGTACAAATCCATCTATCCAGATGCTAACTTGTTATCATTTGTCCTAGTGATCCAAACACACATTAATACACCAAAAAATACATTCTCATACATAAAAAAAATACATATATCAATGTTCACTAATATACCAAAATACATGCATTGATACTCAAATCTTTAGTATAAGTGTGTGAATTTTGGTATATTATGGAGTATTAATGTGTGTTTGGGTGTGTACATTTTGGTGTGTTAGTGTGTGTTTGGTATATTAGTGTATGTAATGTGTGTTTTTTGGTGTATTAATGTCTGGGGGTGTATATGTGTGTATATTTTGGTATAACTAACAATGCACGACGTACATTGACGTGAATATATTTAAATAATAATTTTTTCATAAAAAAATTTAAATTATATGTGTAATTAAATTAAGTAATAAATTATATAATTTTAATTCATTTATATTTTAATTATTGCCAAACCTAATTATTGATTTATTCTACCCCTCTTCAAGTATCTAATATGTTATTTGTTTAGGTACCTCTCTAACCCTTAGATATTTCATCTTTTTTTATAATAAATCTTTATTGTAAAATTACAATTATTAAAAATTTGCACATCTAATTAAATTATAAATTTATTACTTTTTTTGTCAAAAAATTGATTAAATTGCAATACTATTGCTTGTATTGTAATAATATGATATTGTTGTATACCAAAAAAATCAACTATAACATATATAGGACTATAGAGTAATACAATATAAATTGGACTTTATTTCTTCATATAAATATAGACATAGATATAGAAAATTGTATGTAAGTGAACTATCAGTAAATGATATACAATTAATAAAAGAGTCTAAAAAAACTTAGAAGTTAAATAAGTATAGGGAATAAAAATTGAATGAAAGTGATAGAATTTAAAAATCAAATACTTTTAATAAAAGAGTTCAAAAGAACTTAGAAGTCCAATTGGTATACGAAATAAAAATTAGAGGAGACTAATATATGGATATCATTGAATTTATAATAAAAACTAGGGATAAAATAAAAAATCAAAGATTTTTCACTGATACTGACATTTATAAGTAGTATAGTGTGTGTTTGTATATTAGTTTATGCGCATGTGTGTTTTGGGGTATTTGTGTGTGTCTCTGTGTGTATTTTGGTGTATTAGTGCGTATGTCTGTGTGTTTTGATGTATCAGTGTATGTTTGTGTGTTTTGGTATATTCGTGTGTATGTGGGTGTATATGTATGGTTTGGTGTATTAATATGTGTATCTGTGTTTTAGTGTTTAGTGTGTGTGGGGTGTGTGTGTATTTTGGTATATCAATACATGTGTTTGTGTGTCTTTTGCATTTGGCAACTACCTGTTTTTTTTTTTTTTCCAGTTTTTATCAAAATAAAAAATAAAAACACATTTGAAATTTTTTTTATTTTTTTTAAGGTACCGTGTTTTGAAAATAATGTCGAAAAATATAAATAGATAAAATGTATTTTCATAAACACCTAAACACACAAACGACGCGCGCTAGGGGTCTCCCTTTAATGAGATCTGGACTTCAGCAAAAAATAGCATTTTTTGCCAAGACTATAAAAACCATCGTTTTATCTTTTCTTTCTTCTCTCTGCAGACATTAGAGTCACCTCCATTAGGGATGGCAATGGACCGGGAAAAAGCGGGTATTCGTCCAAACCCGCCCCGTTTGGACTGGGGATAGACCATACGTATTGGACGGTGGACGCATATGGGGATACCCATATAAACCCATGCGGGAATGAATGCGGGGATAGACTGACCCTTACACCCGCCCCGGCCCCCGTATACCCGTTATATATAATTAAAGCCCTAAACTTACTCCTCTGTCCTCTATCAGCTTCCGCCTCCACAACCCACAGGCCCTCCATTGAACATCTCTCTGACTCTCTCCTTCCTACGTTGTCTCTCTTTTTCCATCATCTCTCTCTCCAATCTCCATCGTCTCTCTCAGTCTCTCTCCATTATTGATTGCAGGCCCTCCACTCTCCACTGACTAGGTAAGTCGCTATCTCTCTGTTATTTTTCTTTGCATTGTTAGGGCTATGAGAACACCCTTATCAACTCCAATTGTAAATCACCTCTCTTAATTGCATAGCTAGGGTTTAGATTAGATTATTGCCCCTTCACAGGATTAGAGCTTTGATTATCGTCTCTTCTTTTTTTTAAGAAAAGAGAAATTTTATAAACTGAAATCAAATCTTACAAGAGTCAAATAGGATTTAAGCCTTAAATGGCTTTAATCCTTCAAAACAATCCAAAGGAACAAACTTCTTTTCCAAAAATTATTTTCCAAGCCATAAAAGAATCAGTAAGAGCAGCTACTACGGAAAATCAGAGTCTTCCTCCTTCTTAATACTGGCAACAATAACAGATCCTGAAGCAGCAACAATTTCCCCTCCACAGGCAAACCATCCATCGAAAAATCAGTGAATCTTCTAGCGTTAACAGCAAAAGAAGCCAGAAAATCAGCTACCCCATTAGCCCTGTATGCTGATCTGCTCTATTTTTCAACAAAAGACGTGATTATTTTGCATGTTTTGTGATTGTTACTTTTATTTTTCTAAAACATCTTAGTTTTCATATTGTTTTGCATAATATATGGTAGATGTTGAGCTTTGTCTTTTGTAGTAAGGATTGGATTGCCTAGTCTAAAGCAAATTAGAGAAAAGGGGTGCCTGTTTATGATCAAACAGGTATGGAATTGTTATTTTGTAAGTACAGAAGTCAATTTTATTTTTATATTTTTGCTACGGATCTGATTTGAATCTTTCATATTTTCTTATTTTGGTCATCTCTGTTTGGGTTATGAGATTGTGGAGAAACTTTTTCTGTTTGCGATAAAACCAGATAAACAAATGGTAGATCTAGACAGAGCTAACAGACAAAAAAAGATGGTGGGATTGTTGCAACTAAGATATTTGATTTAAGAATTGTGTAAAAATTGCTCCTAAATTTTATATTATATTATGTGAAAGTTAATTTTTACATGTTGTTGATTACAAGCAATGGAAGGAGAAGAAGTGAGAAATAATATTGCAACTCCAGAAACTTCTGCAACACCGGGTGAAAGCAACCAACTTCCAATCTCTATTGATGAAGATCAATCTACCAACTCAACTCCAATGACTCTTGGTGAAACAAATAGGCATAGATCAATTGTGTGGATTCATTTCAAGAGGAAAACAGTTGATGAGAAGTTAAATGTTGAGTGCAATGAATGTAAGAAATTGCTTGTTGGTGGTGCTAAGAATGGAACTAGCCACTTGCATGACCATCTTAAAAGTTGTCCGAGAAAGAAATATAAAAATTTGAAGCAATGTTTATTGGTATCAAACCAATCAAAGAAGGATACTGAGAAAACCATGGAGAACTGGCGATTTGTTCAAGAGGCGGGGAGGAGGGATCTTGCCAATATGATTATATTACATGAATATCTTCTTAGTATGGTTGAGCATCACGGGTTTCAAAAATATTGTCACACTCTTCAACCCATGTTCAAAATGATATCCCGGTATACTCTCAAAAATGATATCCTTCAAATTTACAAAACCGAAAAAGAGAAGACAATGAAGTTGTTGGAAAAAATAAAAAATAGAGTTGCTATCACTACGGACATGTGGTCCTCAAGCAATCAAAGAAAGGGATACATGGCAATCACCACACACTTTATTGACAATTCTTGGACTTTGCAAAGTCGAATTATAAGGTACTAATGATCTTTCATTAACATATGTTATTTATTTTAAATATCTAATGATCTTTCTTTTGTATTTGTATTATCTTTAGATTTTTATATGTGTCTTATCCACATACCAAGGAAGTGCTTGTGGAGTGTTTGATGGATTGCTTTTTCAATTGGAACCTTGATAGAAAGTTGATAACTTTGACCCTAGATAATTGTACCACTAATGATGCAATTGTGGCTATTTTGTTGGATAAACTTCCATTTGGTTTACTAATATTGCATGATCGGTTGTTCCATATGCGTTGTTGTGCACATATTCTCAACTTAATTGTCCAAGATGGTTTGAATGTGATTGGAGATGGTATTGAAAGAATTCGTGATAGTGTTGCTTATTGGACAGCATTTCCCAAGAGAGTGCAAAAATTTGAAGAGGCAGCTTATCAGATACATATTCCAAGCAACAAGAAGTTTGCTCTTGATGTTAAGACTCGATGGAACTCTACTTTTCTCATTCTTCAAACTAGTTTGATTTATAGAGATGTGTTTGCTCGCTTGAAATATCGAGATTCTCATTATAAGATTTGTCCGACTGAATATGATTGGGAGGCGTCAAGAGAGATTTGTGAAAAATTGGAATTGTTTCATAGTGCAACAAAATTATTTTCAGGTACAAAGTATCCTACTGCCAATGTATACTGTCCAACTATTTGTGGGATAAGGGTAGAAATATCTAAGTGGCTTCAAAGTCTCAAAGACGTGATAAAAGATATGGGGAAAAGTTTAACAAATATTGGAGTGATTCGTGGTGTTATGGGAATAGCCACTATTTTAGATCCACGGTGTAAGTTGGGAATTTTGGAGTATTACTATGAGAAAATGTATGGAGGTGTGGAAGCTTTAAATGAAGTGATGAGGATTAAGAAGCTTTGCTTGGAATTGGTAGGCGAATATGAAGCGAGACAAGGAAGTGATTATGAACCGCAGCCTTCTCCTCCCCCTCTTCAATCAGATATTGGTTCCAAATGCCCATTAATTGATGATCTCTCTGATTTTGATAAGTTTATACAAACAAGAGACATAACAAAAGCACGTGGGAGGTCTGAATTGAATCGCTACTTAGAGGATGATATGATGCCAAGAAAATCATATTTTGATATACTATCTTTTTGGAAGACAAGTGGTCCCAAGTATCCCCTGCTTCAAATTATTGCTAAAGATCTTTTTGTTATTCATGTTTCTACTGTTGCCTCGGAATCTGCTTTTAGCACAAGTGGGAGGGTGATCAGTCCACATCGCAATAGACTTCTTCCAACTACAGTAGAGGCTTTAATGTGCTCTCAAAGTTAGTTATGGGTTGAAGAACGAGGTAATGAAATATTATTTGTATGTGCATCATAATTTTTTTGGGGGGCTAAAGTATGACTAATCCATTATTTTTTTTTTTTTTGTTAGGTTCATCTACTTCGATGAGCCTGAAGAGCTACACATTATTGGAGGATCTTGATATTGATGATGAGGTATATCACTTTAGTTGAAAATTTCTCTTTGGAAGAATCTAATTTTTTTTTCTTTTAATGATATAAGAAAATGATGTTGAAGAAGTAGATTCTACCACCACCGATGGTGTTAAGAGATGATTGAGTTGGTAATTTTTCAATTTCAACCAATCAATTTTATTAGTAAATACAAAATTTTTTTTATGCAATTATTATAGTTTTTTATGTTTTATTTTCTCAGGTGTGAAGCTACATGACAAAAAAGTTTCTCCATTACAAATATTTAAGTAGTATTTTGGACATTTGTTGTTTGTGTTAAGTTAGAATATGTTATGCTACATTTTATTATGTTAGAATATGTTATGTTACATTTGTTGTTTTGGATTATTTAAAATGTTGAATTTATTTAGAATTTTATATTATGTTGGCTTGAGCTTGAGTTTGGGCTTGGGCTTGGGCTTGGGCGGGTACGGGGGACGGGGGTGAAGGCGGGGGACAGGGCGGGGGCGGGGATTAGAAATTTACCCGCGGACGGAGATGGTGATAAAAATTATACCCGTTAACGGGGGTGGACCGGGGATGGACGGAGATGGAGACTTGGATGGAGACTATACCCCCACCCCCGCTACGGTCCACTACCATCCCTAGCCTCCATGTCTCTCTCGCCACTTGTTGCTCTATCATTGCCGAAACTCCTCTCTTTCTGCAAGTCTCTCCTCTCCCTCTGCAAATCTCTCTTTTCTCTCTACTTCAATCTCTGTGTTCTCTCTCTGTGCTAAAGGTCTGTGAATCGCAGCTTCTACCAATCTGCTGCACCTTTGTTACGGTCTGCTCCATATCATGGTCCGTTTTTCCCAATTGCCACGGTTTGTCCTGAAGGAGTGAGTTGCCAGATTGTGTTTTTGTTTTCCAATTCTTATTCATCTAGTATGATATACAAGTTATGTTCTTGACATGTAGTGTTGAAATATTTTCAGCTGGGCAACTTTGGTGGGTTCTAATTGCAATACTTCTAGTGACCTTTCCAGCAAGTGAATCTGCAGAGCAACAGGACCAGGGAAAAGGATATATTATGAGCAATGCTATTAAAATCTAATTTATTGACATAATTTGCTGATCTAATTCACTATGACTTTTAGATTGACTGTATGACCCATCAAACATTGGAACTTAGTACTGATTCAATGATTTCTATGAAGCAATATCATTATGTCAGCAAATTAAGTCAAATTTTTAGGTCCAAATAGCATTATTCATAAAGTATAGCTTGTGAACTTAATCAGGAAAGAGTTGAATCTTTAGGAGACATTATTAAATTGGCAAAGGTTTCTAGTATTCTTTCATTGGCTTTCTGATTTTGTAGTAGTGTCACTTTAGTTTGCTCAGAGTTATGAAATTTGTATATATATTTCATTCAGAGTTGAACAATGGGATGGTAGTAGTAATGTATTTGATAGAATGTTAAACAATGGAATGTATTGGTATGTTTAATGACTTATGTGATTCAAGTATTTTGGTTTGTCTCTTACTCGATAAGTTTATATATTGGGACAATGAATTTTGATTTTTTTTTTAGTAGATAATTAATATAAAGCTACTAAATATGACATAAATTAAAATAGTTACCAAACATGTTTTTTATTTTATTTTTTATAAATTCTTAAATTGAAACGACAACCAAACAAAGTTTTTGTTTCAACTTTTTAACACAGAAAAAAATACAATTTGTTTTTGTTTTTTATTTTTTTTAAACAGAAACTAGAAAATGTTACCAAATGCACCCTAAATAGTGTGTGTGTGTGTGTGTGTGTGTTTTAGTGTGTGTGTGTGTGCGTGTTTTTTTTTCAAAATACTTTTCCAAAGATATTTATTAAACAAGATTTTGCTTTTAAGCAAAAAATAAAATATTATCAATGTTTTTTTTTTTTTTTTTTAAAAAGTACTTTAAAAGAACATTACCAAACGAGAGGCTTAAGGATGGTTTGATAACGTATTTATTTTCGTATTTTCAAAAAATAAAAAACAGATATAATTTTTGTTTTGTTTTGTGGTAAACATTGAAAACAGAAAACATGTTTGTGAGTCATTTGTGTTTACCAAATTATGAAAATAAAAATAAAAAACTTGTTTGATAATCACTTCAAGTTATATCTTTTAAGTCCCCTATTTTTCCTTTCAACAATGTTATTGAGATTTAACAAATTAAATTAATTTGTTGAATTAATGATATGGTCAATAATATACATTACTTTTATTTTTATTTAAAAAATTATAATGATTTTTTAATTGATTGAAATAGTGATCTGAATGACAATTCAATCTCAATCTCAATTCAATACATTACTTCAATGCCAAATGATAATTCAATCTCAATTCCAATTCAATCTCAAGTGACAATTCAATCCCAATCCCAATTGAATCACAATCCTCATGTGAAACCTGCTATGCTGAGACAAACATTGTTCATATGGGGTTGGATGTGGTGAACGATACATATTGTCTTTAAGTTTCTGAGTTAACTACGTATTTAGTCATTGAACTATGTCATATGCGTCAATTAAATCCATAAATTATATTTTATATCAATTTAGCCCCTGAACAATGCAGTCTGACTCAGTGTAGTCCTTTCATCCAAATTCGTCGTTAACTTTGATGGAAAGCCTCACGTGCACGGCCCGTGCGTGCATGTGAGACTATTCGTCAAAGTTAACGGTGAATTTTGATGGAAGGGTCACATTGAATCAAATTGCACTGTTCAGAGACTAAATTGACACAAAACATAATTTAGAGACTAAATAGGTAGTTAACTCTAAATTTTCCGAGTTGGTTCAATTTTACCTGGTTTAGCATGTACTGGATATTAACTTTGTTGCGACTGTTACGTTTGGCTGGCATTGAAAAGCAATTCACCACTGCTAGTGAGAGGGCATTGAGGTTGCACACAAGATCAGATTAGTACTGATATGTGGTAGGGCTGCCAATAGGTCTTGTCTGTCCTGTTTCTAAATCCTGAAAGTCTCAAGATTTTGTTCTAACTCATGTCCGATCTATTTAAAATCTTAAAATGTTGGGGGTTTGTGTTGTGTTAGTTCTAAGTTGTGAATAAGTCGTGGTTAGTCGGTTTGTGTTGTTTTTTTGCCGGTTCATGGGTTTTGTCCTGAAGTGTCATGCCCAGTCAAATTGGGTGCTGCTGCCATTTCTTGCCATCAGGTTTTCACACTCAAGATTAGGCTTGGGGCTTGGCAGTTTGTTTTGGCTCATTAGGAAAACCTTTCTAAACCTTCATCTGGTCCAAGAAACTTGCACTTAGCCAATGCCCCACCCTGCCCACCACCACCACCACAATTAAACTACTGAACCTTAGCACCACCATGTAGTTTCAGAACTCTCCCCAGACAAAGGTGAAGGTTATGAGGATGCTAATGGAGGGGATGTAGAGAAGTGATTGGTGGTCATTGGTACAACACTCCATCTTATAATGGTGGAGAGTTAGAATGTGTACATGTGTGTGTGTGTGGTGCTTTTTGACCATACAAATGTATGCATTTCCCCACCTGTAAATGTCATCTATTGATTAAATTCAGATATTACATAGTCAATGAGATTTGAAACCCGAAAAAATGAATTTATAGCTTATCCTAATTCGTTACGAAATCAAATTTCAACAAATAACCAATCCACCAATAGGCAAGTGAGGCAATTGCTTAGGGCCCCCACTCGCGTAGGGCGCTATTCGCGTATGTCTCACAAAATTATATGACTGAATTTTAAAAAGAATGTAAAGAATTTAGGATATTATGTGAAACTCACGATAAAAAAAAATTACTAATTTTTTTATTTAAATCATAAATATAATGTATATTCAAAAAGAAGAAAAAAAGATTGTACTATATTATTGTACAAAAAATTGCAATATTTTATTCTCTCATTTTATATGAATTCCCAATAACTCTTTTCTTTTTATTCAGTTTTATTTTCTTGAACTATAATTTTTGAGTTAATTTTGATCTTAATATAATCATTTACAAAATACGTTTATTTTATAAATTATTTTACGCCTTAAATATACCTACTGAAATATATGAATTTAAATATTTAAAATTTTAAAACAAAAATAAATAAATTATACATCTAAACAAAGCAAGTGTTCTTGGGCCGGCCTTGGTACCACTTCGTCGAAATTTAGGTATTCTTCAGTTCATTCCAATTTGGGTCTACTGCAATCAGTGTGTTGGTCAAAAAAGCAGGAAAGTGTTGGGAATTTTCCTGTTTTAATGTTTTACTGACTTTAAATGTCATAAATTCAAACATCTTTTTTCAAGCAATCAATCTTTTAACTTGTGTTTTTTTTTAAAAAATCTTTTAACTTAATTAAAACTTATATATTTCGGTTAAAGATTTTGTTGGATGATTCCCACCATGGGGACGGATATTGCAAGCGAATATGAACTCGGTCTATCAAATGATTGAATTTGGATCAGATTATGTCTAATCCATGTTCAAATATGATATAAAAAAAATCGGAATTAAAATTTGATTATCCAATAAATTTTATTTTTACAGTCTACATCTGATTTGTTAATAACTGAAAAATCTAACAGATAGTTCGAGTCAATCTGAATAATTCAATTAAACTAAATTATGGCAAAAAAAATCTCAATTTCAACCAAATTTGTTAAATAATCACTCAATTTCACGTATATATATAATTCAGATCTAATTATTATTATGTTTGAAGGCACTTTATCTCACTTATACTTATGTTTGGATACATATTTTAAACTCAGTATTATCACTATAAATAGTTCAAAACCATGATGAGCAATGCACCAATTCATGTGTTGTTTGGGTTTGATTCATTTACAATCTAAGCTTCTTCGTACAATACAATCCCAATGTTTTTTTAAGCCAACGAGTTTTATATAATCTGCACCTTCATTTAATTTTGTGTCACAGGTTTTATAACTGTGACACCTTTAATTTGGTGGGTTTACATTACATATAAAAGATGACTATAAAATAAAAGCGAGATTACAACTCTACTTGATAAGTTATAACAAAAATAGGGTTATTCTTGATCGATCCAAATGTTTTACAATAATTCTTGGATCGGTCTTAATAATTTGAGTCGTAACTTAACTTTAATGAGTCACAACAGACCTTTATGAGTCAGAATTTAATACCATAGTCGTTTTCTCATCACGAGTCGTTGCCTAGTTTAAGAGAGACTTCAATGTGAAGCTGTCTATGCTACCAAAAAACAAAATTATTATATTTATGGGTATTTTTATTACGGTTGTGGTACCGAAAAACATGATAAAAATAGTTACTATAACAGTAATAAAAACATCCACAACAATGATAAAAATACTCACAAAAGTAATAATTTTTTTTGTATTAAAAAAAAAGTGATAAAAATAATTACAGAAATTATAAAAATACTATTTAAAATAGTAAATTTTGGAGGTATGGTACCAAATTTTTTTTTCCATACCGTAGTCAAGTGCCTTGAATATGGGGATGACCCTAACTTTCCTGGCTATTATGAGCCACTGGAAAGAAAATGGCAAGCAAGAAGACTTCCAAAGTCTAGTCTTGTGGATTGAGCCAAAATTACAATATTTTATTTTCTCATTTTATCTGAATTCTCAATAACTCTATTCCATTTATTTTATTTTATTTTATTTTCTTGAACTATAATTTTTGAGTTAATTTTGATCTTAATATATAATCATTTACATAATACGTTTATTTTATAAGTTATTTTACGCCTTAAATATACCTACTGAAATATATGAATTTAAATATTTAAAATTTTAAAACAAAAATAAATAAATTATACATCTAAACAAAGCAAGTGTTCTTGGGCTGGCCTTGGTACCACTTCGTCGAAATTTAGGTATTCTTCAGTTCATTCCGATTTGGGTCTACTGAAATCAGTGTGGTCAAAAAAGCATGAAAGTGTTGGGAATTTTCCATTTTTAGGGTTCGTTTGTTTTGTGGGATAATAATAGAAAATACAAAAAAAAAAAATTTAAAATTTTCATATGTTTGGTTAGCATGAAATAGAAAATAATAGAAAAAATAATTTTCTTCTATACTTAGATTTTCTCACAACTAACCAACTTTTTTTTCTTGTAAAAAATACAAGAAAATGCAAGAAAGTTGTAATATTTAACTAACTTCCAATGTTACTCTTATTTTTCTTAAAATATTTTATTGGTTATTAATTTAAAAAAATCTTAGTATGAATTTGATTAATCATGTAATTTGGCCTAAAGAACTTGGTGTTGGTGCTTGTCCCAGAATTAGGGCAGGAGTCACTTTTTAAAAATTTTAATTATAATACATATTTTTTACTTTTTTTGATCGATTTAATATATTTAAGGATAATTTAGACAATTAAAAAAAAATTATTGTAACTTTCTTTTATTTCAAACAATAGAATGAATTTTTTTTTAAATTTTCTTACATTCATGTTAACCAAATACATACATGAAAATATATTTTTTTTTGTTTCACTTCACTTTTTATTATTTTCACTTTCCATCATTCTTTTATTCTTAACCAAACGACCCTTAATGTTTTACTGACTTTTTTTTTTTTGGGTCACGAAATAGGAGGGAAAGACCACAGTAACCCTGAACATCAAAGCCGGCTCAACAGTATGGAAAAAAGCGCATGAACTTTAGACCCCAAAATTTTAGAAGGCCCCATAATTTTAGGTACATCACTAGCTCACAAAAAAAATTAAATCCATTAAATTTTAAGCCCTACAAAAAAACCCCAAAAAATTAAATCTAATCAAAAGTCAACTCATATTTACTCTCTCTCTCTCTCTCCGGTAAAAAAAAACAAGAATAAAAGCTGAAATTAAATACTCTCTCTCCCTCTCTATAGTAAAAAAACAAAAACAAAAGTTAAAATCTCTTTCTCGACAATATTAACACATCCTTCTTTTGTCTCCCTCTCACATAGAAAATTAAAAATAAATTAATTTTTTTTTTTAAATAATACTAAAAATTAAAAGACCTATATTTAATGTTTTCACTTTAAGCCTCAAATTGACTTGAGCCACCTGAGCGTGACCATTAATGATGTCCCCACTGTGGAATATTTTGCTGCCTTTTAAATGTCATAAATTCAAACATCTTTTTTCAAGGCAATCAATCTTTTAACTTATGTTTTTTTTTTTTTTTAAATCTTTTAACTTAATTAAAACATATATTTCGGTTGAAGATTTTCTTGGATGATTCTCACCATGGGGACAGATATTGCAAGCAAATATGAACTCGGTCTATCAAATGATTGAATTTGGATCAGATTATGTCTGATCCACATTCATTTGTTAAAAACTGAAAATTCTATCAAATAGTTCGAGTCAATCTGAATAATTCAATTAAACTAAATTATGGCAAAGCCACATCTAAATTTCAACCAAATTTGTTTAATAATCACTAAATTTCACGTATATTAATATAATTCAGATCTAATTATTATTGTGTTTGGACCCACCTTATCCCACTTATAGCCATGTTTGGATACATATTTTGGACCCAATATTATCAACATAAATAGTCTAAACCCCGGATGAATAATGCATTTAATACCATAAAAACTTCCTTAAATAAATCCACTTATTTGGTAAGTTCAAATACTCTGGCGATTGGGGAGTATTTGTGTAAAATATATTTTTACCCTTGACAAACCTAGATATAAATACCAAATATAGGTATAAATTTAACTAAGCTAGGGTTCTTGGTAATTTTAATAGCTATACCATCATTCAATACTCAGTCCAAACAAAATGTTGCATGAAATAAAAGTGAACCCACAACTTTTTAATTCTTAAACCAAACAAAGTATAAGGGAAATGAATTTTAAATTTGTATTTTTTTTCTCCGATTGGATGGATATAGAATAAATAAATTTATCTAATTAAATCATTACTAATACTTAAACCAAACACAATTTTAGAGCATAAATGAGTCTCATCACAATTTCAAACAAAGTGTAGAAAGGGGCACAAATGGTGGGTCCTATAATAAAGGTTGAAAGCACCCTAGAAGTGGATGGGTACCCACTGGAGTATAGCATTAAGATGGACCAATGCTTAAGTCTACACGTCTGAGTCTTGGTGATGGACCAATGCCTAAGTCTACACGTCTGAGGGTTAGTGGGTTTATTGAGTTTGAGCATGCTCCTATTCGATTTAGTTAATTAATTGAGTTTGAATCAAGGTTAAATTGCTGTCAAAGTTCGACATCATGGTAATAGTTTACGAGCAATCAAGTTGAAATTGAGTTTAATTTCTCGATAAAAATATTTTAAAAATAAATCATATGACTCAATAATCAATGCTCAAGTAATTAATATTTCAAGAAAGGAAGAGAGAACTTTACTTGAAATGGAGCTATTCCGGATTAAATTTTGGGTTCTTCATCTTTTCAGTAAGGCACATTTGATAATAAAATTACAATTAGTTCTTAATGGATCGTATTCGAGCCAAGGCAAGACTACACTAGCCAATACATGTGTTGTTTGGGTTTGATTCATTTATAATACAATTCCATTTTTTTTTTTAAGCAAACGAGTTTTAAATAATCTGCTCCTTCATTTAACTTTGTGTCACAGGTTTTATAACTGTGACACATTTAATTTGGTGGGTTTACATTACATATGAAAAGTTACTATAAAATAAAAGTAAGATTACAACTCTACAAAATAGGGTTATTCTTGATTGATCCAAATGTTTGAGATCAATACTATAATTTTTGGATCGGTCTTAAAATTTTGAGTCGTAACTTAACTTCAATGAGTCACAACAGATCTTTAAGAGTCAGAATTTAATTTCAAATTAGTTGTAACTGAGTCTTACTGTTGTAAATTTTGGTGCAATACCACATTTGGTACCATAGTCATTTTCTCATGAGTCGTTCCCTGGTCTAAGAGAGACTTAAATGTATGGGGATGACCCAAACTTACCAAGAAGACTTCCAAAGTCTAATAGACTTAGATGTATGCGGATGACCCTCACTTTCCCAAGAAGACTTCCAATGTCTAGTCTTGTGGATTGAGCCAAAAGTCTGGTAATTTACCGTACAAGGATTGGCATATAAGTAAGAGCTTTGAACTCTCCCATTTACACATCAAACAACGTAATGGGTTCTCTAGCATTAGATAAGGTCTTTTTCCTTGCTTTCTTGCTCCCAATTTACATATCTTTCTCTACCACCATTGTTGCTTCTGCTTCAGCTTCTACTGAAGAAGCTAGTGCTCTCCTCAAATGGAAAGTCACCCTTCAAAATAGCTCTCGGCTATCTTCATGGACACTTTCTCCTAATGACGCCTCCAATTCTTCTATCCCTCCAAAGCCTAGTGCAAGCCATTGCACTTGGTTTGGAGTTTCATGCAATGACCATGGAAGTGTCATTAGATTGAACCTCACAACTTCAGGTCTAAAAGGTACACTCTACGACTTTCCATTCTCGTCTCTCCCCAATCTTGCATACCTCGAAATCAGTCTAAATGAACTCTCTGGTCCAATCCCTCCTCAAATAGGTCAGCTCTCCCAACTCATTTATCTTGATTTATCTGTCAATCAACTCTCCGGGATAATCCCACCAGAGATTGGCCTGCTAAAAAATCTTCAGACCCTCCATTTGGTTGAAAATTTTTTAAATGGCTCGATACCTCAAGAAATTGGTCAGCTAAAATCACTGACTGAACTTGCTCTGTATACCAACAATCTCATTGGTAACATTCCTGCGTCCATTGGAAGTTTAAGCAAGTTAGCTTATTTGTATCTATATCAAAATAACCTTTCTGATTCCATTCCTCCATAGATGGGAAAGCTTTTCAATCTTGTTGAACTCGATATAGACTCCAATTATCTAACAGGTCCCATCCCATCCAGTTTTGGAAACTTAACTAAGCTAACTATGCTGCATTTGTTCAATAATTCACTTTCTGGTTCCATTCCTCCAGAGATTGGGAAGTTGAAATTTTTGTATAATCTAAGCCTTCATACAAACAACCTTTCTGGCTCAATACCTTCATCATTTGGTGATCTGAGCTCCCTCAATATGCTGCATCTTTACGCGAATCAGCTTTCTGGTTTCATTCCTAGAGAGTTGGGGAACCTGAAATCCCTCATTGATCTGGAATTGAGCGAGAATCACCTCAATGGTTCCTCACCTCAATGGTTCCATTCCTGCCTCACTTGGTAATCTGAGCAATTTGAAAATTTTATTCCTCCGCGAAAACCAACTTTCTGGCCCCATCCCACAAGAATTGGGAAATCTGAAATTGGTTGTGCTTGAAATGGACAAAAATCAACTCTCTGGCCATTTGCCAGACAATTTTTGCCGAGGTGGAAAACTAAAAAGATTCACTGTAGCTGACAACCACCTTGTTGGTCCAATACCCCAAAGCTTTAGAAACTGCTCAAGCTTAACCAGAGTCCTCCTCAACGGAAACCAACTCATTGGTAATATGTCGAAAGATTTCGGTATCTACCCAGACCTGCAACTCATGGATCTAAGTAACAATAAGTTTTATGGTGAACTCGCGAACAATTGGGGTAGGTGCAAACAATTGTTAACACTACGGATCGCTGGAAACAACATCACCGGTAGGATACCACCAGAGCTTGGAAATTCACCTCAATTAGGTATTCTTGATCTCTCTTCAAATCATTTATCTGGGGAGATTCCAAAGGAATTTGGAAAGTTGACTTCTCTGTTGGAGTTGTCTTTGAATGATAACCAACTTTCTGGTGGTATACCTCAAGAACTGGGCTCACTAGATGAGCTGTTGTATTTAGACTTGTCCATAAACAGATTGAATGGGCCACTACTGGGATATCTAGGAGACTACTTGAAAATGCATTACTTGAACTTGAGCATCAACAATTTTTGCCAAGAAATTCCAGCTCAGATTGGTAAGTTAGTTCATGGGTTGTCCATACTCGATTTGAGTCACAATTCGTTGGCTGGGAAGATACCACCACAAATCGGAAGGTTGGAGAGTTTGGTGTTGTTGAATCTTTCCCATAATAACCTCTCTGGTTTGATTACAAAGGATTTTGAAGAAATGCGCGGCTTGGAACATATTGACATCTCCTACAATGAGTTGCAAGGTCCCATCCCCAAAAACCAAGCCTTCATGAATGCTTCCATAGAGGAGTTGCAAGGGAACAAAGGTTTGTGTGGAAACATTACAGGATTGCTACCTTGCAAAAATCTTTCCAAGGCTTACAAAGATACTTCAAAGACAGATCAAAAACTCGTTCTCGTAATCGTACTTCCTCTTTTGGGAGCACTTTTATTTCTATGTGCATTTGTGCGAATCCTAGATTTTAAAATTCAACCCAAATCCATTAACCCGAGTACTGCCCAATCCTAGATTTTAAAATTCGAATTGAACCAGTGTTGCCACCAAACCGCCATAGCTAAATTCACACATCCCCAACTAAGTCACAATATCAAAACCGCCACAATCAAACAAAAAAATCCAACGAAATCAAGAAAAGTCAAGTAATCAACATACTTACCCAAGAAACACAATCAACATAAATCTTAAGCAATCAGACTCCACAGACCTAAACCAGCAAAATCAGCACAACTAATTTTACATTTTTACTAACCTCCAACGCTAGATCCGAAGCCCTGGATCTTCTCTCAATTGAGTTCAAGCCATGGAGGACAAGATCTTCTCCGTCTTCACCCAGATTCAACACTTAACAAGCACAGATGTTCATCTTCACCCACGAACTCTTCTCTCTCTCTCTCTCTCTCTCTCTCTCCTGTTCCCTCTTTTCTGGCGTTCCATATACCCCAGGCATGTAATTATTGGCTAATTATACTTTACACCCTAAAAAATTTAAGAATTTTTTTTTTATACTTTCAAAAATTATATTATTTTTTATATTATACACTCAATCTATTAAAAAGTATTGTAAAATAGCTTCCTGCTAGTTTCTGTTACTTTTTTTTGTCAACGTCAATGGTATGACTTTTGTTGGAATGAGCTACGGAAACTAATAGGAGAGTCACAACAATACTATTAATTTTTGAGGACATAAAATAAAAAAAAAAGTTGATGTACAAAGTGAGATTCCTTATATAATTACTAGTCATAACTGTGGCATGATAAAACATAAAATTCGAACCCTAAAAATCGATCTTATTATATTAAATAACTAGCTAATGCCCGTGTCTAAAGGCACAGTGTAACAAAAAAAATCAATAATTTCAAGAAATAAAATAGCATTATCAGAGTAAAGTGACGCACATAATTCATTTAAGAGGCCAAATAAATTTCTCGTTGCAATAAATTCAAAAAAAAATTGGCAAAATTTCCTCTAAAACCTATAAAATTGTCAACATGTATACACAATTTACATACTTTCTAATCGAAACCTAAAAGTTTCTTAAAAAAACAAATCCTAATACAATAAAAAAAAATCAAAGAGAAGCCAAAATATTAGAACTAATAGTTCACTTATGTCGCCAAGGAACGCAAGGAACAAATTTCTCCTTTCTTCTCATTATATGAAACAACCACCGGTGTACATAGTATTATCTCATTCTCCCACAATAGCCTATAAAATTGAAACCATTAGATTGACCTACACAGACACATATATTCAACACAATCAATCAGATTTGCAATTCAATTCACTTGTACCAAGCAATGAGCTTTACATTAAAGTCTTTATCTTTTCTCCTACTTGCCCCTTATATTTCCTTCCCCAATCGTAGATTTCTCAAGCCTTATCACCTGATGGCAGTGTCTGCAACGTCAAGAACGAATCCGACATTACTATTAAAAACTATATAACTGACCTTTCATGGAAAAAATGTCATATCATATTTTTACCTCATACACTCGAATAGTCACCTCACGTAACTCACAAAAACTTCATTTCTCTATTGCCTAACAGAGAGACAAAAAAATGAATGCTGAAAGGTGAGACATTCTTTCTTTCTTTTTCTACATCCCTAAAAGAGTAATGCACTTATACAGTTATCCAAAAGAGCGCGACCATTCATACAAATAAAATAAGACAGACTATCAAACCAAATCCAGTTAACTAAAAAGAGTTAAAAATTAATCTTTTAACACCTATGGGAAATAGATGGGTATTGAACACCTACATCGGTTTTCGATGTGTAAAAAATGTTAACATGTTACTTTCCTAAATTGGTTTCGAGGAGGGAAAATAGACATCAAAATATTCTAAAAAATTAATACCAGAGTCGAACTTGAACAACATAATAATCAAATAAATATTAAAATCCACAAACCAAATGCCATTCTAGTATTCCAAATGTAATACATAAGCCCAAAAAGAAAAAAAAATATGAAATCATTAGAGAGACTGAGATCCACAACAATCTGCATATGTTACAGGTGAGAAAATCAAAATAGAAATCTTTGAAAAATAGAACAGAAGAAACCCACCTTAGTTTACGCCTTGCACAGAAGAAACCCACCTCAGTCTACGCCTTGATAAACAACTCCTTCTCTGTGAGGCAAATATATATATATATATATATAGAAATTGTGAAAATGAAGAATGAAGCTCTATTAGAAATTTCATCGAACATGTGCTGAGTATGGTTGGTGGAGGAAAGGGATCCTTTTGGGTAGGATGTTGGTGGCTTTGGTTTCGGTAAGTGGAAGTGAAATTAATCAGCGAAATTAAGAACAAAATCAACAATGAAATCAGGGGGGATCAGTGTGTGGGTATCGCTGTGTAGCTCTGTTGTTGTGCATGTGCGTGTGCGAGTTTGAGTGCATTTTACAGTTCATGTGCTTGAGCAAAAAAAGGTGGAGAGATAGAGAGAGGAAAGCCATACTTGAGCAGCAAGAGATGACTGAGATGCACAGCGAGGGATGCACAAGTAGAGAATAGGGAGGGGGAGAGAGAGATAGAGCAGTAGCTTTACAAAGCATGGAGAAAGAAAAAAGATGTGGGGAAGACATTACGGCAAGATTAGGGGAAAATATATTGCTAGTTTGGAAAAGATATTAGAAGTGATCGCTTGGGTTCGCAGAGAGAGAGAGAGAGAATTGGGGGGGGGGGGGGGGGGGGTTAGGCAGAAGAAAGTAATTGGGAAGGGGGCTGGATCATAGGGGAATTAATTTTGGGAATTAAATTTTGAGATGACAATTTGGGAAAGTAGGTTTTGAGGGGAAAAAAAAAATTAACAATTAATCTGGTACGTCGGATCGAAACAATCTGAAACGTCAATAGCTCGAGATTGTTTGAGATAGTGTCGTCCGTTGGATAATGCATTTTTTTTTGTCACGAAATGATCCCAACCGCTCTTTGTCTATTGGATTCAAAATTGTTCTACTTTATTATATAGATTTTTATATGATCTAGAACATTCGTCCCTGGACCCATTTTTTCCTGCTCAAATTGTATCCATAATGAATGGATATCGCGTTCCGCTTCCACCAATAATTGTACAAACCGTACTGCATTGGTTGGTTTGTCGTCTATATTATCACTTATATTTTTTCCTACCTTTTGTAACATACGACCTAATTCAACATTTTTCATCCCAAACTTCGAGATTGGGGTTCCATCTTCAAACGATTCATTTTCAAATTTTTCTTGTATGTTTGATAGAGCCACACGTTTACTACGACGTACAAAGATTGGAGGTCGTTCTATTATATCTGTACATAATATAAAAGATATAAATTAAAATTGTAATAATCACATTAGCAACGGAGTAATAAACGGAGAATATTATAGATACAAATTAAAATTATAATAATCAAATTAGCAACGGAGTAATAAACATTACAATAAACAAAATATTTTTTCACCCATGTGATTTAATAAAAATAATAACACACCAACAGAAAAAATTGGAATAATGATTAGGAATGCGAAATTACAATAAAATCAAGACAACAACAAAATATACCAAATCATATATGAAATTCATATAATAATTATTCAAATCACCATATATCATAATACTGTCACAATAGACATAATAATAGTAATTACAACCATGCAAGTAATTAAGTATCAGGTTTAAATTAAAAATTCTAGTATCAAACATATGACCTTTCTTCACGGATATATAGTTAATAGATCATTCTTCTGGTAGGCCTTTAGAAAGAATGATCTCCTCATTCAGAAAGAATGCTTTTAAATTGCTGTCTACGCACAGAGTGTTAATAGTTGATTTGTATATTCTTGCTTTGATCTATCTTTTTTTTTTTTTTTTGATGATTTACGGCGTCAATGAATTACGCAATTCTTATGTGATCTGAGTTGATTTATGAAATTATTTGTGGATTTATTTGTTGAATATATGGACGACTAAGTGATTATTTTGTATATGCATAAGTTGTAGCTGCTATCATTCTTTACTGTTTGATGATGATATGTGCCTTTGTGCGCTTTGGATGATTCGTGCCTTTGCTCTTAAGTTCTTTTCCCTTTTTTTAGATATACGTAATACGTGTGATTATTATCATGCCTAGATATTGTATGTTTCTGAATATGGTATTGCTGAGTTAGTTTTTGATATTGTATCTTTTTTGGTTGTTCTACTGTTTTTTTTTTCTATTTTTGAGATGATGTATTTTTTAGGCAATGAATTTTGGATCTTGAGCTATTAGGCAACGAAAAAACTGAGAAATAAATTAGGCAATGAACTTTGGAGAGAGAAAGAGAGAGGGAGACACCGAAGATATTAGAAAAATTAGGCAGGGTAGTTAATGAAACTTAAAATTTTAGACAATCAATTTTGGAAAGTAAATTTTTTAATTGATTACGGTAAATGTGGTACATCGGATCGAAACAATCTGAGACATTAATAGCTTGAGACAGTTTAAAATATCGTAGGTCGTTGGATGATGCCTTTTTTGAACTCGAAATGATCTGAGTCACTCTTTGTCTCTTGAATTCAAAATCGTTCTACTTTATTATATAGATAATTTTTCTTTATTTCATTTATTTGATAACATCGTTTAAAATTTATTTTTACGCATTATTTTTTTAAAACTATTAACAAATTTTTTTCAAAATACGTAATTCGATAAAAAAATTTCAATATATGTATACTATCATATATGGATAATATCTAAAATAAAAATTATGTTAAACTACAAATTAATCAAATATTAAATGATTGAACATGTGATAGAAATGAATGATGTTATGGTTTTAGGGCAAAAAAATGTATAGGGCATAAAATTCAACTTCTTATGTTTTTTATTATATAGATAGTAGTATAATTTTTTTTTTTTTTTGGTGTACTGAAAAATAATTCTGATCATATTGGTCTATTCATTTATCACATTCATCATTAAAAAAATAAATTAAAATAGTAAAATAAGATAATTTTATATGCGTCTTATTCCAATTGATTAAAAAAAAGAGATATTTTACTCAAAAACAATAATATCTGAGTTAAACCCTGTTTTTAAGAAAACCCATATTTTCTGAGAAAATATTCATTATAACGGTGATACCACGTGGCAAGGTGATGTATCACCAACCAATAATATTAAAACAAATAGTTCGAGTCAATCTGAATAATTCAATTAAACTAAATTATGGCAAAGCCACATCTAAATTTCAACCAAATTTGTTAAATAATCACTAAATTTCATGTATATTAATATAATTCAGATCTAATTATTATTGTGTTTGGACCCACCTTATCCCACTTATAGCCATGTTTGGATACATATTATAAATAGTCTAAGCCCCGGATGAATAATGCATTTAATACCATAAAAACTTCCTTAAATAAATCCACTTATTTGGTAGGTTCAAATACTCTGGCGATTGGGGAGTATTTGTGTAAAATACATTTTTACCCTTGACAAACCTAGATATAAATACCAAATATAGGTATAGATTTAACTAAGCTGGGGTTCTTGGTAATTTTAATAGCTATACCATCATTCAATACTCAATCCAAACAAAATGCTGCATGAAATAAAAGTGAACCCACAACTTTTTAATTCTTAAACCAAACAAAGTATAAGAGAAATGAATTTTAAATTTTGTATTTTTTTTTCTCCGATTGGATGTATATAGAATAAATAAATTTATCTAATTAAATCATTACTAATACTTAAACCAAACACAATTTTAGAGCATAAATGAGTCTCATCACAATTTCAAACAAAGTGTAGAAAGGGGCACAAATGGTGGGTCCTATAATAAAGGTTGAAAGCACCCTAGAAGTGGATGGGGTACCACTGGAGTATAGCATTAAGATGGACCAATGCCTAAGTCTACACGTCTGAGTCTTGGTGATGGACCAATGCCCAAGTCTACACGCCAGAGTCCCTACCTGTGAATGTTAACAGGTGAGGGTTAGTGGGTTTATTGAGTTTGATTATACTCATATTCGACTTAGTTAATTGATTGAGTTCGAATCAAGGTTAAATTGTTGCCGAAGTTCGACATCATGGTAATAGTTTACGAGCAATCAAGTTGAAATTGAGTTTAATTTCTCGATAAAAATATTTTAAAAATAAATCATATGACTCAATAATCAATGCTCAAGTAATTAATATTTCAAGAAAGGAAGAGAGAACTTTACTTGAAATGGAGCTAATCAGGGTTAAATTTTGGGTTCTTCATCTTTTCAGTAAGGCATATTTGATAATAAAATTACAATTAGTTCTTAATGGATCGTATTCGAGCCGAGGCAAGACTACACTAGCCAATCCATGAGTTGTTTGGGTTTGATTCATTTACAATACAAGCTTCAACATACAATACAATTCCATTTTTTTTTTTAAACAAACGAGTTTTAAATAATCTGCCCCATCATTTAACTTTGTGTCACAAGTTTTATAACTGTGACACCTTTAATTTGGTGGGTTTACATTACATATGAAAAGTTACTATAAAATAAAAGTAAGATTACAACTCTACAAAATAGGGTTATTCTTGATTGATCTAAATGTTTGAGATCGATACTATAATTTTTGGATCGGTCTTAAAAATTTGAGTCGTAACTTAACTTCAATGAGTCACAACAGATCTTTAAGAGTCAGAATTTAATTTCAAATTAGTTGTAGCTGAGTCTTACTATTGTAAAAGTACCGCGAGGGAAAGATAAAAAAAAAAAAAAAAGGTCTTACTATTGTAAATTTTGGTGCAGTACCACATTTGGTACCATAGTCATTTTCTCATGAGCCGTTCCCTGGTCTAAGAGAAACTTAAATGTATGGGGATTACCCAAACTTACCAAGAAGACTTCCAAAGTCTAATAGACTTAGATGTATGCGGATGACCCTCACTTTCCCAAGAAGACTTCCAATGTCTAGTCTTGTGGATTGAGCCAAAAGTCTGGGAATTTACTGTACAATAATTGGCATATAAATAAGAGCTTTGAACTCTCCCATTTACACATCAAACAACGTAATGGGTTCTCTACCATTAGATAAGGTCTTTTTCCTTGCTTTCTTGCTCCCAATTTACATATCTTTCTCTACCACCATTGTTGCTTCTGCTTCAGCTTCTACTGAAGAAGCTAGTGCTCTCCTCAAATGGAAAGTCACCCTTCAAAATAGCTCTCGGCTATCTTCATGGACACTTTCTCCTAATGACGCCTCCAATTCTTCTATCCCTCCAAAGCCTAGTGCAAGCCACTGCACTTGGTTTGGAGTTTCATGCAATGACCATGGAAGTGTCATTAGATTGAACCTCACAACTTCAGGTCTAAAAGGTACACTCTACGACTTTCCATTCTCGTCTCTCCCCAATCTTGCATACCTCGAAATCAGTCTAAATGAACTCTCTGGTCCAATCCCTCCTCAAATAGGTCAGCTCTCCCAACTCATTTATCTTGATTTATCTGTCAATCAACTCTCCGGGATAATCCCACCAGAGATTGGCCTGCTAAAAAATCTTCAGACCCTCCATTTGGTTGAAAATTTTTTAAATGGCTCGATACCTCAAGAAATTGGTCAGCTAAAATCACTGACTGAACTTGCTCTGTATACCAACAATCTCATTGGTAACATTCCTGCGTCCATTGGAAGTTTAAGCGAGTTAGCTTATTTGTATCTATATCAAAATAACCTTTCTGATTCCATTCCTCCAGAGATGGGAAAGCTTTTCAATCTTGTTGAACTCGATATAGACTCCAATTATCTAACAGGTCCCATCCCATCCAGTTTTGGAAACTTAACTAAGCTAACTATGCTGCATTTGTTCAATAATTCACTTTCTGGTTCCATTCCTCCAGAGATTGGGAAGTTGAAATTTTTGTATAATCTAAGCCTTCATACAAACAACCTTTCTGGCTCAATACCTTCATCATTTGGTGATCTGAGCTCCCTCAATATGCTGCATCTTTACGCGAATCAGCTTTCTGGTTTCATTCCTAGAGAGTTGGGGAACCTGAAATCCCTCATTGATCTGGAATTGAGCCAGAATCTGCTCAATGGTTCCATTCCTGCCTCACTTGGTAATCTGGGCAATTTGGAGATTTTATTCCTCCGCGAAAACCAACTTTCTGGCCCCATCCCACAAGAATTGGGAAATCTGAAATTGGTTGTGCTTGAAATGGACAAAAATCAACTCTCTGGCCATTTGCCAGACAATTTTTGCCTAGGTGGAAAACTACAAAACTTCACTGTAGCTGACAACCACCTTGTTGGTCCAATACCCCAAAGCTTTAGAAACTGCTCAAGCTTAACCAGAGTCGTCCTCACTGGAAACCAGCTCATCGGAAATATGTCAAAAGATTTCGGTATCTACCCAGACCTGCAATTCATGGATCTAAGTAACAATAAATTTTATGGTGAACTCGCGAACAATTGGGGTAGGTGCAAACAATTGTTAACGCTGCGGATCGCTGGAAACAACATCACCGGTAGGATACCACCAGAGCTTGGAAATTCACCTCAATTAGGTGTTCTTGATCTCTCTTCGAATCATTTATCTGGGGAGATTCCAAAGGAATTCGGAAAGTTGACATCTCTGTTGGAGTTGTATTTGAATGATAACCAACTTTCTGGTGGTATACCTCAAGAACTGGGCTCACTAAATGAGCTGTTGTATTTAGACTTGTCCACAAACAGATTGAACGGGTCACTACCGGGATATCTAGGGGACTACTTGAAAATGCATTACTTGAACTTGAGCGTCAACAATTTTTGCCAAGAAATTCCAGCTCAAATAGGTAAGTTATTTCAGTTGTCCGCCCTCGATTTGAGTCATAATTCGTTTACGGGGAAGATACCACCAGAAATCGGAAGTTTGCAGTCGTTGGAATTACTGAATCTCTCCCATAATAACCTATATGGGTTAATTCCAAAGGCTTTTGAAGAAATGCACGGCTTGTCAAATATTGACATATCCTACAATGAGTTGCAAGGTCCCATCCCCAATAACCAAGCCTTTAGAAATGCCTCCATAGAGGAGTTGCAAGGGAACAAAGGTTTGTGTGGCAACATTATAGGATTGCAACCTTGTAAAAATCCTTCCGAGGTTAACAAAGATATTACAAAGTCAGGCCACATTCTCGTAATCGTACTCCCTCTCCTTGGAGCACTTTTACTTCTATGTGTGTTTATGGGACTCCTCATCATTTCAGAAAAAAGAAAGAGAATCTCACATGACAAGCAGGCCAAGATGCAGAATGGAGGTCTATTTTCAATATCAACTTTTGATGGTAGAGCAATGTATGATGATATCTTAAAGTCCACAAAGGATTTTGATGCCGCATTTTGCATTGGACAGGGAGGATATGGGATCGTTTACCAAGCAAAGTTGCAATTAGCTAACAAAGTGGCTGTGAAGAAACTTCACTCGTCCGAGATGACGGATTCCAAAGGTTTTCTGAACGAGGTAAGGGCATTGACAGAAATCAGGCATCGAAACATTGTGAAATTCTATGGTTTTTGTTCACATTCTCGACATTCATTTTTGGTTTATGAGTACCTCGAAAGGGGAAGCTTGGCCAAAATCTTGAGCATGGAAGATGAAGCTAAGAAATTGGACTGGTCTAAGAGGGTTCACATTGTCAAGGGTGTGGCTCATGCTTTGTGATAGGAATCGGATTATATTTCGTTATAGTAGGCGTAGACGTAGGGATTAGGAGTTATTTGTCATTTTATTTTTCAGGGACTTAGTTGTCATTTTGAGTATTTATTTATTTTAGGGTTTGTGATCTCCTTATATATATAGGATTTGTGAACTCCTATATATATAGGGGATGCTTATTTGTTGGGGACTAGACTTTGATTATTGATATTGAATCCTGATATTGCTTCTTCCTTAAATTCTCTCTGTTCTCATCCCCTTCTTATTCTTCCCTTCTCATCCCTAATTCTTCTTTATTACGATTTACATCAATTTGGTATCAGAGCCCAACTTCGATTCGTACAAATCAAAAAAAAAAATTACTATTCATCGGTACTGTTCACGAGGTACTGTTCAGCGGCAGCAAAAAAAACTGTTCATCGGCACTTTTCATCGCCGAAAATACTGTTCATCGGCACTGTTCATCGCAGAGTACTGTTCATCGATCAGCCAAACGTCCCACCGTCCAGGTAAAAAAAAAAAAAAAAAAATTTCACATCGCGGCACTGTTCCAGTAACAGCCCCTGTTCAGAAAAAAAAAAAAAATTCACATCGCGGACTGTTCATCGCGGCACTGTTCCAGTAACAGCTCCTGTCTAAAAAAAAAAAAAAATTCGTGCTATTCAGAATTGGCCAGTGCCACGAACAATTTCTGAGGTTCGAAGTTTTCATGGTTTGGCCACCTTCTATAGACGATTTATTAAGGGGTTTAGTTCCATTATGGCTCCCATCACAGAGTGCATGAAAAAAGGGGAGTTTCAATGGACTCTTGCTGCAACTAGAGCCTTTCAAGAAGTTAAGCACAAGATGACAGTGGCACCCGTCCTACGACACCCAGATTTTTCTAAGGTGTTTGAGGTTGCCTGTGATGCATCAGGTGTAGGAATAGGTGGAGTTTTGAGTCAAGAGGGTCATCCTATTGCTTACTTCAGCGAAAAACTCAATGAAGCTAAACAACAATACTCTACATATGACAAAGAGTTCTACGCTGTGGTACAAGCTCTCCGCCATTGGAGGTATTATCTATTGCCATCTGAGTTTGTGTTATATTCTGATCATCAGGCATTGAAATACCTTCAGTCCCAGAGAAAATTGAGTGTTAGGCACGTTAGGTGGGTTGAGTTCCTTCAGGAGTATACTTTTGTTCTTCACCACCGCGCTGGTATTGAAAACAAGCCTGCGGATGCTCTTAGCCGTGTAGTTGCTGTTTTACAGACTATGAGTGTCCATGTGATTGGCTTTGACAGGATTAGAGATGAGTATGTCTCTTGTCCTGACTTTAGTATCATTTTTCAGGATGTTCAGGCTGGTAACCGTCATGAGTACATTGACTTCCTCCTTAGAGATGGTTATTTGTTTAGAGGGTCGCGCTTATGTATTCCCTGTACTTCACTTAGGGATTTCCTGATTTGGGAATTACATGCGGGAGGTCTGGCAGGCCACTTTGGTAGGGATAAGACATTTGCACTTGTTGAAGATAGGTTTTATTGGCCCACTTTGAGGCGTGACATTATTAGGATAGTGTCACAATGTCGCACTTGTCAGTTAGCAAAAGCTAGGAAACAAAACACTGGGTTGTACACACCGTTACCAGTTCCACACACACCATGGAGAGACCTTAGTATGGACTTTGTCTTAGGCTTGCCTAAAACAGCCCGTACTCATGATTCCATTCTAGTTGTCGTGGATAGGTTTTCTAAGATGGCCCATTTCATTCCTTGCACTAAGTCTACTGATGCCTCACATGTAGCAAAGTTATTTTTTAGAGAGGTCGTTCGACTACATGGGTTGCCTATTTCCATTGTGTCTGATAGGGATGTCAAGTTTGTGAGTTATTTTTGGAAGACACTTTGGAAACTCTTTGGGACTAGTCTTAAGTTTTCCTCTGCCTTTCATCCCCAAACTGATGGTCAAACTGAGGTTGTCAATCGTAGTTTGGGAGATTTGCTTAGGTGTCTAGTGGGTGAGAAGATGGGAAATTGGGATTTGTTGTTGCCTACTGCTGAATTTGCCTATAACAACTCCGTTAACAGGTCGACTGGTAGATCCCCTTTTGAGATTGTTTATGGTCAGTCCCCTAGACAGCCTATTGATTTATTACCTTTACCTCCTGATTCCCGCCCTTCACACTCAGCCGAAGCTTTTGCCCAGCATATTCATGACTTGCATGCCGACATAAGACAGAAAATTACATTAAGTAATGAGAATTATAAATTGGCTGCAGATGTTCACCGTAGGAATAAAGAATTTACTGTGGGAGATTATGTCATGGTTCGTGTGCGTCCTGAACGTTACCCTAAAAATTCTTTCAAAAAGTTACATGCTCGAGCCACTGGCCCTTTTCGTATTCTTCGTAAGCTTGGACCTAATGCATATCATCTTGACTTACCTTCGAATATGAGTATTAGTCCTATTTTCAATGTGGAGGACTTGTTTCCTTATCATGGTACTTTTGAGCCTCCTATATTGCCAGCAGGTGTTCCTACAGGTGGAGTTGCGTCGTCATCAGTATCCCCTACAGTTCCTATTCTTCCACCGTTTCCACCACAGCTGCATGACCAGATTGCAGATGTACTTGACGATCAGATTGTGGGCTCCTCGGATGGAGGATATCGTCGTTATCTTGTTCGCTGGAGAGATCGTCCAGAGACTGATGATTCATGGATTACTGAGGAGGAGTTTCGTCGGCTTGACCCTGGTCTTCTAGCGCATTATCATGATCGTATCTCTCCGGAGGCGAGTTCTTTTCAGCCGGGGGGAAATGATAGGAATCGGATTATATTTCGTTATAGTAGGCGTAGACGTAGGGATTAGGAGTTATTTGTCATTTTATTTTTCAGGGACTTAGTTGTCATTTTGAGTATTTATTTATTTTAGGGTTTGTGATCTCCTTATATAGGATTTGTGAACTCCTATATATATAGGGGATGCTTATTTGTTGGGGACTAGACTTTGATTATTGATATTGAATCCTGATATTGCTTCTTCCTTAAATTCTCTCTGTTCTCATCCCCTTCTTATTCTTCCCTTCTCATCCCTAATTCTTCTTTATTACGATTTACATCACTTTGTCATACATGCATCATGATTGTTCGCCTCCAATTGTTCATCGAGACATTACTAGTGGTAACGTTTTGCTGGATACCGACTATGAGGCTCGTGTTTCAGATTTTGGCACTGCCAAACTTCTAAAGCTAGACTCGTCGAATTGGAGTGCTCTTGCAGGCACATATGGGTATATTGCACCAGGTAATATAGGTTTTTGCATTTTGCTCTCATACATTTAGGATTGTCGAGTTTATATATTATTGTCTAGTGCTACAAGAAGAAAATATGTCTTTGGTGTTTTTTTATTTCTTAATCTAGTATTGTATGAATTATCTTAAAATTAAATGATTTTTTTATAACACGAACACGACACATAACCAAAATGACACAGCACGACTCGATTGACAACCTTTTGTAAATTGATAGAACATAAAGAGCGCAAATACATGATTATCCGTTGGCTATCTTCGCAGAGTTTGCTTCCACAATGAAGGTAACCACGAAGTGCGATGTTTATAGCTTTGGAGTATTAACATTGGAAGTGATGAAAGGAAAACATCCAGGGGATTATATTTCTTCTATGCCATCTCCATCAGCTGAGAAAATATTATTGAAAGATTTGTTGGACCAACGCCTCGAAGCTCCCCTACCTGAAGTTGAGAGAGTGGTGGTAACCATTATGAAGGTTGCCAAAGCATGCTTACATGCCAATCCACAATTTAGGCCAACGATGCAGGATGTTTCTAAGCTGCTGTCAACTCAATGCATCTTGGATTAGATAGTTACAAATGCTTTTGTGTGGATTTATGTTTGTGTGTTCGTGTTTTTGTGTTTGTGTTTGTGTGTGTGAGAGAGAGAGAGTTTTAGACACTGTAATCTGCATTTTGTATAATCTTTCAAGAGCAAGAAGTTTACCTTGGAAAATTTGTTTGAATAAGCTAAGAATATATTGTGAGCACTTGTTTGTGACCAATGTTGAGAGAATGTGCCGACTCAACATTTTTCATTTCAAAGAACAGAACGTCTTTCGTATACATCACGAATTTTACTCTGCTTGTAGTTGACTATAAGACATCTCAGTCGACTCAACCGAGTCCTCGCATGTCTAACTTTGTTCTGTCCAGATTGTTTCACACCACTCCATAAAATCAATACCCATGATTATCAGTTCCATCTAAGTTGTTGACGGATACGACAACCTTAAATCATGTTTGTCAGACCTAGGGGTGTAACTCGGGCAGGTTGGAAGGCTACTTGACCTCAATCCAAGTTAGAAATATCCTCAAACCAAGACTCAAATCGAACCCAGATTTCAACCCAAATCCATTAACCCGAGTACTGCCCAATCCTAGATTTTAAAATTCGAATTGAATCAGTGTTGCCACCACCACCACCACCACCAAACCGCCATAGCTAAATTCACACATCCCCAACTAAGTCACAATATCAAAACCGCCACAATCAAACAAAAAAATCCAACGAAATCAAGAAAAGTCAAGTAATCAACATACTTACCCAAGAAACACAATCAACATAAATCTCAAGCAATCAGACTCCACAGACCCAAACCAGCAAAATCAGCACAACTAATTTTACATTTTTACTAACCTGCAACGCTAGATCCGAAGCACTGGATCTTCTCTCAATTGAGTTCAAGCCATGGAGGACAAGATCTTCTCCGTCTTCACCCAGATTCAACACTTAACAAGCACAGATGTTCATCTTCACCCACGAACTCTTCTCTCTCTCTCTCTAACTCTCTCTCTCTCCCCTCTTCCTGCTCCCTCTTTTCTGGCGTTTCATATACCCCAGGCATGTAATTATTGGCGAATTATACTTTAAACCCTAAAGAATTTAAGAATTTTTATTTTATACTTTAAAAATTATATTTTTATATTATAACTTCAATATATTAAAAGTATTGCAATACAACTTTATGTTACTTTTTCTATCAAAGTCAATGGTATGGCTTTTGTTGGAATGAGCTATGGAAACTAACCGAAGGGTGACAACAACACTATTAATTTTTTAGAATAGAAAATAAAAAAAAAACTTAATGTACAAAGTGAGATTCCTTATATAATTATGGTACTGTAATTTTTTTTTGGAAGAATTACACTCAAAGCCCTAAAGTTTTCACTTAATCACTTAAATCATTGATATTTAAAACATTATATACAAACCCCTAAAGTTTATACGCGCTAACACCTAGACTAATGAAAAATTACACTCAGACCTTGACGTTTTTAGACATATAATATTAAGATTCATCAAATTTAAAATATTATACTTAGACAAAAAATACTCCAATTAAAGATAGAATATCAAATATTTTCAAATTTAAAACTAAAATTCATATTCTATTATGTCATTTATTGAAATAAAATCAAAAATAAAAATCTAATGTTTTCTTTAAAAAATTACAATTTGTATATAATTATATTATCTATTGGAAAAAATCTAAAAAATCAAACAAGGGGTCAAACTGCAATGGATACAATATCTTATATCTCTAATTGGGATAATTTGATCGTTTAATAGATTTCGTTAGTTCTATAACTAATAAGTGATCTAAGTGTAATATATTAAACTTAAGGGATCTAAGTATAATATACCTACAAACTTTAGGATGTAATTTACTAACACATATTTACTGACTGGGATTGGGGTTTGTGTATAATATTTTAAATGTTATGGAATTTATGTGATTAAGTGATAAACTTTAAGGAATCTGAATGTAATTCTCTCTTCTTCTTCTTTTTTGTGTGTGAAATAGTAAGAAAAGATCTATATAATAAAATAGATAGAAAAGTTTGTCTTGAACTTTTCGCGGTTCATATCGCTTGACGATTATTCATCAAACAGTTCTTATGCAAAATATTTCAAAGACTCTTATTTCTCATTTAAGTATCTGTATATATCTATCTTATACTCTCTCTCTCTCTCATACTATTATCTTTTCTTTCTTTTTTTGTTTTCCCTGTGTTATTTTTTTATTATTTACTCCATAAAACATATGAAATTACACGTTATGCAATTATTTATTCCATAAAATTAATTCAAAGTTTTTATATATCTAACGGCATGTATTTTTCTCTTGCTTCCTAATTTATAAATAATACTTAATGTAAATAAAAAATAGCACACATTTTTCACGATGTGTCGACTTTTTTATGAGTTTCACATCTCTTGCCTAAATTTAGATCTTAATTGATTCAATGCCTAAATTCCTCTAGAATTCCCATTGACAATGGTTTTTCCATAGATTGTTTTTGTAGTTTTTTTTAATGTTTGCTCTATTTATTATATTTTATGTGTTTTCATTCTTCTCTTTTATAGGTGTAAGTGTGGGTGTGAGTGGGCGATGATCGTGGTGTGAAATTTGATATTTTTTTATTGTCTTTTAGGATTATGTGGATGGATTTTCATCTTGAAATTTCACTAGACATGATTTTTAAGCCATTTTGACGATTTTGTAGGGGAAAAAACACAGACGCCCCGTGAGTTTTCATTCTTTTAGAAGCTTCACCAAACAAGATTTTTAAGCCATTTTTTGACATTATTTTTTAGGGTAAAAAACAAGAACACCCCCCTGAGTTTTGGTAATATTACATATATACCCTTTTGACATTTTACAAATAACACGGAGAACTCCTAAGGTTTGAAACTCATTGCACGAAGACCCCCTCCATCTCCCTTCCGTTAATGTTGCTACCGGAAAGTTATGATTTTATCCAAAAAAAAAAACTTTATTATTTTCACAATTGGCCTTCTCCAAATTTAGTATCAAAAAAATTAAAATTAAATTAAAATTTTAATAAAATCAAAAACAAAATTTGATTTCATACTGAAAAAATTGATATAATTTAGTACCCCAAAAAATTGATTAAATGAATTTCAATATTAATTTGATAACAATAAAAATTAATTTGACAAAGTTGAATATTAATTCGACAAAATTAAATGTCAATTTGATAAAATTAAATATTATTTGTTATTGATCAAATAAACATGAAATGGACCTTGGATTATATTTTTGACAACATTATCAATTTTTTTGGTACTAAATTTTTTCGAACTATCAATTTTTCAAATTTTTTTTCAACTTTTTATTTTACTTTCATGTATTTTCATGTGAATCAGAGATTTTTGAGTTTACCAAGTGGAGGTGAGCGATTCTCTTAATAAAAAAAAAAGTGGGGGAAGAACAATTGGTTTGGTTTAAATATGTGTGGTCGAATCTTGACCAAAAGAAAATTTATCAAATGATATAGTAAGAGGGAAGACGCTATGCCATAAAAAAATCTATAGTTAAATTTTATGTGTGAAAATATAAATTTTTAAGTTTATATACAACAAAAATTTTATAATTTAAGGTCAATTTCATGTTGGTTTAATCAACACCAAATAATATTCAACACGAAATGAACCTTATATTGTAAATTAATATATAATTTTATAAAAAATTGACATTTAATTTTGTCCAGTTTATATTCAACTTTATCGAATTAATATCAAATTAAATTTTATTGTTATTAAATTAATATTAAAATTAATTTAATCAATTTTTTGGGGTACTAAATTATATCAATTTTTTGGGTATTAAATCAAATCTTATTTAATTTTATTAAAATTTTATTTTTTTGGGTACTAAAGTTGGAGAAAGAAAATTGTAAAAATAATAAAAAAATTTGGGATGAAATCATCACTTTTCGTTAACAATATTGACCGAAGGGAGACAGAGGGGGCTATTTGTAATAAATTTCAAACCTCAAGGGTCTTCGTGTTATTTATAAAATGTCAGGGGTGTCCATATAAAATTGCCAAAATTCAGGGATGTCCATATGTTTTACCTTATTTGTTAATTAGATATTAATTTATTATTATTTTATCTTAAAAACTTGAATTATTATATTTCTAATAAAAGCAGTTGTTGGTTAGGAAGGTTTGTTGGTAGCCAAAAAAGAAATGTGTGAGAGCGTATTTCTGTGTATATTTATATATGGAGGATTGAACATTTGGTAATTAAATTTATAATTATATTATGCCATTTTGGGGTTGAATGGTGATAGTAGTAATAAATTCGTGAGTTTTATAAATAAGCAAAATTTAATTGATTTTATTTATCACTTAAATATTGTAAATTTAATTGTCTTCTATTAGTATTTTTTTTTTTTTCTTGAAGTATTTATTACATTGGGGATAAGTGGATTAGCAATATGGTGATTGAGTTTATAATTATGTTTTGTTATTGGATTGAGTGGTGGTAGAGGTAATAAATTCATGAGTCTTATAAATGAGTAGGATTTTATTTATTTTATTTATTGCTTAAAAATTTTAAATTTCAATGGGTTATTTTAGTATTTGTGGTAAATTGAAGATGCACAAAGTGAATTATGCCCAATCAAATCAATCGAGTAAGCGGTGTAAAACAATTAATAATAAGAAATAAAGATTGAGTGGTTGAGTCTTGGTGACCTAACCAGTGAAGGCGGCAATGGTGGCTGGAGAACTCCATTAATAAAAGAGTACAAGGTAGTGGGGGGGGGGGGGGAGGGGGGAGGGAGAGAGAGAGAGAGAGAGCAAGAGTATGCTCAAGGTGAGGTGTGTGTGTTCTGCCCCCATGTGTAAGGGGTTTACAATTTATAAGCGCATAGAGCCCTAACTGAGGCGGTGACATTAAGGTAGGTCTGACAATCGTGTCGAGTGGAACGGTTTCATGTCGGGTGAAACGAGTTTATGTCAAAAAACCATTCATCCATACTCATTCGTTTATATAAACGAGTCCAACCATCATAACCATACACAAATTATTTATTAGACGGGTTACCCGATACAACCTGTGTGTCACCCGCTAAATAAGAGAATATGTTAGAGTATTTCGAGTCCACACGAAAAATCATCAACTCGTTACACTTTACACATGTTTGACCTGTTTAATATAACAATAAATCATAGCTAAGCAAAAAAATAAAGACAAAAAATAAACATTAAATGATTACTAAATTTGAATGAGTCTAAGAGATGAGAGGTGCAAGATGAGACAGAGGCTGAGAGAACTAACTTTTTAAAAAAAAAAATTATAGTACCACTATTAACGGGTTAAACTGGTTGAAACGAGTTTATGAATTAAACACGAACCGGTTCATTTATTTCACGAGTCTGCTGAGTTAACTCGTTAACCACCTGAACTCGTTAAGATTATACCCAAATCTGCTAAATCTGTCTTGGGTTTGTGTCGAATTCACGAGTCATGTCTAGAATTGTCAGGCCTACATGAAGGCCAAGCTACCGGGGATGATAGCTACAATTGGGGATATACACTATCTTGAAGTCATGGCTATCCCGATAATTACTTTTCCAGGTGCGTTAACTCTTCTTGGACTCTTGAGCTTTGGATTGGACTGATATCATGAGCTAAATCTGATATGTCTTTTAATGATTTGGACTCAACCCATGGATTGGGCATAGACCTGATCTGAATATGAGCTCATAAAAAATAGTCAAATAAAATTGTATCTTCTTAGCACACATTTATTAGTAGTATAAATATAGATATAGATATAGATTTATTTTCCCATTCAACCTTTAGATTAATTTTGGCTAGTATAATGTTGGATACCTTTTACCAGATTCTTTTTAAATGAAGAGTTTCAAACCCGGACATAAATTTCTCCAAATCTCTCGAGAGCCCTTTAATAAGTGTATCAACCATGTCATTGGTTGACCAAACATACACAATGGCAATACTATTATTCAATATTAATTATTTAAAATACTCATGTATCAGGCTAATATGTCTAGGTTTGACATTATAATGTCTAGGTTTGACATTATATTTCTCAATCATTCTCTCTTTACTTGCTTTCGCCAATGCCATGAATTCGGATTCCATTGGAGAGTGTGAAATACATTTATGTTTCTTGTAAGTCCACAAAACCAACTCCTCAACCAAGGCCATGTTTGTTTGGGGATTAAATGGTATTATAGGATGGGATAGAAGGAAATAATACTTGAGACCCACTCATTACCTTGTTTGTTTGACATTTTACACGCAGTATTATTTTTTGGGTCGTAATACCGACCCGGTTTGCACAATGTCCGTTAAACCTTGTACATGGTATTAATGAATACCACCTCCCTGGTGGTATTATCTTCATAGTATAAGTGAAAGAACGGTACAAGAGAAGAAAATGACACAAATGCCCTCCTATGTGAAGAGTTCACATATAAAAAATTTATTTTGAATTTTTTTCTTGTATTATGTTTAAGTGTACGGTGTCGCCGATTTTTTTTTTAATTTTTTCGGTGTGGATTATTTTGAATTTTTTTTTAATTTTTTTTAAAAAAATTATTTTGAATTGTTTCTTTGTATTACGTTTAAGCGTACGGTGTCACCGGTTTTTTTTTAATTTTTTTTAAAAAAAAATTATTTTGAATTTTTTCCTTATATTATGTTTAAGCGTACGGTGTCACCGGATTTTTTTAAAAAAAATTATTTTGAATTTTTTCCTTATATTATGTTTAATCGTACGGTGTCACTGTTTTTTTTTTTTTTATTTTTTTTAAAAAAAATTATTTTAAATTTTTTCCTTGTATTATGTTTAACTGTACGGTGTTACCGGTTTTTTTTTTAATTTTTTTAATAAATTATTTTAAATTTTTTCCTTGTATTATGTTTAAGCGTACGGTTATTTGTTATTTTCCTTGTATAATATTCTACCCCCTTTTCAAGTATCTAATATGTTATTTGTTTAGGTATCTCTTGGACCCTTAGATATTTCATCTTTTTTTTATAATAAATATTTATTGTAAGATTGCCATTATTAAAAATTGGCACATCTAATTAAATTATAAATTTATTAGTTTTTTTGTCAAAAAAATTGATTAAACTGCAATACTATTGTTTGTATTGTAATAATATGATATTGTTGTATACCAAAAAATCAACTATAACATATATAGGATTATATAGTAATATAAAATATAAATTGGACTTTATTTCTTCATATAAATATAGACATAGATATAGGAAATTGTATGTAAGTGAACAATTAATAAAAGCGTCTAAAAAAACTTAGAAGTCCAATAAATATGTGGAACAAAAATTGAATGAAAGTGATAGAATTTAGAAGTCAAATACTTTTAATAAAAGAGTTCAAAAGAACTTAGAAGTCTAATAGGTATAGGAAATAAAAATTAGAGGAAACTAATATATGGATATCATTGACTTTATAATAAGAGAGCAATGATATATATCCCAAATTTGTATCTCAAATGTGCATCTCAAATCAATGAGAATGGTTGGATCAGTGGGTCCCAATTAAAAAAGTTGATGGGACTCACTCATCCAACGATCCCCATTCATTTGGGATGCACATTTGAGATACAAATTTGGGTTACATAGTATTTCCCATAATAAAAAACTAGGGATAAAATAAAAAATCAAAAAAAATTCACAGATACTAACATTTATAAGTAGTATATGTATAAATTAGTGTGAGTGTGTGTTTGTATATTATTTTATGCGCATGTGTGTTTTAGTATATTTATGTTTGTATTTTGGTGTATTATTGTGTATGTTTATGTGTGTTTTGATGTATCAGTGTACGTGTGTGTGTTTTGGTGTATTTGTATGTATGTATGTGTGTGTGTATGTATGCTTTGGTGTATTAATGTGTATGTCTGTGTTTTAGTGTATTAGGAGTGTGTGTATATGTGTTTGTAAGTCTTTTGCATTTGGTAATTACCTGTTTTTTTTTTTATTTTCTCAGTTTTTATCAAAATAAAAAATAAAAACACATTTGAAACGTATTTTCATTTTTTAAGGTACTGTGTTTTGAAAACAAAGTCCAAAATTACAAACAGAAAAAATGTATTTTCATAAACACCTAAACACACAAACCACGCGCACTCGGGGTCTCCCTTTAATGAGATCGCCTCCGGCCTAGACTATAAAAACCCTCATTTTATCTTTTCTGTCTTCTCTCGGCAGACATTAGAGTCGCCTCCATCGTCTCTCTCGCCTCTTGTCGCTCTCTAATCACCGAAACTCCTCTCTTTCTGCAACTCTCACCTCTCTCTCTCTCTCTGTGAATCTCTCTTTTCCCTCTACTTCAATCTCTGTGTTCTCTCTCTGTGCTAAAGGTCTGTGAATCGCAGCTTCTACCAATCTGCTGCACCTTTGTTACGGTCTGCTCCATATCATGGACCGTTTCCCCCAATCGCCACGGTTTGTCCTGAAGGAATGGGTTGCTAGATTGGGTTTTTGTTTTCCAATTCTTATTCATCTTGTATGATATACAAGTTATGTTCTTGGCATATAGTGTTGAAATATTTTCAGGTGGGTTACTTTGATGGGCTCTAATTGCAATACTTCTAGTGACCTTTCCAAAACCGGCCCATGTGTATCAGCCAATGCTTTTCCCAGCAAGTGAATCTGCAGAGCAACAGGACAACCAGGGAAAAGGATAAATTATAGCTTGTGAACTTAATTATGAAAGAGTTAAATCTCTAGGAAACATTATTAAATTGGCTAGGGCTTCTAGTATTCTTTCATTGGCTTTCTGATTTTGTAGTAGTGTCACTTTAGTTTGTTCGAAGTTATGAGAGTTTATGACATTTGTATGCATATTTCATTCAGAGTTGAAAAATGGGATAGTAGTGATGGGACACTTTTGAGATCGCTAGGGATCATGACACGTGTCCTCGGGAGAACGATTACCGTTCTCTGCGACGAGGACACGTGTTCTCGGTGTCAGCATACTATCAGTCAAACTTCTGGACGAAAGCTTAGCAGTGGCTCGGCCTCAATAAAGAAGGGTTTTCCAGTTCATTACATACCCTCGGCGCCACGGATAAACTTATGGCATGATTACAATATCCCCTCGGCGTTGAGGGACGCCTGTTACTTGACCCCTACTCAAAGAAAGGTCACTTAACAGGCTGTGCTACTTCGCCTAGACTAGGAATCATGAGGCGCTCTGCACAAGGGAGTCAGGGCGTCAGAGACAGCGGGACGTCTCACCAACAACAGCGGGACACATGGCAGAAGTGACATAATGGGGGGCACGCGGACGAGATTGCCCCTCGCAACAAGCGGCAATTGGAAGGCAGCAATAAATGAATTCACTGTTGACGGGACGTCCGCTTTGACATAGAAAGCCGGACAAGGGCGAACATTGATTACCCCTGCATCAGAGCACTTATTGACCCCTCCTCGAACGAAGATCATTAAAGGCACGGGGATCCGAGCATTCAATACTCTCAGACGAAGGAAAGAACACTAATTGCTCGGGAATCCGAGCAATCAATACTGGGGCCTTCTCCATACAAAGTCAGGGGCACACTGCCCCATCTCTGAGCACTACCTACTCTCTAGGCTGCCACCAATGATGAGGTCCGGGTGGGTATAAATAGCTCCCAAAAATACATTTCAAAGGTACGCGAGAACAACTCAAACGAGCGATACTGTGTTTTCTTCTTCCCCATCGTCAAAGAACTGACTTGATCGTTGGAGGGGATACGCCGGAAAACACTCCGGCGCCCTTTCTGACCCTGTCTTGTGTGTATCAGGAACCCATCCAGGCCCGCCTGAGACGACGACCAGCCGTAACGACAATTCATCACCACTCCTTAGGCCTCCTTTGGCCCTCTCAACTTATTCCTTGCTAAGGAATATACCCGCTCAAGCTGGAAGCCCCGTTGAACCACCTGAAGAAGATCGAGGGACCCTAGAACGGATCGACATTCTTCCGTCAAGCCCTTTCGCCCTCTCAACCCTTGCCCCGTGAGGGGAAAACTGACGTTCGACGCCGGAGCGAGTTCATCAGGGAAGAGGCTACCTTACAACAAACTATTGTGCAAAAAACAGTGCGCACAAGTAGTATTAATGTATTTGATAGAATGTTAAACAATGGAATGTATTTGTATGTTTAGTGACTTATGTGATTCAAGTATTTTGGTTTGTCTTTTACTTGATAATTTTATATATAGGGATAATGAATTTTGATTTTTTTAGTAGATAATTAATATAAAACTACTAAACATGTTTTCTGTTTTAATTTTTATAAATTTTCAAATTGAAAAAACAACCAAACAAAGTTTCTGTTTCAACTTTTCAACACAGAAAAAACAAAAATTATTTATGTTTTTTAAACAGAAACCAGAAAATGTTACCAAACGCACCATAATTAGTACGTGTGTGTGTGTGTGTGTTTTAGTGTGTGTGTGTGTTTTAGTGTGTGTGCGTGTGTGCATGTTTTTTTTTTCAAAATAATTTTCCAAAGATATTTATTAAACAAGATTTTGCTTTTAAGCAAAAAATAAAATATTATCAATGTTTTTTTTTTAATTTTTAAAAAGTACTTTAAAAAAATATTACCAAACGAGAGGCTTAGGTAGGGATGTCAGCGGACCGAAGCGGGGCGGGGGGTGTAGTCTTCATCCTCGTACCCGCTTAAAAAAACTCCGTTCATCTCTAGTTCAACCTCGTTAACGGGTATAGTTTTCATCCCCATTCACATCCCCGTCCACAGGTAAATTTTTAATCCCCGACCCCCGTCCCTGCTTCCCCCAAGCCCAAGCCCAAGCCCAAGCCCAAGCCCAAGCTCAGGCCAACATAATTTAAAATTCTAAATAAATCCAACATTTTAAATAATCCAACAACATTCTAAATAATCTAACACAACATAATGTAGCATAAGAACCCCAAACATACAAAAAACCCAAATGAGAAAAAAATACAAGAAGGGTCCCCGACTATTTTACACTTCCATGCTCTTTCAAAACTTTGCAACTCTTAAAGATTCTTCACCATCATTTGTACAAGGCCAGCCACTACCCTACTGTCTCCAATCATGAACATATATCTAACTTGGAATCCATAAAGAACAGCATGCAAACAACTAACCATGCCTTAATTTTGATAATATAACAGAGTTTGTTTTTCAACTTCATTCAAAAATTAGATATTATTCTCAAACTTCACAATCAAACCCCAACCCAAGCACAGGAATAATGACAAAAACATAAAAGAACTAAGAAAAGGGTTTCCCAGACCATCTCAACATAACACAAACAACAAATGTCCAAAATACTACTTGAATATTTGTAATGGAGAAACTTTTTTGCCATGTAGCTTCACTCCTATAATTTAATAAAGAAAACAAAACATAAAAAACTATATGTTTTAACTGGTATAGCGGGGGCGACGCGGGGCGGGGCGTGGGTAAGGGTAAGTCCATCCTCGTCTTCATCATACGGGTATCCCCGTATACGTCCACCGTCCAATACGTATAGTCCATCCCTGGTCCAAACGGGGTGGGTTTGGACGAATACCCGTTTTTCTCCGGTCCACTGTCATCCCTAGGCTTAGGGGTCATTTGGTAACGTTTTTCTTTTCGCGTTTTCAAAAAAATCAAAAACATAAATAATTTTTGTTTTGTTTTGTGGTAAACATTGAAGACAAAAAACATGTTTGTGAGTCATTTGTGTTTACTAAATTATGAAAATAAAAATAAAAAAAACATGTTTGATAATCACTTCAAGTTATATCCTTAAGTCCCCTATTTTTTTCTTTCAACAATACTATTGAGACTTAACAAATTAAATTAATTTGATGAATTAATGATATGGTCAATAATATACATTAATTTTATTTTTATTTAAAACATTATAATGGTTAATAATTGATTGAAATAGTGATCTGAATGACAATTCAATATCAATCTCAATTCAATACATTACTTCAATCCCAAATGATAATTCAATCCCACTCTCAATTCAATCCTAAATGGCAATTCAATCTCAATCCCAATTCAATCACAATCCTAATGTGAAACCTGCTATGCTGAGACAAACATTGTTCCTATGGGGTTGGATGTAGTGAACATACATATTGTCTTTAAGTTTTTGAATTAACTACTTATTTAGTCATTGAACTATATCATATGTGTCAATTAAATACATAAATTATATTTTATATCAATTTAGCCCCTGAACAATGCAGTTTGACTCAATGTAGTCATTCCATCCAAATTCACCGGTAACTTTGATGGAAAGCCTCATGTGCACATCACGTGCGTGCATGTGAGACTTTTCATCAAAGTTAACGGTAAATTTTGACGGAAGGGTCACATTGAGTCAGATTGCATAGTTAAGGGGATAAATTGACACAAAACATAATTTAGAGACTAAATAGGTAGTTAACTCTAAATTTTTTGAGTTGGTTCAAATTTGACTTGGTTTAGCATGTACTAGATATTTAACTTTGTTGCGACTGCTATGTTTGGTTGGCATTGAAAAGCAATGCACCACTGCTAGTGACTGTTGACAAACCAGAGGCACTTTCACATGCAATTAATAAACAAATCTCTTTGTAATCTGGAGAGTCCATCTCACCTATTATTTATTCTACTAATCAGCTGATTACAAGATAAGAACTAGATAAGCAATAGCTAATCTACCAAGTGAACTCCTAAAGCAAATAAAATACTATCACATAATAAACTGATCTACTAGATTTACTCCTAAAGAAAACGAAATACTATTAATGACAATCACATAAGTAGATAACATCTTCAAGCTGAGAACCACTCTAATATGCCACCTCAAGTTAATGAGGGATGGAATCCACCATTAACTTGGACTTCAAGAGATTGAACTGTGTAGACGAAAGGGGTTTTGTAATATGTCGGCTATTTGATCTTGAGACATGACGAACTTCTAGCTCACGATTAACAACATTTTCTCTAATGAAATGATAGTCCATTTCTATATGTTTCGTCCTTGCATGAAAAATCGGATTGGATGCGAGCGAGATGGCTAAAATGTTGTCACACCATAAAATTGGTGTAGGGGCACCAGTAATCTTCAGATCCTGAAGTAGCATTTTGAGCCAAGTAATATCAGCTGCAGTCTGTGCAAGAGCCCAATATTCAGCTTCAGTGGATGAGCGAGCAACTGTTGGTTGTTTTTTGGCGCACCATGATATCAAGTTATTCCCAAGAAAAAGGCAAAAGCCAGTAGTGGAGCGACGATCAATAGCATTGCCAGCCCAATCAGCATCAGAGTAAGCAATTATATCAAGAGGCCCAGCTATGAACGTGAGCCCATGATGTAATGTACCTTTCAGAAAATGGAGGATTCTCTTGACAGCAAGAAAGTGTTTCTGGAGAGGTTGATGCATATGTTGGCATACATGATTAACTGCGTATGACAAATCTGGATGAGTGATGGTGAGATACTGTAATGCTCCAACAATACTCCTGTAAAGATGTGGGTTAGGAAAGGCAACATCATCCGTCGCAGTAGTGGAAGGCTTGGTGGAAATTGGCGAGTATGGTTTGCAGTCTGTCATGGAAGCCCGCTCAAGTAACTCTAATGCATATTTACGATGAGAAAGTAAAATGCCATGAGAGGTACGAATGACCTCAATGCCAAGAAAATAAGCCATAGGTCCAAGATCCTTCATACTGAAAGTTTGACTCAGTGCTCGAATAAAGGATTCGATGAAGTTTGTAGACGTGATGTGAATGAGTATATCATCCACATACACTAAGACCATTGTTATTCGATGGGAAGTGGCATTAAGAAAGAGAGATGTATCGGCCGAGCTATTATGAAAACCATGAGATATAATAAATTTTGAAAGTGTAGTGAACCAAGCACGTGGGGCTTGTTTAAACCATATATAGTTTTGCGTAGTTTGTAGACGTGATGTGAATAAGTAGGATCAACATAACCTTGGGGTTGACGCATGTACACCTCTTCATCTAAGAAGCTATGTAAAAAGGCATTGACACATCAAATTGGCGAATGGGCCCGTTATAATGAAGAGCCATGGAGAGAATAACTCGAATAGTGCGTTGCTTAACTACCGGACTGAAGGTCTCAGTGTAATCAATACCATATTCCTGCTTAAATCCCTAGGCCACAAGACGGGCTTTGTGACAAGCACAGTACCATCAGCATGAGTTTTTAACTTGTATATCCATTTGCATCCAATAATTGTCCGATTTGGAGGGGCAGGTACGAGATCCTAGGTCCCTTGGGTCATGAGTGCATGGAACTCCGATGACATAGCATCACGCCATTCTTTGTGTTGGTAGGCCTGAGTATAACAAGTGGGTTCTAGCAAAGATATGGTGGGAACAGTTTGGGCGGTCATTGAAATAATATGTTTTCTTTTGAATGTGCCAACTTTTGAGCGAGTGTCCATGGGATGAGGGTTGGTATGAGTTGGAAGTATAGGAGCAGGCACATTCGAAAATGAGGGAGTGTTGGTAGTAGGTACATTGTCATAGGGGGAGTGAGGAGGGGATAACACACTGGAAGGGGGTTCGGCAGACACAAGTGTTGGGCTGATAAAGGCACAGGGAGCAACTAGCGGTATTGGAGTTGACACAAGTTGTGGGCGAGGAACTGTTGGCAAGTTGGGAATTAAAGGTGGAGCAGTAGAACTATAAGAGGCAGGGGAATAGATGGGTGCATTGGGTTCAGATGGAGATACCGCAGTAGAAGGTGAGGTTTTAAAGGGAAAGAGATGCTCCACAAATTTAACATGTCGAGAAATAAATACTTGACCTGTTTCAAAGTCCAAACAGCGATAACTTTTAGAAAATGAGCAATATCCTATAACACGACATTTGCGAGAGCGGGGTTGTAGTTTATTCAAATTGTAGGGTCTGAGCCAGGGGTAACAGCAGCAACCAAAAGTTTTTAGGATGGAATTATCTAGTGTAGTATGAAAAATCTTCTCATATGGAGAAAGATTTTTAGTTACTGGACTTGGTAGCCGATTAATGAGAAACACTGTCGCGCTTAAAGCTTCAAGCCAATACTTAATAGCCATAGAAGCTGTATGAAGCAAGGTGATGGCAGTTTCGATAAGATGACAATGCTTTCTCTCAACGATTCCATTTTGTTCAGGGGTATGGGGGCAAGAGCGCTGATGGAGTATACCAGAAGAGGTGAGCAATTCACTCATATTTCGATTAACAAATTCACCACCACCGTCAGTTCGAAAATTTTTGAGTTTGGTGGTGAGTTGGGTCTCAACCATATTTTTGAAATGCATAAATTTATGGTAGAGTTCAGATTTACGATGCATAGGATATAACCAACAAAAGTGAGAGAAATGATCAATAAAAAGAACATAATAACGAAAACCACTAGTAGATGGTATCGGGGATGGACCCCAAACATCAACATGAACCAATTCTAAGGGAGCATTAACAGAAGCAAATGACCTAGAGAATGATAATTTATGACTTTTACCAACATTAAAATGTTCACAATCAAAGAACTACGACCTGAAATAGGAAAATTATGCCGCGAAAGTAATAATCGTTAAATAGAAACCGAAGGGTGGCCAAGTCTGTTATGCCAAGTATTTCGGGGTGGCCTAGAAGAATTCAAAGTATAGGTGGATGATGAAGGAGAAACAAAGGGTCGTAATGGATAGAGGCCTTTCTTACTGTCCCCCTGGAGCAAAATCTTTTCGGTTACTTTGTCCTAGACAACAAAACCAGAAGAGTCAAATGAAAGAACACAATTGTTATCAAGAGAAAACTTATGGACATACAAAAGATTAGACAAAATATTAGGCGCATGCAACACATTTTTGAGAAGGAAATTAGTGGCAGGTGTAGAGATCAAACCAGGGCCAATATTTTGAATGGGTAAGGAAGTGTCATTCCCGACGGTTACTTTGTCATTGCCAAGATAATGAGAATGGACAGAGAGGTTGGATAAATCAGAAGTAATGGTTCGGATGCACCAGAATCAATATACCAATTAGAATCCAAAAGGGGAGGGGGAATTGGAGGATATGGAATTAGCAGCAAGCAATGCTAGTGGAGAGGACTGTGAAGGACTTTGGTATGAGGGGTCAAGTCGATACCAACATTGGAGAGCAGTGTGGTTGGGACAGCCACAAATTTGGCAGGTGAGGCGAGAACTGAAGGAGGTATGTTGCTACCGACCACCACGACCTCGCTGGCCACAACCCCTGTTGCCACTAGGATGACCCCGATAAAAATTTAGAGAAGAGTTATGGGAAATGCCTCAATGATTCCCACGACCACCATTTGAAAATCCTCTTGGGCGATCAGATGGGTCACCTTAACAGCTTGAAAGGCAGGAGTGATCTCAGGTGTGTGCTCAGCAGATTCAAGAGCTATATTAATGTCCTCGCTAGAAAGGAGATTGAAAAGATCACAAACTGAAATAGGTGATGGGTGGGTGCGAATTGATGTCTTCACCGAACTATACTCTCGTGGGAGACCATTTAAGGTGAAGAGAACAATGTCTTCATCATCAACAAGAGCAGCTACGACAGTGAGATCAGCTACAAGAGATTGAATTTTATCCAGATAATCCTTCATAGTCAGGGTGCCCTTTTTGAGATTTTGAAGAGTAGATTTCATTTGCATAATATGAGAGCGAGATGGTGAATTAAGTCGATGTTCTAGCGAAACAAAGATGTATTGAGAACTTGAGCAGGTGATGACATAGGGCAAGATTGAAGGGCTAAGAGTAGCATTAATAGCACCTACTAGGTGTTGATCTACTTGAGTCCATTCAAGGAATTTTGGGTTTGGAACTTCATTGTTAGAAGAATCAACTACTGTAGCATCTGGACAAGAGAGGGTGCCATCAACATAGTCTAAGAACCCATGATCATGTAGGACATGGTGGATTTGAGTCGTCCATGTTCTGTAATTAGTGGAGTCTAGTTTGATGGTGACAAGAAAATGTATATTGAAAAGAAGAAATTGAAGAGTAGAGGATAACAACACAGCTATGGGTAGGGTCTATTTGTGGAATGAATTTTTTTTTTTTTTTACATTAGTCAAGCATGTTGTGATGAACTAAAAAGAAAAGGAGAAGAAGACGTTAGTCAAGCATGGCTCTGATACCATGTTGACAAACCAAAGGCACTCTCACATGCAATTAATAAACGAATTTCTCCGTAATCTGGGGAGTCCATCTCATCTATTATTTATACTACTAATCAACTAATTACAAGATAAGAACTAGATAAGCAATAGCTAATCCACCAAGTGAACTTCTAAAACAAATAAAATACTCACATAATAAACTGATCTACTAGATTTACTCCTAAAGCAAATGAAATACTATTAATGATAATCACACAAGTAGATAACTCCTTCAAGCAGAGAACCACTCTAATAGTGAGAGGGCATTGAGGTTGCACACAAGATCAGATTAGTATTCTGTGGTAGGGCTGCCAATAGGTCTTGTCTGTCATGTTTCTAAATCCTGAAAGTCTCAAGATTTTGTTCTAACTCGTGTCTGATCTATTTAAAATCTTAAAATGTTGGAGGTTTGTGTTGTGTCAGTTCTAAGTTGTGAATAAGTCGTGGTTAGTCGGTTTGTGTTGTGTTTTTGCTGGTTCATGGGTTTTTTGGTTGAATTGTCATGCCTAGTCTAATTGGGAGCTGCTGCCATTTCTTGCCATCAGGTTTTCATACTCAAGATTACGCTTGGGGATTGGCAGCTTGCTTTGGCTCATTAGGAAAAACTTTCTAAACCTTCTTCTGGTCCAAGAAACTTGCACTTAGCCAATGCCCCACCCTGTCCACCACCACCACAATTAAACAACTGAACCTTAACACCACCATGTAGTTTCAAAACTCACCCCAGACAAATGTGAAGGTTATGAGGATGCTAATGGAGGGGATGTAGAGAAGTGATTGGTGGTCATTGGTACAACGCTCCACGTTATAACCTTATAATAGTGGAGTGTTAGAATGTGTGTGTGTGTGTGTGTGTGTGTGTGTGTGTGTGGGTGGGGGGGGGGGGGGGGGGGGGGGGTTCTTTTTGACCATAAAAATGTATGCATTTCCCCACTTGTAAATGTCTTCTGAGATTCGAAACCCGAAAAAATGAATTTACAGCTTATCCTTATCTGCTATGGAATCAAATTTCAGCAAACAACTAATCCACCAATCATTACAAACAGTACAAAAACTATTCATCAGTTGCATGTACAAGTCATTTAGCAATTAATGTACCACTCAAGGCCCGCTCCACCCCCTATGCAAGTGAGGCGATCTCTTAGGGCCCCCACTCGCGTAGGGCCCATTCACAAATATCTCACAAAATTATATGATTGAATTTTAAAAAGAATGTAAAGAATTTAAAATATTATGTGAAACTCACGATAAAAAAAATTACTCATATTTTTCTTTAAATCATATATACATACATATATATATATATATTCAAAAAAGAAGAAAAAAAAGATCGTACTATATTATTGTGCAAAAAATTACAATATTTTATTCTCTCATTTTATCTGAATTCTTAATAACTCTATTCTATTTATTCAGTTTTATTTTCTTGAACTATAATTTTTGAGTTAATTTTGATCTTAATATAATCATTTACACAAAATGTTTATTTTATAAGTTATTTACACCTTAAATATACCTCCTAAAAGATATGAATTTAAATATTTAAAATTTTAAAACAAAAATAAATAAATTATGCATCTAAACAAATTGTAAGGTCCGATTTAAAATAGGGAAATTTGGAGATAAGTCCGTCAAGGAAACTTATTTGGTTTTAAGTCCGTTTTTTGTCAATTTTACTATTGTAACCCTTTATTGTAGGAATGTTATAAACGACGTTTATAGACACAATAACCAACCATATACATCTCCTTCATAATTACCTTCAAATCCGGCTATAATCTTCCAAACCACAATGTTTCCTTATCGAAAAAACAAGAAACCGACATTTACCAAAACTCGTTCATATTCAAATTTCAAACTCATTACATTCTATAAAATAAAATTTCAATTTATTATTCTAGTTTATTTTGGACTTGATCAACAAAATATTAATATTGAATATTAATATTTAAAAAATAACAATAGTAACATACTCAACAAAGACAGTAACATGGTCACTAAAAAAATAGTAACACGCTCACAAAAAAATGGTAGCATGATAAAAAAAGTGATAACAATTAGGGATTTAATTCTGTCAAAGTGGGCATTAACCTTGTAACAAAGATTCAAGAGAACTTATACATTAATACTAAATTAAAGTGTTATAGATTTCGATTTTGTTGATTTTTTTGTTACGTAAGACAATCGAGTATTCCTTAGTTGTGTTACTATGGAAAAAATTCATGTTACTGTACGTGAACCAAAAAATAGAGTTCAGAATTTCGATGTCTTAATATTCACAATTGGTGTTGAGTGTCGTAATTCAACTATCGATTGTGTGTTACTACTCGTCATTTTGTAAATTTTCAATTTGTGGATCGTATTTTCACTAAAATTATTCGAAAGTTGATGTTAGTGAAAAAAAATTATTGTCTTGTATTTTGTAAAATTAGATGTGTTACTGAGCACAAAGCTTTAATGTTACTGTGAATATTAAAATGTATGTTACATAATATATGTCTCAAAATTTGCAATTGTATGTTAAAATTTACTATAGTAACATTAGTGTCAGTATAGTAACACGACTGTACTGGTAACACAACTCTAATTGTAACTCCAATCATATAGTAACATGAATGTTACTATATATTAACATTCGTGTTACTGAACTCTGTGGGCATTGTTTAGTCTTCATATATTATGCATTACTGTTGTTAAGGAAATTTTGTGATCTGATTTTGACTTAATAGACCAATAATTTATTCGTACATCAAGCTTCTCATATATAACTATCAGAACATATAACTTCCATATAAAACGTCTGTTAATTATCATAATATTTAATAAACAATTTCCATATATAACTCAATCAAGGGTTTCCATATATACTTCAATAATCTAACATATGTGACTTTTTATAACTGGATAAAACTAACACTGTTGTGGGCAATTTTGAGATTTAAAAAATGAGTGGACTTAAATACTTACATATAAGTTTAAACATGGACTTACTCTCAAATAAATTTTATTCTAGGACTCAAATCATTATAAGTCCATATAGGAGGACTCGCCCTCAATTTTCACTTTAAAATATATTTACCTGGGGCCTCAAGTGTTTTTGGGCCGGCCCTAATACCACTTGGTTGAAATTTAGGCGTTCTTCTGTTCACTCTGATTTGGGTCCACTGCAATCAGTGTGCTGGTCAAAAAAGCACGAAAGTGTTGGGAAATTTCATTTGTACCGACTTTTTTTTTGGTCAAGAAATAGGGGGAGGGGCATTGTAACCCTGTGCATGACCATGAATGAGGTCCCCCACTATGGAATATTTTACTGACTTTAAATGTCATAAATTTAAACATCTTTTTTCATACAATCAATCTTTTAACTTATGTTTTTTTTTAAATATTTTAACTTAATTAAAGCTTATATATTTCGATTAAAGATTTTCTTAGATGATTCCCACCACGGGGACAGATATTGGAAGCGAATATGAACTCGGTCTATCAAATGATTGAATTTGGATCAGAATATGTAAAAAAAAAAAAAAAACTCGAAATTCAAATTTGATTATCTAATAAATTTTATTTTTACAGTCTATATCTAATTTGTTAAAAAGTGAATAATCTAACAAGTAGTTCGAGTCAATCTGAATAATTCAATTAAACTAAATTATGGAAAAAACACATCTAAATTTCAACCAAATTTGTTAAGTAATCACTCAATTTCACGTATATTAATATAATTCAAATCTAATTATTATTATGTTTGGACTCACTTTATCCCATTTATACTCATGTTTAGATATATATTTTGAACTCCGTATTATCACTATAAATAGTCTAAAGCTTGGATGAACAACACATTTAATACTGATGATGCACAAATTGATTTGCACACCACCTGTCAAGTAATAGTAATAAATGTTGTAATTAAGAAGTAAGATATGGAGACAATAACAACACAAAGATTATAGTGGTTCGGTCAACGTGACCTACGTCCACTTTGAATGGCTAGGGTCGCCAGGTACTTTATTACTTTAAGTGAGTAGGGAGAGCAGAGAGTTACAAGCTTAGAGAGGTAGAAGAGAGTTGTGCTCGACTGAATGTGATGTGCTCCAAGTGTTGGTGGGGCTTACAATTTATAGTCACCCCCTTACAGATTGAGACGACTTAGTAGTAACTAAATATCTATTCTGGTGGAGGCGAGAAAATTACGGTGCTCTCTATGAGATTCGGTCAAAGATGAGGTGAGAATTGACTCTTTCCAAGGCGGCGAGGATGAGGCTCTTGGATGACCTGCATGCTCCCTACTGATGTTGCTCCTAGTACCTGATGAGCTTGACTGAGCATAGACCACATTGGATTTGTTGGGGTTTTTATAAGCTTGGGTTCTTGATTAAGATTGGGCCTTCATCATGAATTGGGTCATTTGGGCCTGGTCCATCAAATACCATAAAAACCTCCTTAAATAAACCCACATATTTGGTAGGTTCAAATATTCCAGCTAGAGAGTATTTTTATAAAATATATTTTTACCCTTGGCAAATCTAAATATAAATACCAAACATAGGTATAGATTTGACTAAGTTGGGGTTTTTAGTAATTTTAATAGCTATATCATTAATTCAATACTCCATTCAAACAAAATATTACATGGAATAAAAGTGGGCCCATAACTTTTTAATTCTTAAACCAAACAAAGTATAAGGGGAATGAATTTTAAATTTGTATTTTTTTCATAGATTGGATGGATATAGGATGAATAAATTTATCCAATCTAATCATTTCTAATACTTCAACCAAACACAACCTTAGAGCATAAATGAGTACACTAATGCTATTGAGACATAATTGACGAACATAATTTGGATATATAATGAGTTGTTACCAATAGATTGATAGTAAAATATATTTAATGATACGTCTCATTACAGCATTCCATTAGTGACAACTCATTTAATGATGGGTCCTGTTATTATCATTTTATTAGTGACAACTCATTATATCTCTAAAAGAAAATGTTATTTGGACTTTATTTAACGAAATAATAATGTATAACCATTGGATTGATTGTGGGCTCCATCTAACATTGAAACTCATAACTAATTAAATAATTACATTAAAATTATATCATTAAATCTCCAAATAAAATCCGTCTCTAAATTATGTCCCCAAATTGTCCCAATAGCATTTCTCAAATGAGTATCATCACAATTTCAAACAAAGTGTAGAAAGGGGCACATATGGTGGGTCCCTATAATAAAGGTTGAAAGCACACCAGAAGTGGATGGGTACCACTGGAGTATAGCAATAAGATGGACCAATGCCTAAGTCTACACGTCTGAGTCTTGGTGATGGACATATGCTCAAGTCTATGCCCAAGTCTACACGCCACTGGAGTATATCGTTACAATTAGTTCTTAATGGATATTATTGGAGTCGAGCCAAGACTACACTAGCCAATCCATGTGTTGTTTGGGTTTGATTCATTTACAATCCAAGCATCTTCATACAATACAACTCTACTTGATAAGTTATAACAAAAATAGGGTTATTCTTGATCGATCCAAATGTTTGAGATCAATACAATAATTGTTGGATCGGTCTTAATAATTTGAGTCGTAACTTAACTTTAATGAGTCACAACAGACCTTTATGAGTCGGAATTTGATACCATAGTCGTTTTCTCATCATGAGTCGTTGCCTAGTTTAAGAGAGACTTGAATGTGAAGCTGTCTATGCTACCGAAAAACAAAATTATTATATTTATGGGTATTTTTATCACGATTGTGGTATCAAAAAATATGATAAAAATAATTACCATAACAGTGGTAAAAACACCTGCAACAATGATAAAAATACTCACAAAAGTAATAATTTTTTTTAGTATTAAAAAAAAGTGATAAAAATAACTACAAAAATTATAAAAACACTATTTAAAATAGTAAATTTTGGAGGTATGGTACCAAAAAAAAATTTTCAATACCGTAGTCAAGTGCCTTGAATATGGGGATGACCCTAACTTTCCTTGCTATTATGAGCCACTGGAAAGAAAATGGCAAGCAAGAAGACTTCCAAAGTCTAGTCTTGTGGATTGAGCCAAAATTACAATATTTTCTTTTCTCATTTTATCTGAATTCTCAATAACTCTATTCTATTTATTTTATTTTATTTTCTTGAACTATAATTTTTGAGTTAATTTTAATCTTAATATAATCATTTACATAATACGTTTATTTTATAAGTTATTTTACGGGTTAAATATACCTACTAAAAGATATGAATTTAAATATTTAAAATTTTAAAACAAAAATAAATAAATTATACATCTAAACAAAGCAAGTGTTCTTGGGCAGGCCTTGGTACCACTTCGTCGAAATTTATTGGTTATTAATTTAAAAAAATCTTAGTATGAATTTGATTAATCAAATAATTTGGCCTAAAGAACTTGGTGTTAGTGCTTGGCCCAGAATTAGGGCTGGAGTCACTTTTTAAAATTTTTAATTATAATACATATTTTTTACTTCTTTTGATCGATTTAATATTTAAAGGTAATTTAGACAATTTAAAAAAATATTATAACTTTCTTTTCTTTCAAACAATACAATAAATTTTTTTTAAAATTTTCTTACAAATTTCTCATGTTAACTACATACATACATGAAAATATATTTTCTTTTTTTTCATTTCACTTTCTATTATTTTCTCTTTCCATCATTATTTTCTTTCTAATCAAACGACCCTTAATGTTTTACTGACTTTTTTTTTTTTTTGGTCAAGAAAGAGGGGGGAAAGGCCAGAGTAACCCTGAGCGTGACCATGAATGAGGTCTCCACTGTGGAATATTTTACTGACTTTTAAATGTCATAAATTCAAACATCTTTTTTCAGGGCAATCAATCTTTTAACTTATTATTTTTTTTTTAAAAATCCTTTAACTTAATTAAAACATATATTTCGGTTGAAGATTTTCTTGGATGATTCCCACCATGGGAACGGATATTGCAAGTGAATATTAACTCGGTCTATCAGATGATTGAATTTGGATCAGATTATGTCTGATCCACGTTCAAATATGAAATAAAAAAAAATTCGGAATTCAAATTTGATTATCCAATAAATTTTTTTTTTATAGTCTACATCTGATTTGTTAAAAACTGAAAAATCTAATAGACAAATCGAGTCAATCTGAATAATTCAATTAAACTAAATTATGGCAAAGCCACATCTAAATTTCAACCAAATTTGTTAAATAATCACTTAATTTCACGTCTATTAATATAATTCAGATCTAATTATTATTGTGTTTGGACCCACCTTATCCCACTTATAACCATGCTTGGATACATATTTTGAACCCAATATTATCAATATAAATAGTTCAAGACCCGGAAGAATAATGCATTTAATACCATAAAAACCTCCTTAAATAAATCCACCTTTTTGGTAGGTTCAAATATTTTGGCGGCTGGGGAGTATTTGTGTAAAATACATTTTTACCCTTGACAAACCTAGATATAAATATCAAATATAGGTATAGATTTAACTAAATTGGGGTTCTTGGTAATTTTAATAGCTATACCATCATTCAATACTCAATCCAAACAAAATGCGGCATGAAATAAAAGGGAACCCACAACTTTTTAATTCTTAAACCAAACAAAGTATAAGGGAAATGAATTTTCAATTTATATTTTTTTTTCCTCTGATTGGATGGATATAAGATGAATAAATTTATCTAATTAAATCATTACTAATACTTAAACCAAACACAACTTATGGAGCATAAATGAGTCTCATCACAATTTCAAACAAAGTGTAGAAAAGGGGCACAAATGGCGGGTCCCTATAATAAAGGTTGAAAGCACCCTAGAAGTGGATGGGTACCACTGGAGTATAGCATTAAGATGGACCAATGCCTAAGTCTACACGTCTGAGTCTTGGTGATGGACATCTGCCCCAGTCACACGCCAGAGTACCTACCTGTGATTGTGATTGTTAACAGGTGGGAGTTGTGAGCTATTCGAACTTAGCTCGAATTCGACTTGTTCAGTCTCGGTTCGTTTTCTAAACAAGTAAAAACTTGAACAAGTTTTTAAGCTAGTTTAAAAAACAAGCCCTATAAGTTCGGCTCAAACTCGACAAGCTCGGCTCGTTTATGTGCAAATACTCGAGCTCGGCTCGGGCTTGACTTATTTTTAGCTCGTTCAGGCTCGACTCGTTTCCTAAATGAGCCGAGCTTGAACAATTTTTTAAGCTCGATTAAGAAACAAACTTTTCAAACTCGGCTCGAACTCGACTCGGACTCGTTCGACTAACAGTCCTAGGTGAGGGTTAGTGGGTTAATTGAGTTTGAGTATACTCACATTCCACTTGGTTAATTGATTGAGTTCGAATCAAGGTTAAATTGCTATCGAAGTTCGACATCATGGTAATAGTTTACGAGCAATCAAGTTGAAATTGAGTTTAATTTCTCGATAAAAATATTTTAAAATAAATCATATGACTCAATAATCAATGCTCAAGTAATTAATATTTCAAGAAAGGAAGAAAGAACTTCACTTGAAATTGAGCTATTCGGGGTTAAATTTTGGGTTCTTCATCTTTTCAGTAAGGCACATTTGATAATAAAATTACAATTAGTTCTTAATGGATCGTATTCGAGCCGAGGCAAGACTACACTAGCCAATCCATGTGTTGTTTGGGTTTGATTCATTTATAATACAAGCTTCGACATACAATACAATTCCATTTTTTTTTTAAGCAAACGAGTTTTAAATAATCTACCCCTTCATTTAACTTTGTGTCACATGTTTTATAACTGTGACACATTTAATTTGGTGGGTTTACATTACATATGAAAAGTTACTATAAAATAAAAGTAAAATTACAACTCTACAAAATAGGGTTATTCTTGATTGATCTAAATGTCTGAGATCGATACTATAATTTTTTGATCGGTCTTAAAAATTTGAGTCGTACTTAACTTCAATGAGTCACAACCGATCTTTAAGAGTCAGAATTTAATTTCAAATTAGTTGTAACTGAGTCTTACTGTTGTAAATTTTGGTGCAGTACCACATTTGGCACCATAGTCATTTTCTCATGAGTCATTCCCTGGTCTAAGAGAGACTTAAATGTATGGGGATGACCCAAACTTACCAAGAAGACTTCCAAAGTCTAATAGACTTAAATGTATGCGGGTGACCCTCACTTTCCCAAGAAGACTTCCAAAGTCTAGTCTTGTGGATTGAGCCAAAAGTCTGGGAATTTACTGTACAAGAATTGGCATATAAATAAGAGCTTTGAACTCTCCCATTTACACATCAAACAACGTAATGGGTTCTCTAGCATTAGATAAGGTCTTTTTCCTTGCTTTCTTGCTCCCAATTTACATATCTTTCTCTACCACCATTGTTGCTTCTGCTTCAGCTTCTACTGAAGAAGCTAGTGCTCTCCTCAAATGGAAAGTCACCCTTCAAAATAGCTCTCGGCTATCTTCATGGACACTTTCTCCTAATGACGTCTCCAATTCTTCTATCACTCCAAAGCCTAGTGCAAGCCATTGCACTTGGTTTGGAGTTTCATGCAATGACCATGGAAGTGTCATTAGATTGAACCTCACAACTTCAGGTCTAAAAGGTACACTCTACGACTTTCCATTCTCGTCTCTCCCAAATCTTGAATACCTCGAAATCAGTCTGAATGAACTCTCTGGTCCAATCCCACCTCATATAGGTCAGCTCTCCAAACTCATTTATCTTGATTTCTCTGTCAATCAACTTTCCGGGATAATCCCACCAGATATTGGCCTGCTAAAAAATCTTCAGACCCTCCATTTGGTTGAAAATTTTTTAAATGGCTCGATACCTCAAGAAATTGGCCAGCTAAAATCACTGACTGAACTTGCTTTGTATACCAACAATCTCACTGGTAACATTCCTGCATCCATTGGAAGTTTAAGCGAGTTGGCTTATTTGTATCTGTATCAAAATAATATTTCTGGTTCCATTCCTCCAGAGATGGGAAATCTTTTCAATCTTGTTGAACTCGATATAGACTCCAATTATCTAACAGGTCCCATCCCATCCAGTTTTGGAACCTTAACTAACCTAACTATGCTGCATTTGTTCAATAATTCACTTTCTGGTTCCATTCCTCCAGAGATTGGGAAGTTGAAATTTCTTTATAGTCTAAGCCTTCATACAAACAACCTTTCTGGTTCAATCCCTTCATCATTTGGTGATCTGAGCTCCCTCAATATTCTGCATCTTTATGCGAATCAACTTTCTGGTTTCATTCCTAGAGAGTTGGGGAACTTGAAATCCCTCACTGATCTGGAATTGAGCCAGAATCTGCTCAATGGTTCCATTCCTGCCTCACTTGGTAATCTGAACAATTTGGAGACTTTATTCCTCCGCGAAAACCAACTTTCTGGCCCCATCCCACAAGAATTGGGAAATCTGAAATTGGTTGTGCTTGAAATGGACAAAAATCAACTCTCTGGCCATTTGCCAAACAATTTTTGCCGAGGTGGAAAATTGCAAAGATTCACTGTAGCTGACAACCACCTTGTTGGTCCAATACCCCAAAGCTTTGGAAACTGCTCAAGCTTAACCAGAGTCCTCCTCAACGGAAACCAACTCATCGGTAATATGTCGAAAGATTTCGGTATCTACCCAGACCTGCAACTCATGGATCTAAGTAACAACAAGTTTTATGGTGAACTCGTGAACAACTGGGGTAAGTGCAAACAATTGTCAAGGCTGCAGATTGCGGGAAACAATATCACCGGTAGGATACCACCAGAGCTTGGAAATTCACCTCAATTACGTGTTCTTGATCTCTCTTTGAATCATTTATCTGGGGAGATTCCAAAGGAATTCGGAAAGTTGACTTCTCTGTTGGAGTTGTATTTGAATGATAACCAACTTTCTGGTGGTATACCTCAAGAACTGGGCTCACTAGATGAGCTGTTGTATTTAGACTTGTCCACAAACAGATTGAACGGGCCACTACCGGGATATCTAGGGGACTGCTTGCAATTGCATTACTTGAACTTGAGCGTCAACAATTTTTTCCAAGAAATTCCAATTCAGATTGGTAAGTTATTTCAGTTGTCCGCACTCGATTTGAGTCATAATTCATTGACGGGGAAGATACCACCACAAATCGGAAGGTTGGAGAGTTTGGTGTTGTTGAATCTCTCCCATAATAACCTCTCTGGTTCGATTCCAAAGGATTTTGAAGAAATGCGCGGCTTGGAACATATTGACATCTCCTACAATGAGTTGCAAGGTCCCATCCCCAACAACCAAGCCTTCATGAATGCTTCCATAGAGGAGTTGCAAGGGAACAAAGGTTTGTGTGGAAACATTACAGGATTGCTACCTTGCAAAAATCCTTCCAAGGCTTACAAAGATACTTCAAAGATGGACAAAAAACTCGTTCTCGTAATCGTACTCCCTCTTCTGGGAGCACTTTTACTTCTATGTGCATTTGTGGGACTTTTCATCTTTTACAGAAAAAGAAGGAGAATCCTAGATGATGAGCAAAACAAGATTCAGAATGGAGGTCTATTTTCAATATCAACTTTTGATGGTAGAGCAATGTATGATGAAATCTTAAAGTCCACAAAGGATTTTGATGCCGCATTTTGCATTGGACAGGGAGGATATGGGATCGTTTACCAAGCAAAGTTGCAATTAGCTAACAAAGTGGCTGTGAAGAAACTTCACTCGTCCGAGATGACGGATTCCAAAGGTTTTCTGAACGAGGTAAGGGCATTGACAGAAATCAAGCATCGAAACATTGTGAAACTCTATGGTTTTTGTTCAAATTCTCAACATTCATTTTTGGTTTATGAGTACCTCGAAAGGGGTAGCTTGGCCAAAACCTTGAGCATAGAAGATGAAGCTAAGAAATTGGATTGGCCTAAGAGGGTGCACATTGTCAAGGGTGTGGCTCATGCTTTGTCATACATGCACCATGATTGTTCACCCCCAATTGTTCATAGAGACATAACCAGCAACAACGTTTTGCTTGATACCGAGTACGAGGCACATATTTCCGATTTTGGCACTGCCAAGCTTCTGAAGCTAGACTCATCGAATTGGAGTGCTCTTGCAGGCACATATGGGTATATTGCACCAGGTAATATAAGTTTCTACTCTCCTAAATTCAGGGTTATCGAGTTTATATATTATTTATTGGTATTGCAAGAACAAAATGTATGATTTTTGTATTTTTCTTTATTTCTTGATCGAGTAATTTTTAAATTAGTTTAGCATTAAATGATTTTTATATGAACACGAATATAAAACGAACACGACATATAACAAAAATGACACGACATCGACTCGATTGACAATCCTATGTAAATTGATATCAGCTATTGGTTTTCTTCGCAGAGTTTGCTTCCACAATGAAAGTCACCGAGAAGTGCGATGTTTATAGCTTTGGAGTGTTAACACTGGAAGTGATGAAAGGAAAACATCCCGGGGATTATATCTCTACTATATTATCCCCATCAGCTGAGAAAATACAGTTGAAAGATTTGTTGGACCAACGCCTTGAAGCTCCCCTACCTGAAGTTGAGAATGTGGTTGTATCCATTATAAAGGTTGCCAAAGCATGCTTACATCCCAATCCACGGTTTAGGCCAACGATGCATGATGTTTCTAAGCTGCTGTCAACCCAATGCATCTTGGATTAGATAGTTACAAATGCTTTCGTGTTCATTTATATATATATGTGTGTATGTGTGTTAGAGAGAGAGAGAGAGAGAGAGACTGTTTTTCTGCATTTTATATGATATTTGAAGAGCAAGGAAGTTTTATATTGTAAAATTTGTTTGGTAAGCTAAGAATATATGCGAGCATGTTTTTGTCAAGAGTGTCAAGAGAATGGGCCGAGACATCTTAGTCGACTCACCCAAATCGTGGCATGTCCAACTTTATAGGACAACCTGTATTCAATTTTTGGTCCTTGCATAGACAGACTGTTAAGTTTTTGACAAAATGATCACGTGTTAGATACATGATACCGTTTAAAAAATTGACACGTGGTCACTTCCGTAAAAAAAATTTGACGGATTGTTTGATTAGGGACTAAAGTGACAAGGATTGAATACTTTAAGGACCAAATTGATAAAATTGATACAATGATGACTAAACTGACAAAAAATACATATTTTAGAGACTAAAAGTGCTATTAATCCTAATATGCATCATTCGTCATCTTCCCTAGTGCTAATTTGAATAAAGTAACCAGTAAGTTTGATCTTTAATATAAATAATTAAATAAAGCCAAAAGAGATGTATGTAACAAACTAAACTAACAGAAATGAAACACAGAAAACAATCATTTTCTACCCATTTAAGATCAAATCTTGAATGCATGCAATCACTTAGTAAATTCCATGTATCGATTAAACTCGGATATCACACAGTCAATGCAATTCAAAATTCGAAAAAACGAATTTACGGCTTATCCTTGTCAATTACGGAATCAAATTTCAACAACCAACCAATAAAAATTGTACAAAAACTCTTCATCATTTGTATGGTCCATGATCTACTCATTTCGCAGGTAATGTACCACTTGTTCGGAATTTAGGTGTTCTTTCCACTGCAATCAGTGTGTTTGGTCAAAAAAGCAGGTCCAGTGTTGGGAATTTTCCTGTTTTAATATTTTGTTAATCTCAAATGTCATAAATTCACACATCTTTTTTCAAGCAATCAATTTTTTTAACTTATATTCCAAAAAAAAAAAAAAACCTTTAAATTTGTTAAAGCTTATATATTTCGAGGCGTAGCCATTTAAGGCCACCGTCCATAAATTTATCCCTTGTGTGGAGAGGCGACCATGAACAAAGTTCAGTATTAATCTGGTACATAAACGAGATAATACTGCGTTGATCTGTTGAGACAGCTGAGATATTAAAAAAAAAAACTTATATATTTCGGTTGAAGAGTTTATTAGATTATTCCCACCATGGGGGTTGGATATTGGTAAGCAAATATGAACTAAGTCTATCAAATGATTGAATTTGGATTAGATTATGTTTGATCGACATTCGAATTTGATAAAAAATAAGCTCTCCAATTCGAAATTCATTTGGCTATCCGACATATTTTATTTCCACAGTCTACATCCAATTTGTGAAAATCAAATAGATAATTTGATCCAATCTAAATAATTCAATCAACTTCATTGTATATTTACGTACATAAATAAATTTCTGATCTAATTATTATTGGCTCAGATATGGACATATTTAAATTTTGGGAGTATGATGTAATGGATTGAAATTAGGACTAATTGCACTAGAGGTCCCCAAAGTATAAAATTTATCTCATTTTGGTATACAATATTTCAATTTTTTCATTTTGGTCCTAAAGTATTAAATATTTTTCTATGTGGCCCCTCAAGCAGACAACATTCAAATTGTTAACAGTTTTTAATCATAAATTTGTCACGTGATAGCTAAATGTGGGTAAAAAATAATTTGAGTGACTCTTGATCAAAATTTGGGTAACTCTTGACAAAAATGTGTAATTTAGGTAATTCTTGACCAAAATTTGAATAACTCATGATCAAAACTGTATAATTTGAGTAACTCTTTAACCAAAATTTGAATAAAAATTTGGTCAAGAGTTATTTAAATTATTTCTTTGCACATATTTAGGTATTACGTGACAAGTTTATAATAAAAAATCGTTAGTAATCTAGATGCGGCCTGCTTGAGGAATCTCATAGAAATATATTTAATATTTCAGGAACTAAAATAATGCAATTGAAATATTAGAAACTAAAATAAAATAAATCTCATATTTTAGGGACTTCTAATGTAATTAACCCTTAAAATTATCAGTCAAAAATAATAATCCAGGACGCAAGATGGCGAAGAAATTTTAAATTTTCATGAGTGTTTCAAAGACTATGCTTTCTCAAAAAGAAGGTAAGGGTAAAACGCACTAATATTATTTTTTTCAATCAATGGTTCCCATTGATCAAAAAAAAGCACTAATATTACTGAACATTACAATTTCAAACAGAGCGTAGAAAGGGGCACATATGGTGGGGCCATATAGTAAAGAATGGAAAGCACCTTAGAAGTGGATGGGTGACAAAGGTAGCAATAAGATAGACCAATGCCCAAGTCTATACGTCTGAGTCTTGGTAAAACATTGAAGTGTTTTTTGACACGAACTCGCTTCATCCGATACGATTGATAGACTTAATCTATGATTGTTAAAGAGTGGTTGTTAACGGGTTTATTGAGTTTGGATATGTTCAATTTAGATGTAGTTGTCACTGTTTGAATTCGAATTAAGCTTAGATTATTGTTCAAGTTCAGCTTTGTAAAAGTTTAAGGACAATCAAGTTGAAATCAAGTTAATTTCTCGGTTAATTTCATAAAGTTCATATTTTTCCACAAAACCCAAGAAAGGAAGAGATAATCTTATGACTCATTGATAATAAAATTAGAAGTAGTTCTTACTAACTAATCCATGTGTTTTTTTTCTTTTCTCTTTTGTATTCAACAGTCTAGGGTGTTCGGGTCATCTTACACGAACCTCGACTAATCTCATCTCCATTTCTTCTTGCATTTGAACAAACTTTGACGAAACACAGAATAGAGACCAAACTCGAACTGATCCAATCGATCAACAGCCATATTCTTGAGGGCAGAACCGTAAAATCCGCCCCTTGGTTTAATTCTGTGTGTCTCATGTTTTATGAATGTGACACCTATAATTCAGTGGGTTTCTAGTGATCATCAGTGTGCACGTTCCTCGTCTTTCCCCCCATCATAACGCACTTTCACATGTTACACGCCAGACACGGACCTTGACCTTAACAAGGGGCAGCTCAACAGCATTAAAAAAAAAAACTTAGACTTTAGGTCCCAAAGTTTTAAAAGATCTATAATTTTAGGTATATTACTAATTCGGAAAAAAATTAAATCTTTTAAAACTAAAAAAAGGCCCTAAAAAACTAAATACAGTCAAAATTTTTATTATAATAATTTGGACACATGATCTAATTCATAACATTAAAAACCTAAAACAACATAAAAATAAATAAAAAATACTCAAAAGTTAACTTATATTTACCCTTATTCACTCTCTCTGTGTAAAAATAAGTAAAAAAATATTTTAAAAAAGTTAAAATTAAACACTCTCTCCAGTAAAAAAACAAAACAAAAATTAAAACATTTTTCTTAGTAACACTAGCACATCCTTCTTCTATCTCTCTCTCTCACATAATAAATTAAAAATAAATTAATTTTAAAAAAAATTAATATTAAAAATAAAAAAAAAACCATCATTTAGTATTTTTGCTTTAGGCCAAAAAATTTTCTTGAGCCTCTCTTGACCTTAACTAGCACTTAACATGTTACACGCCGGACAGTCGCACCTTGACCTTAACGAGCACTTACTTTTCGATAGAGAAATACTATGTAACCCAAATTTGCATCCCAAATGAAGGGAGATCAATAGATGAGTGGATCCCATCAACTTTTTTAAATTGGACCCACTGATCCAATGGTCACCTTCATTTGGTATGCAAATTTTGGTTGCAAATTTTGGTTACATAATATTGCTCCTTTCGATAACATATCGGAAAAGTTATTGAACAATAAAAGTGAAATTACTACTCAACCTAGTAAGTTACGATAAAATTCGATTATGCTTGAACGATTGATACTATAATTTTTTTACTGGTACTCGTCTGATTCAAAGTTTTCAGATTCCGATTCCGAAATCTCAAGACAACAAGAACTCTTATGGGTCGTAACTTAACTCCACATAACCTTTATAAGTCAGAATTTAACGTCAAATAAGTTCGTAATCGACTCTTACTTAGTTGTAAAATTTGGTGCGATACGAAATATGGTACCGTAGTCGTTTTTCCACAAGTCGTTCCCACTAGCTTAAAATAGACTCGAAGTCAATGGGGATGATTCCCACTTTCATGGCTATTATGACCCAGTGGGGAAAAAAAAGACTTCCAATGTCTAGTTTTGTGGAATGAGCCAAAAGTCTGGGATTACTGTACAAGAATTTGGCATATAAATAAGAGCTTTGAACTATCCCATGTACACATCGATCAACGTAATGGGTTCTCTAGCATTAGATAAGGTCTTTTTCCTTGCTTTCTTGCTCCCAATTTACATATCTTTCTCTACCACCATTGTTGCTTCTGCTTCAGCTTCTACTGAAGAAGCTAATGCTCTCCTCAAATGGAAAGCCACCCTTCAAAATAGCTCTCGGCTATCTTCATGGACACTTTCTCCTAATGTCACCTCCAATTCTTCTATCCCTCCAAAGCCTAATGCAAGCCATTGCACTTGGTTTGGAGTTTCATGCAATGACCATGGAAGTGTCATTAGATTGAACCTCACAACTTCAGGTCTAAAAGGTACACTCTACGACTTTCCATTTTCGTCTCTCTCCAATCTTGCATACCTCGAAATCAGTCTGAATGAACTCTCGGGTCCAATCCCACCTCATATAGGTCAGCTCTCCAAACTCATTTATCTTGATTTCTCTGTCAATCAACTTTCCGGGGTAATCCCACCAGAGATTGGCCTGCTAAAAAATCTTCAGACCCTCCATTTGGTTGAAAATTTTTTAAATGGCTCGATACCTCAAGAAATTGGCCAGCTAAAATCACTGACTGAACTTGCTTTGTATACCAACAATCTCACTGGTAACATTCCTGCATCCATTGGAAGTTTAAGCGAGTTGGCTTATTTGTATCTATATCAAAATAATATTTCTGGTTCCATTCCTCCAAAGATGGGAAATCTTCTCAATCTTGTTGAACTCGATATGGACTCCAATTATCTAACAGGTCCCATCCCATCCAGTTTTGGAAACTTAACTAAGCTAACTATGCTGCATTTGTTCAATAATTCACTTTCTGGTTCCATTCCTCCAGAGATTGGGAAGTTGAAATTTCTTTATAGTCTAAGCCTTCATACAAACAACCTTTCTGGTTCAATCCCTTCATCATTTGGTGATCTGAGCTCCCTCAATATTCTGCATCTTTACGCTAATCAACTTTCTGGTTTCATTCCTAGAGAGTTGGGGAATTTGAAATCCCTCATTGATCTGGAATTGAGCGAGAATCTACTCAATGGTTCCATTCCTGCCTCACTTGGTAATCTGAGCAATTTGGAGATTTTATTCCTCCGCGAAAACCAACTTTCTGGCCCCATCCCACAAGAATTGGGAAATCTAAAATTGGTTGTGCTTGAAATGGACAAAAATCAACTCTCTGGCCATTTGCCAGACAAGTTTTGCCAAGGTGGAAAACTGCAAAGATTTACTGTTGCTAACAACCACCTTGTTGGTCCAATACCCCAAAGCTTTAGAAACTGCCCAAGCTTAGCTAGAGTCCTCCTCAATGGAAACCAGCTCATCGGAAATATGTCGGAAGATTTCGGTATCTACCCAGACCTACAACTCATGGATCTAAGTAACAACAAGTTTTATGGTGAACTCGCGAACAACTGGGGTAGGTGCAAACAATTGTCAAGGCTGCGGATCACTGGAAACAACATCACTGGTAGGATACCACCAGAGCTTGGAAATTCACCTCAATTACGTGTTCTTGATCTCTCTTCAAATCATTTATCTGGGGAGATTCCAAAGAAATTCGGAAAGTTGACTTCTCTGCTAGAGTTGGATTTGAAGGATAATCAACTTTCTGGTTGTATACCCCAGGAACTCGGCTCACTTGATAAACTGTCGTATTTAGACTTGTCCACTAACAAATTTAACGGGCCACTACCAGAATCTCTAGGGGACTGCTTGCAATTGCATTACTTGAACTTGAGCGTCAACAATTTTTTCCAAGAAATTCCAATTCAGATTGGTAAGTTATTTCAGTTGTCCGCACTCGATTTGAGTCATAATTCATTGACGGGGAAGATACCACCAGAAATCGGAAGTTTGCAAACGTTGGAATTACTGAATCTCTCCCATAATAATCTATCTGGGTTCATTCCAAAGGCTTTTGAAGAAATGCACGGCTTGTCAAATATTGACATATCCTACAATGAGTTGCAAGGTCCCATCCCCAATAACCAAGCCTTTAGAAATGCCTCCATAGAGCAGTTGCAAGGGAACAAAGGTTTGTGTGGCAACATTATAGGATTTCAACCTTGCAAAAATCCTTCCGAGGTCAACAAAGATATTACGAAGTCAGGCCACAAACTCATTCTCGTAATCGTACTCCCTCTCCTTGGAGCACTTTTACTTCTATGTGCATTTATGGGACTTCTCATCATTTCTGAAAAAACAAAGGGAATCACACATGACAAGCAGGCCAAGATGCAGAATGGAGATCTATTTTCAATATCAACTTATGATGGGAGAGCAATGTACGATGATATCATACAATCCACAAAGGAATTTGATGCCACATATTGCATTGGACAAGGAGGATATGGGATTGTTTACAAAGCAAAGCTACAACTAGCCAACACGGTGGCTGTAAAGAAACTTTACTCTTCCGAGATAGAGGATTCTAAAGGTTTTCTAAACGAGGTAAGGGCATTGACAGAAATCAGGCATCGAAACATTGTGAAATTCTATGGTTTTTGTTCACATTCTCGACATTCATTTTTGGTTTATGAGTACCTCGAAAGGGGAAGTTTGGCCAAAATCTTGAGCATGGAAGATGAAGCTAAGAAATTGGACTGGTCTAAGAGGGTTCACATTGTCAAGGGTGTGGCTCACGCTTTGTCATACATGCATCATGATTGTTCGCCTCCAATTGTTCATCGAGACATTACCAGTGGTAACGTTTTGCTGGATACCGACTATGAGGCTCGTGTTTCAGATTTTGGCACTGCCAAACTTCTAAAGCTAGACTCGTCGAATTGGAGTGCTCTTGCAGGCACATATGGGTATATTGCACCAGGTAATATAGGTTTTTGCTTTTTGCTCTCATACATTTAGGATTGTCGAGTTTATATATTATTGTCTAGTGCTACAAGAAAATATATTTCTTTGGTGTTTTTTTATTTCTTAATCTAGTATTGTATGAATTATCTTAAAATTAAATGATTTTTTTATAACACGAACACGACACATAACCAAAATGACACAGCACGACTCGATTGACAACCCTACGTAAATTTACAGAACATAAAGAGCGCAAATACATGATTATCTGTTGGTTTTCTTCGCAGAGTTTGCTTCCACAATGAAGGTAACCACGAAGTGCGATGTTTATAGCTTTGGAGTGTTAACACTGGAAGTGATGAAAGGAAAACATCCAGGGGATTATATTTCTACTATAACATCTCCATCAGCTGAGAAAATACAGTTGAAAGATTTGTTGGACCAACGCCTTGAAGCTCCCCTACCTGAAGTTGAGAGAGTGGTGGTAACCGTTATGAAGGTTGCCAAAGCATGCTTACATGCCAATCCACAATTTAGGCCAACGATGCAGGATGTTTCTAAGCTGCTGTCAACTCAATGCATCTTGGATTAGACAGTTACAAATGCTTTCGTGTGGATTTATGTTTGTGTGTTCGTGTGTTCGTGTTTGTGTGTGTGTGAGAGAGAGAGAGAGAGTTTTAGACACTGTAATCTGCATTTTGTATAATCTTTCAAGAGCAAGGAAGTTTACCTTGGAAAATTTGTTTGAATAAGCTAAGAATATATTGTGAGCACTTGTTTGTCACCAATGTTGAGAGTATGTGCCGACTCAACATTTTTTCATTTCAAAGTAGAGAACGTCTTTCGTATACATCACGAATTTTACCCTGCTTGTAGTTGACTATAAGACATCTCAGTCGACACAACCGAGTCCTCGCATGTCTAACTTTGTTTTGTCCAGATTGTTTCACACCACTCCATAAAATCAATACCCATGATTATCAGTTCCATGTAAGTTGTTGACTGATACGACAACCTTAAATCATGTTTGTCAGACCTAGGGGTGTAACTCGGGCAGGTTGGAATCTACTTGACCTCAATCCAAGTTAGAAATATCCTCAACCCAATACTCAAATCGAACCCAGATTTCAACCCAAATCCATTAACCCGAGTACTGCCCAATCCTAGATTTTAAAATTCGAATTGAATCAGTGTTGCCACCACCACCACCACCAAACCGCCATAGCTAAATTCACACATCCCCAACTAAGTCACAATATCAAAACCGCCACAATCAAACAAAAAAATCCTACGAAATCAACACAATCAACATAAATCTCAAGCAATCAGACTCCACAGACCCAAACCAGCAAAATCAGCACAACTAATTTTACATTTTTACTAACCTCCAACGCTAGATCCGAAGCACTGGATCTTCTCTCAAATGAGTTCAAGCCATGGAGGACAAGACCTTCTCCGTCTTCACCCAGATTCAACACTTAAAAAGCACAGATGTTCATCTTCACCCACGAACTCTTCTCTCTCTCTCTCTCTCTCTCTCTCTCCCCTGTTCCGTCTTTTCTGGCGTTTCATATGCCCGAGGCATGTAATTATTGGCTAATTATACTTTACACCCTAACGAATTTAAGAATTTTTATTTTGTAGTTTCAAAAATTATATTATTTTTTATATTATACACTCAATCTATTAAAAAGTGAAGTGAAAGAAAAAAAAAATGATAGAAAATATATTTTCATGAATGTATTTGGTTAGAATGAAAAATTTACGGGAAAGTTTTAAAACAATTTCATTATATTGTTTGAAAGAAAGTAAAGTCATAAGAATTTTTTTGTAATTGTCTAAATTACCCTTAATTATATTAAATCGGTTTAAAAAAGAAAAAAAATATGTAATTACAATTGAAAGTTAAATTTTTTTTAAAAAGTGACTCGAAACCTAATTCTAAAGCAGTCACAAACACAAAGGTCTTTGGACCAAATTATGTGATTAATTAAATTTATACCAATTTTTTTTAAAATTAATAACCAATAAAATATTTTTAAAAAAATAAGGGTAAAATGGGAAGTTAGTTATAGATCACAACTTTCTTGTATTTCCTTGTGTTTTTTACAAGAAAAAAAAGTTAGTTATTTGTGAGAAAATTCAAGGATGAAAGAAAATTATTTTTTCTATCATTTTCATTTTCATGCTAACCAAACACATGAAAATTTTAAAAAATTTCTCTTTCTTGCATTTTCTATCATTCTCCCACTAAACAAACAAACCCTTACGTTTTTTGTCAATGTCAATGGTATAACTTTTGTTGGAATGAGCTACGGAAACTAATAGGAGAGTCACAACAATACTATTAATTTTTTAGGATACAAAATAAAAAAAAATTAATGTCCAAAGTGAGATTCCTTATATAATTACTAGTCATAACCCGTAGCACGATAAAACATAAAATTCGAGTCCTAAAAATCGATCTAACTATATTAAATAATAATTTTTCTTTCTTTCATTTATTTTATTACATCATTCAAATTTTATTTTTATCCATTATTTTCTTAAAACTATTGACAAATTTTTTTCAAAATATGTAATTCGATAAAATTTTCTCAACATATGTATACTATCATGTATGAATAATATCTAAAATAAAAATTATGTTAAACTACAAATTAATCAAATATTAAATGATTGAACATGTAATAAAAATGAATGATGCTATAGTTTTGGGGCGAAAAAATATATAGAGGATAAAATTCAACTTACTATGTGTTTTATTATATAGATGGTACTGTAATTTTTTTTTTTTTTTTGGTGTACTGAAAAATAATTCCGACCATATTGGTCTATTCATTTATCACATTGATCATTAAAAATATAAATTAAATAGTAAAAAAAGATAATTTTATATGCGCCTTATTCCAATTGATTAAAAAAAAGAGATATTTTACTCAAAAAAATTAATATCTAAGTTAAACCCTGTTTTTAAGAAAACTCTTATTTTCTGAGAAAATATTTATTACAACGGTGATGCCACGTGGTAAGGTGATATGGTATCACTGATACCGTATCATCAATGGTAACATGATATCACCGTTAAATTCAATATTTACTCTTATTTTATATGTTGGTTTTTTAATATAGTTGAATCTCTGTTATATGATACATGTACTGTGTTATAGTTGAACCAGATAATTAAAATTTAGGACAAGTTCCGATTGAATCGGTCAACCCAGCAACCTTAACTTTAATAGTGCTTCACCAGTTATTTCTTTTTCAACTTTAAGGTTTTGTTTAGTACACGGTAATAATTTTACAAAAGAATGAAATCAATGTGAAAATAAAATTAATGTAGGAATTGAATAGAATTAATGTATATTACTAGGGTTGTCAACAGATCTTGGTCTGTCTAGATCCAAATCTGATAAAAAAAATTGAGTTTCAAATCCGATCAATTATCTAATGAATTTTAAAATCTTAATTCATATTTACATCCATTAATAATCGGATATCTGATTCGATCTGAAAAATTAGAATTCCAACAAAATTTCATAAAACCTAATAATTTTACTAAATTTAAGTTAACTTTAAAACTAATTTAATCAACCAATCATTATATTCAATAATTTATGTTTAATTTCATATCAATCTCATTAATAATCTAACTAAATATGTATATGTATCAAAATCCAAATCCATTTAAAGAAACTTAATCGGATTTAGGTAAACAGATTAAAATATTAATCCACATTTGGTTAAATTGACTCAGATTTGGCTTAATATCCATTTCATTGACAAGCCTGTATATTACCATTCTAATATTTAGCAACAACTAAGATTAAACGCTAGATAAATAAAACATTTGAAAAATCCTTAGAGTCAAACTTTGGTCAAGGACTCAAATTCGCCCCTAGACCTAGACCCTGACTCGACCTTGAACCCACACCCCAACTCGACCCAGACCCAGACTGACCTAGCCTAGACCCAAACTGGCCCCGACCTCGACCTCTGACTCTGGACAGAACCAGACATGACCCCGAGCCTTGAGGGTGGTGGTGGTAGTGACAAGTGATGGTAGTTGAGAATAAAAAACCACTAAATATTGAGGAATGACAAATTCTATATTAATGGAATTAAGCATTCCATGGAAAATGAGAATGAGTTTCATTACTACATACCAAACATTTGAATGAACATTATTAAGTAATGGTAATTCCATTCCTATGATTCATTACCACCTACTAAATGTAGAAAGTCAGTAATATATGACAAATCCATATTAGTTTTTTGTGAATTTTTGGGAATGCTTGTTTATATCCCCTTTTTAACTGTCATACGTTGAATTGTATAGTCCGACAATGCATTTTCCATGGTATATGTTGTATAGTCAAATTCGTGTCGAGTATAAGTCATGTTTAACTAAATTCTTATCAAGTTTAGATAGATTCAACAGGTTTACCTATTTATCACTCAAATATACTAACCTCAAAACCTAAATCTGCCAACTTCATGATGATTTTGTGTTGCATTCACAAGTCAGGTTTACCTATTTATCCCTCCACAGTGAACTGGTGGTATATGTATATCACAAATGTGAGGGAATGGTTTTTTCTGTATTGGCTATATAGACCAGAGCTTCATCAGAAACTCATTCAGTTCCATCTATGAAGCACATGCAGTCTTATCTCGAAACATTTGTATTTTGTTTCGTACGATGAAAAAATGGAAGTACGAAAAGTTTGAACGATAAATAAAACATCATGTTTGGTAAGGAAGGAAAATAGGAAAGATTGAAAAGTAGATGGATTAACTTCCTTTCCAACTCACTAAAATCAAGCTTTCCAAAATTGGAAGAAAAAATTGATAAAAAGTTAATTATGTGTGTTGAAATATATATTATTTGTTTATATATAATATTTATCAATTACAAATGTATACATTAATTTTATATATAGATATAATAGTAAAATATGTATTTATATTTTTTCTATTAAAAAAATACTTTTTTTCTTATCGAACAAAAAAAAAAATCAATCATTCTTACTTTTCATCCCTGTTACTAAACACAAAGGTGGAAAAAAAGAAATCCTTCTTTGAAGAATGAAAAGTATATTACTTCTTTAAATAATGAAAAGTATAAACAATTCATGAGTAGGCTATGGTGTTTTGTTCTTGGACAATTGGGGTATGTATACATGTTCTCTTAGCAGCATTAAAATTGAAAGGTAAAGCTCTATCTAAGCTACTATGCGAGTGGTAACCCATAAACAATTGTTGTTTTTTAGTTCAACGATCAAGCGTGTTCAAGTTAGCTTACACGTACTTCGACTAATTTTCTCTCCAATTCGGTCAAAATCAGGTCATCCACATCGAAACTAGGGTATTCATGAGGGATAAATTCCTCATGACTTGATCCTCATGAATTGCCAAAATTCAAACTCAAGACATCTGAATTTATATTTCGTCTTTGTTACCAATTGAACTACTCTTGCGTTTTAAACAATTGCTTTTGAGTAAATATTATTTTTGCAAAAGTAATTTTAACATTACTATTTTAAGATATTAATAAGTTTAGATTGTCCCTACTTAAGAAAAAGTCTGGCTACCCCCTCCATGGAAGTTTGACTATCTAATAATAATGGAGACATATGTAATTATTACATACTAATCTAGTCGCATTTGGTGTCATTGCACGTCTATAACAGCCTTCGGGTCATTGTTCAAGAACAAAACACCATAGCCTACTCATGAATTGTTTACACATTGGATCTGTGATGTTGAAAGTACCCTTTGGAAGCCAGAGAGGTGGTGGTGGTGGGGCGGAGCCAGGATTTTGTTTTAGAGGGACAAAATAAGAATATCAAATTCACGAATTAATTTATAGAATTTCAAAGTATAATCATGATAAATAAAATTACAACATAAAAAAAATAGTATTAATTATATATCAGTGTATTTAATAGAACATTTGTTTTAATGGATTATAAAAGTAAGTGAGTAACTTACTAAGAATAAAATATGTGAGTTTATTTAATAAGATTTTTATGATATTAAATACACTGTTCATTCAAATCTTAGTCTATTTATAGTGATAATACCGAACTCAAAAAAAATATTTAAACATTAGTATAAATGGGATAAGGTGAACTCATACATTATTTTATCCAATCCCTCTACCCTAATACCTAAGTAAACAAACCCTTAATAAAATTTGAGCAATCTTATTTGAACATAATTTATTAGCATAATTTATTGACTTAATCATTCATAATTATTTAATTCATAATGGGCTCAGTATTTGTTCAAACTCCCAACTTATTTAATATGTGTGATAAATTAAATTAATATATTATGTTAACAAATTAGATCCAAATAGCGTTCTTGACACATTTTTTATAAAAAAAAAAAAAGTTAATTGTACTAGAGGTTCCCAAAGTATAAAATTTGTTTTATTTTGGTCATCAATATTTCAATTGCATCATTTTGGTCTCTGAAGTATTGAATATATTTTTATGTGGTCCTTCTAGCAGACAACATCCAAATTATTAACGATTTTTTAATCATAAACTTGGCACGTTATACTTAAATATGAATAAAAAATAATTTGGTTTTGACCAAAATTTGAGTAATTCTTGACCAAAAATGTATAATATGGATAGTTCTTGACTAAAATTTGGATAATTCATGATAAAAAATGTATAATTTTGGTAACCCTTTGACTAAAAGTTGAGTATAAATTTGATGAAGAGTTATCCAAATTATTTTTTTACTCATATTTAAGTATTATGTGACAATTTTATAATAAAAATTATTAATAATATGAATGTTGTCTGCTTGAGAAATCACATAAAAATATATTCAATACTTTAGAGATTAAATTAATGTAATTAAAATATTAAAAATCAAAATAAAAAAATTACCTTTAGTGTAATTAACCCTTAAAAAAATTGATAAGTATAACTACGACATGTCTGTGATTGAATTTCCAATATCCTTTTGTGACAAGTTGAACTCTTATGTAAGGAACTTTTGGTGGAAAGGGAGTGAGGATAGGAGGGGAATTTGTTGGAAGAGGTGGGACAAAATGGTTGAAGCAAAGGCTGAGGGTGGTATGGACTTCAAGGATTTCAAGCTGTTTAATCAAGCCCTCTTGGCTAAGTAATGTTGGAGACTGATTCACCAACCTGATTCCTACTGGGCTAAATTTATGAAGGCAATCTACTTTCCCAATGAAGATTTCATGAAGGCAAAAGGTGGAACGAGACCCTCGTGGGTCTGGAGTGGGCTGCTGTTTGGTAGAAAGTTGCTGGAAAAAGGGCTTATGTGGCAAGTCGGAGATGGTGGTGACATCAATTTCTGGGAAGATAAATGGATCCCCTCCCTTCCTAGTCATTCTATCCACACTCATATGCCCCTGGACTGTCCCATTCAAAAGGTGAAGAATGTTATTATGATGAATCCCAAACAATGGGATGCTACCATTATGAGCAATGTGATTTCAAGAGAGGAGACGAAGGCTATCCAATCCATTCCTCTGCCAGTTAGAGGGGGAAGGGATAGAAGAATTTGGAGCCCTTGTCTTAAGGGGGTGTATACTGTCAGATCTGGTTACAGACTAGGTTGCAAGCCAGAGTTGGACTAGTCAGTGGCTAGCTCCTCCTTTTCCCCTCACCCCAAATTGTGGCAATCTATTTGGAATATGAAGGTGGTCCCTAAGATCAGACACTTCTGGTGGAAACCTGTCTCAATATTCTTGCTACAAAGGAAAATTTGCTTAGAAGGAAATGTTCCCTATCCTCCTTGTGTCAGATCTGCAATTTGGCTCCGGAATCCACTGAGCATATGTTGTTTGAATGTGAATGGACTAAATGTGTGTGGTTTGGGATGGATCTTTTGTTTCAAGGGGATGCTTCATTGTTCTTGTCTGTGGCCCAAAGATCATCAAGGCTCATTCAATCGGTGCAGGGAGCTCAGCTTAGACTTGAGCTGTTGGGAAAAATGGCTACTATGGGCTGGGAGATATGGAAAGCAAGAAATCAGTTTGTTTTTAATATGGAGAAGGTCAATTCCTATGCTACTGTCATTCGAGTCAAATCAATGTGGAGTGATCAACTCAAAACCAGCGAGGTGGATGTACCAACAAACCAAAGGAGCCCTTCAGATGTGGGACTTGTGAGGCAACCTGCTCTGGTCCCTGATTATCGTTTTTTCTGTGATGGTGCTTTCAAGTCTGCCTCTCCCAAAGCTGCCTGTGGTGTTGTGGTCAGTAAGAATAATGGGGAACTGGTGTATGGCTGTGCAAAATCTCTCACTTCTATCTCAAGCCCTTTCTCTGAAGCTGAGGCAGTAAGGCAAGTCTGCCTGCTTGCAGAAGCCCATTTGATGACTAATATTACTATCATGAATGACTGCCTCAATATCATCAAACTCAGCTCAAATGAAGGCGTCCCCCCATGGGAAATTAGTGTTATTATTGAAGATATTAGACAATTAGCTAGGTTATACAACTTTAACTTCTTACACAAGCCTAGAGCCTTCATTAAGACAGCTCACTGGGTCGCAGCCAAAATGTTAAACAATTCGCTCCCGTCGAATTGGTTAGGCTTTCCCCCCCTCCCCCCAAGTTATCGGTTTTACTTTTGATTGATTGTAACCTCAACTTTCCTACTTAATGATACAATCTCTTTGCTTGCGTTGATCAAAAAAAAAATTAGGGGTGGACCACACGATGTGTTGGACCCACCTATGCAATAGACTATAGTACACGTGGCAAGAGATAAGAATTTTAAAAGTGATTTTCTCCGATCCCAATGTCATTGTCCTTGCCATAAAGAGGAAGGGCACGTCTCAGCTATCCTCACACTCTCTCACTTAGTCGCATTCGGTTTTCCACAGAAACAACAATGTCGACTGTGATTGTTCCGGCACACATTCCCTCCGTCGCCGACGACTGTGAACAACTCCAAAAAGCCTTCAAAGGTATGTCCTTACAATTTTGATTTGGTGGTAGGAATCATTTAGAGGATCTGATAGAGATCGCGATCTTGTAGTGCGATCATGTCGAGACAGACTGACGTTTCTCGATGAGATCTTGTATTTTCAATTACTAATAGCGACTCATAGTATTTACGTGATCAAAATGCTTGATCTCTCTGTTCTATGATTGGTGAATGGTTTCTGGATATAAATCACGCGTTGGGTTAACTGTTGATTTATTTTGTTCGATCGGTGATCAGAGTGTATTGGATCTTATAATTTGTGTCTAATTATTAGATCTTGTCTGCCTTAATCTGATCTATGATGTTGTTTAGTGAGATCTTGTCTGCCTTGATCTGATCTGTGATGTTGTTTAGCGAGATATTGTCTCGTTGTGTTTGATTTTATCTTGTCAATTAAATACTGAGCACGTGCAGATGTATATTTGTTGAGCTATAAATGGCTGTCGGTATTGTTGAAGTATGTTGTTGCGCCACCCTATCCTGCTTTAGCTTTTTGAGCCAGTTGGTTGTAATCGTGTGTGTGTCTGTGTTAATTGCAATTTTGGTTTGTTATTGATAGTTTTGAACCGACTGACTAAGAGCAGTCACATAAGGTGGCAGATTTTTCACAATTTTATTCAAAGAACACTTCAGTGTGCTCAATTGCTCGTATCAAAATAACCTCAGGGCCTATGGATCAAAATTGCCTTGCCATTTGGCAAATGGTTGTGAAATGGTTATGTTTTCGTTGATTACATTATCCTCTTCTCTTGTTGAATTTTCTGCTCACTCAGCTCAATTTTCCTTTTTTGGGTAAGTTACTCGCTCAATTTTCCTTTTTGTGCAAGTAACTCGCCCAATTTTCACACTTGCAATTTCGCTGAAAGAAGCAGCAGAAAAAAGATGCTCGAAAATTTTGTGGGAGACCTTTTTTGAGGCTTTTCTTCTTTCAGTTACTTATTATTTCTAAGATATCAAAAGCAGATCATAGGTTAAAAACTAACTTAGAATTTCTGATGCGGCATGCTATTGAACATCATAATATGGTTAAAAATGGGTGTGGTTAAATTTTATCTACATTTAGAAATGGGTATATACCATTTGATCTATGGTTCTCTTGGATGTCATTGGTTCTTTCGTAGTCTCTTCCTCCTTTGAGATTAATTTTAGCTATTAATTGAATCTTTTGCAGGATGGGGAACCAATGAGGGTTTGATCATATCCATTTTGGCTCATAGAAATGCTGCTCAACGCAAGTTAATCCGACAGACCTATGCTGAAACTTATGGAGAAGACCTCCTCAAATCACTAGAGAAGGAACTTACGAATGATTTTGAGGTTGCTTCTTCCATGCATCTTTTTCTTTTTGGTACATTAAATTTTAGTCATCAGTTCCTTATAAGGGCAAAGGATTCCAGTAAATCTTAACGGTGGGTATCATAACATTTTTAGTTTACACCGATGCAGTTAGACTAAATATCATTGACCATCACCTCAGGTTAATTTTGATTAGAACAAAGAAGCAAATTGTGTTTATGTACAACAAAGCTAATTCACTTGCTTTCCCAAATATGTTATATCAGAGGTTGGTACTGCTCTGGACACTTGATCCTCCTGAACGTGATGCATTTTTGGCTAATGAAGCTGCAAAGAGGTGGACATCAAGCAATCTGGTTCTGGTTGAAATAGCTTGTACAAGGTCTTCACATGAACTGCTTTTGGTAAGGCAAGCTTATCATACTCGTTTCAAGAGATCCCTTGAAGAGGATGTCGCGTATCACACAACTGGCGACTTCCGCAAGGTAGAACCAATATATCTCTTTTTGATGTCAATAAATTTAGTGCTATTCACGTAATATACATGCTTTTTCTTTAGAAGATATATTTTTACTTGGTAAGAAAATTCTTGTTCTTTCTTCTTGCACCAGCACAAGTATAACTTTCAAATGAGTATTTAGATTTCTCTTGCCAATCCGAAACCTAACTTGTTTTTGTAAATAAGTAATCCTTAGGTGGGGTTTCCACAAAGAACCATAATGTACATACATTAGATCATTGTCCATGTAAACGATGATATGGCCAATTAATTGTCTTTTATTGTAAATTTGTTGTTTGAATGAGGTAATGTATTAGCACGGCAAGCAAATCTTTTTCAATTGAGAGTTGTTCACATTATTTCATTCATGGAAAGTTCTACTGGATTAATTGGCTTTCATTCTAAATTTGTTGTTTGAATGAGTTAATGTAATGGCACGCCAAGCACATCTTTTAATTGAGATTTACCGATACTCTTTTATTAATGGAAAGTTGCACAGCTTTTTATTTCGCGGTTTCTTGCTTCCAGCTTTTGGTACCTCTTGTGAGCTCGTATCGGTATGAGGGCGACGAGGTGAACATGACTCTTGCGAAATCAGAGGCTAAAATACTCCATGAGAAAATTGGGGAGAAGGCTTGCAACCATGACGATGTCATCAGGATTCTGACTACAAGGAGCAAAGCACAAATCAATGCCACTCTGAATCAATACAAAAATGCATTCGGGGTTGATCTAAACAAGGTATACATATAAACTGTGTTCGATTGAGATACTTCTAGGCAGATATCCTTTTCGACATAAACCTAGTATTTATTTTTTGTACCCTTTGCAATTGATATTGCATCACGCCATCTAGATGTTATTTATGGTCGCATAGTGTTTTGCCTGGAAATGGAGGAGATATTTTGTCCAGAACACTGTTGTCATAGAATTGAGAAGTATAAAAGCAATGATACCCTGTGTCAAAGCATTCCAATTGGTTGATCATGCTATTCCTTTTCAACACGAATCTAGTCAGGCTGATGATCATCATCCATATATTCCGCTTCAGAGGATCAGATACTGGTTTTTCAAAAAATATTGGATCGGTTGATGCCATTGCAGACTGTTAGTTTCTTGGTTATGAAGGTTACAGACTATATTCTCGTCTACACGACTCTCCTTACCAAAGTTTTGTTTTAATTTACAAACAAGATTACCTGATCATCAGGAACACTCATTTTATGCAGGATTTGGAAGCTGACCCCAAGGATGAGTTCCTTGCAATACTAGGAGCCACTGTGAAATGCTTGACCTACCCTGAGAAGTATTTTGAGGAGATTCTTCGGCGCGCAATCAACAAGACAGGAACAGATGAAGGGGCTCTCACTAGAGTCGTCGCTACAAGGGCTGAGTTCGACATGAAGATTATCAAGAATGAGTACCAGAAAAGGAATAGTGTCCCCCTAGATCGCGCGATTGCCAAGGATACCAAAGGAGACTATGAGAAATTGCTCCTGGCTCTGATCGGACATGAAGATGCTTGAAACAGGATTAAGCTGTTCTACCATATTTTGCTTGTGTTCCTGGCAAATATATATGCCACACTGCTTTTGTTAGTGAACTACGTCCTGCCATGGACAGCCTTGTAGTTGTCTCTGTGTGTGTGTCGGTTTTCTTTTTCTTTTTTCTTTTTTTTATTTTGGTGTGAGTTTGCGTGTTTGGTTTTATAATCTATCCCTTTGTGGAAGTACTTAAATTATATGTACTCTTTGGAGCTAAGTTTATCTACTCATAATAAGACTTAGCAATTTTAAGAATACTTTTGTTTTTTTTTATTTATTTTTTTTTGTGTTTGTTTGCGACTACTCCTTCGAGTTTAGCGGCTGATCATGACTTGAACTAGATTAGAGTATGTTTCTAAAAAGATAAGGGTGGCTAATCCTTAAAAGCTATGAGAAGAAATTAAATCTGAGATTTTTGAATTTTAAAGGCCAAATTAAATTAGTGAACTACACTTAAGGGATGATTTTAAGAAGGAAAATGTTGCATAACTCAAATAAAACTCAAATGAATATCATCCCTTAGATGAGTGTGAGATGAGTAGGTCTCACTGACAAAATTGATGGGATTCATTCATCTAAAAGATGATATGCATTTGAATTATAATTTTTTGAGTTTCATTTGAATTTTGTAGTATTGTTCTTTTAAGAATGCCTTGTTTATTAGTTGTTGAGTAAAAAAAATGAGAAGTTTCAGCATTAAGTGCATGGTCTAGTGTCATCTGAACATAGAGCTAAGACAATCAAATCTATTTCTCAATTCAATAGAAGTCAAGGAGGTTTTTAACTAAGGAGAAATATGTAAAAAGAAGGTGCGATTATGTCTGTTCCTAATCCTAGATCTAATTTGCTGACATCCAAACTATTATATTGGTAGCGGACCCCAATAGATATTGGGGTTCACAGTCAATCCAAAGTTTATAAATAATTAGGCCAATAAATTAAGTCTAAGTAACAGCATTGCTCATTTCTTTTCTCATATGATGTTTAATCTATATCAGCATCCATTAATAACTGAATATCCGAGCCAATCTAAAAATTTGAATTTCAACACATTTTCATAAAAAAATAATATTTTTTACCAAATTTAACTTTTAACCTAATTTAATTAGCCAATCATTTTATTCAATAATTTTTTTTTTATTTCATGTCAATCTCATTAATAATTTAATTAATTTCTCTCAAATATCCCATCACTACCACCCCCACCCGACAACTAAAAAACTCAATTTGTTTTATTATATATTGTGGATGAAAAAAGATCTAAATTTTTTAGTTCATTATCTTTCAATTCAATGTCATTGAATTCACCATGACAGATTTGCTAATCAAACCCCAAATCTTTATTTTTTATTTTTTACTCAAAGCAAGGATGAAGATCTCTCCTATAATTGTATTTATGTATGAGCAATGCATAACTATAACCATAGAAGGGAATAAATGGATTCATAGTCAGAGCAGCTATCAAGCAATTTATCAATTGAATAAGGGAATAAATGAATGCATAGTCTGGCGTTTGGCTGGGAACCTTGGATTCAACTGAAGACGCAGCACTTAGCCTACTACGCCGCTGCTCTTTCTCTTCGGGGACCCAAGGCCAAGATCAACTTTCCCTTAATCACTCCTTCAAATCCCTACTATCCATTTCATCAGAACCCTGTTGTACCCTCAGGCGCACCAGATTATCGCCCAGACGACTACTCTTAGTAGTTTGACTGATACCGTTAAGGCAGTTGCTTTGCCGTCGCGGAAACACCCTCGGTTGCCGACAAGAGAGAGAATGAACCTTTATGATGCAAGGTTGAGACATCGGAGCACTTAATCACCGACTGTCGGCGTCGATGGAGCCCACAACTGGTCTGAAGAAGAAGAAAAAGAAGGGTTTCAGTCAATTTAGAAAATTGGGAGGATTACACTCAGATCACTTGGAGTTTGTCAATTAATCACTCAGATCCCTGACATTTAAAATATTACACACAAACCCCATAAGGTTTGTACTCACGTAACACTTAGATCTCTGATGTAAATATATCAGCTAATAAATTACACCTAGACCCCCTTGAAGTTTGTACGCATATAATATTTAGACTTCTTAAATTTAAAATGTTATACTTAGACAAAAAATACTCCAATCAAAGATAGAATATTAAATATTTTAAATTTTACAACCAAAATTTATGTTATATTGTATCATTTATTAAAATAAAATCAAAAATAAAAATTCAATTTTTTCTTAAAAAATTGTAATTAGTATATAATTATACTATCTATTAGAATAAAACAAAAAAATCAAACAAGGGGTCTATTTGTTAATAGAACATGAATTTTACAACTAAAATTCATGTTCTATTATGTCATTTATTTAAATAAAATCAAAAATAAAAGTCTAATTTTTAAAAAAAAAAACATATTTAGTATACAATTATAATATCTATTAGAATAAAACTAAAAAATTAAACAAGGGGTCAAATTGTAATTAACACAATATCTTTTAGCTTCAATGGAGATAGTTTGGTATTTTAATTTGGTCGTTTAAACGATCAAATTAAATTCTAATAGACAATATAATTGTATACTAATTACAATTTTTTAAGAAAATTTTGAATTTGAATTTTTTATTTTATTTCAATAAATGATACAATAGAACATGAATTTTAATTGTAAATTTTAAAATATTTGATATTCTATATTTGATTCAAGTATTTTTGGTCTAAGTAACATTTTAAACTTAAAAGGTCTAAGTAATATATGTTTACAAACTTCAGGGCGTCTGAATATAATTTATTAATGGATATATTTACAGTAGGGGTATAAGTGTTACGCGAGTACAAATTTTAGGGGGTTTGAGTGTAATACTTTAAATATCAGGGGGTCTGAGTGATTAAGCGACAAACTTCAGGAAATGTGAATGTAATTCTCCCTAGAAAATTTTAGGGGAAGAGAGAATGAAATCAACTTGGCTTGGTACGAATATCGATAACACGAGGAACACCCAAGGCTAGGGAATACCATGTCAAATTAAACCATGATTTTTCATTAGAGAACTAAACATAAACATTTAAAACACTGTGTAAAGTGGTCAGTATTTGAGTTCGAAGAAGTAATCCCTGAACACTATGTAACAAAAAAAAAAAAAAAAGATTAATTATATTGAAGGTCTTCAAAGTATATAATTTTTTATTTTAATCCCTAGTATTTTAATTGCATCTTTTTAATCCCTAAAGTATTGAATATATTTTTATATAGTCCTTCATACAACATTTAAATTGCTAACAATTTTTTATCATAAATTTATCACGTGATACCTAAATATGGGCAAAAAATATTTTAGATAACTCTTGATCAAAATTTGAATAGTTATTAACAAATAATGTGTAATATAGATAACTCTTTACTAAAATTGAGATAACTCATGATCAAAATTGTGTAGTTTGAGTAACTTTTTGACCAAAATTTAGGTAAAATTTTGGTCAAGAGTTATTCAAATTATAATTTTTTTTGTCAATATTAGGTATTACGTGACAAATTTATAATAAAAAAACGTTAGCAATCTGAATATTGTCTGCTTGAGGAACTACATAAAAACATATTCAATACTTCGGGAACTAAAATAATATAATTAAACTATTGAGGATCAAAACAAAATAAATTTCATATTTTTGGGACTTCCAGTGTAATTAATCAAAAAAAAAATACTATGTTGGACTTTCAGGGCCAAGCCCAAAACTTTTGAGTATGACATTCAAGAATCCAAGCCAACTAATAGTCGATCAAGCTTTGGGCTGAAAGTGGCTAGGGGTCGCGTGTATACAGGCCCCATTAACATAAATTATGACGTACACTCCACTCATTAGGTAGACATTAGGGGCCATATTTAGAAGTGTCAAAATATAATACAACTCGTCAATGCGCTACGAATACAATACAAAATTAAAAAGTTTGAGTCTTTTTTAAACCACCTATTTCATAAATAAATAAACCCGACATGACATAATTAATAAATGAATTAAATATAAATAAAATCAATCAAAAAAAATATACGATACAACACATTTATATACTAATGATACATGATTCATATATAATATAAATTCGATATAATACAGTTCGTTAGACACGGATTAATAAACGAATCATATGTGTAGAATGCTTTTTGACAGAAATCTAGTAAGACTCGACACAAACTCAGCCTCACCCGATATCTCGAAGTGCAATGGAGGCCACCAATCTAAAGCATGATTATCATGGTTTGGCAATAGCATCGATATATGCTGTTTTTTTATACTTGGGATTATACCAAGAAGTTTCATAGCCTTTTGTTGTATCTTATCAAGAAAGCATTTATGTTCAGTTTTCTAAGCAATGATCATACTATATTGGATCAAGATCATTTCTGTAGCATCCCTGAAATCAAAAGGAAACAGAATCTAGAAAGAAAGATCAAGTAGGTCGCACGAATACGTCGCGTACATAGCATATAGACATTAACAGAAAACACAAATAGAGCATCGAATTTATACAAGTCGAAGCAGAAACTCACCATTCTGATTCTATATAGTCATAGTCATAGTCATGTTCGTTAAGGGATTAGCTCGAGAAGACAGCAGATTGTTACAAGTCCTATCAAAATTTCAAGCAAAACTTGTGTTCTACAATAACAGCCTCATGGAGGTCACCCATGCAGCCTACTGTTAAAGTGCTTGGTAGATGAGCAACAGATTCGGACACAGAATTTACATTTGGTGGCCCTAGATAGAACGGGAGAATTACTAGTGAACATAGTAGTACTCTTGAAGGAAAAACAGTTTACCGTAGCTGTTAACAACTTTTCCCTTTCTTCAAAAGGTTGCGCGAGAAAATCTTCTTGCAGTATGGACTGGAGCGGAGGATCATGTGAGGTCGGACAGCTTTGATTAATACATCATGGAGAGGGCCCTGGTTTGAGATCAAGAAGAAAAGCATGAGGACATCACATACACAAAGTATGCATGCAGACACAAAACATACATCAAGTCTCTTTCTTTATAACCACATTTACATTGCTAATAACTTGCTAATGTTTATCTCGTCTTAATTCAAGTTAGCCCCAGTTTCACATCTTAGTCCAACTTTAGAGTAAATTTTCAAATTGTTTATAAGTTATATAAAATTCCAACACGACGGGTTGCTTTTTTTCCCAGTTTGAGAGTCACTTCTTGATTTGTCTTAGCAACTTTCTAGTTGTTTTATGTTGTGCCAACCAAATTCAATTCGGTGTGACAGCAAGTAATCGTACTTTCAAACCATATAAGAGGGTTCCAAACCTTGGAAACTTCAAGTGCAGTCTGAATGACATAGTTGGCAAATGGATCTTGCAGCAACTGGTCAAAGTGAGGCACCAACAACAGTTCATGAATAATCTGAGTCTGGCTCTCTTCGAAACACCTGAGGCATTTTTCAACCACATGGCTGCTGAACTTTTGCATTGAGAGATACACAAAGTGCCCTTCAAACTGAGAAAACAACGTTGTAGCGACAGATGGGATCTTAAGCTCTATAATATACTGGACAACATAATTCCTGTGAAAGAAAGAACATCATAATATTGAGAGACAACTTTCAGCATCTGTAAGATAATCAAAAGAACCGGCCACTTTACTACCAGCAAAGAGGTTTTTGAAGATTCTCATACTGCAAGGTAAAGGAAATATCAACCAACAAGAAGGAAGTGCATACATTATTTTTACAGTGATATGATTCTAAACTAATTCATATAAAAGAGTCCAAAATAAGTTGCAAGTGTTTCTGTGATTTCAAGTGCAAGCAATCTCTCATATTATAGTCAAGGACATGTAAATCAGGGCATTATTAAAAACGGCTACTATTCAAAAAGCAGATCACACAACCAAGAAATTAGATGTACATTAGTTTAGGCTTGATGTGTGCTGATACCTGGTGGAGCAGCTAGGAATACAAGATAAAGATATCACTTTGAAATAGCCTAAGAGTAGCAAAAAAGGTAGTGCACCATGCATCATCAATAGCAGGATTTAGGTTGAACAAAGAAATCCTATCAGCATAGTCAATGAGCAAATGTGAGTTTAGTGTTAGTTTAATGAAAGCTAAAGACTAGGGGTTTGACCTCGACTTGGAGGTAGAATACGAATACCAAGCTTCGTCCATATACTTAGAAATAAAGACAGAGATGCGGGGAGAGAGAGAGAGGCCGTTAAGAATTTGGATTAAGTCTGAGAAAGAAGACATGATTGATTGGGATTTAGCAGATATAAGACAATTGATTAGGCATGATGCCTAATGGGACAAACACCCACGTTTCATTGCCCAAAGGTGCTTCAGACGTCTCACCTAAAGCAAGCCTAACAACGCATGCCTAATGGGACAAACACCCACATTTCATAGCCCAAAGGTGCTTCAGACGTCTCACCTAAAGCAAGCCTAACAACGCCAGTCAAATCCATTTCATAACATATACTGAAACGATATAGAACTATTTGGAGTAGAACACATATGGAACATGGAACACAGAGAGTACAGGCAAGCATTCAGTATGAGAACTGAGAAGGGCTATCTGAAACTTTCAGTCCAGCTAATCAAAAGGCAAAAAAATTTACAAATGACACGAATATGAAACATGGCCAACAAACTCCGTAACATTTCTACATGAAATATCCTGTCATGTAAAGGCATCATGCCAGCAAAAGAAGACAAGAAAAATGAATATAGGGTTCAAACTGTTTCGAACAATTACCCAAAAGCATCTTGAGCAAGGTGAAGCCCATTGGAAGAAATTTTTCCAACCAACTTTTCTCGATGTTCCCCAGTTGATTGAGCAATGCATCGATTCAAAACACAACATCCATGCTGATGAGTTGCAATATCAACACAAAACTTTGCAGCGGCATCAAAGATAAACTGACAAAATTATTGAGAGAATGCACAACATTAGCTCAATATCAATCTCAATAACAACATTCACACATTCTGTTAGAAGAACTTAATAGCTATATTGGCTTACTGGATACTAATCTCTCTGGATGACCTTCACAGGTTTAACTTAAGCATACAAACAGATTATAAGGCACAACCTCAACTCAACAGAGCATACAGACAGATAATGGGGTGAAGGTCGCACAGTTATAGGAAATTATATTGCAACACATGCTATGTTGAATGAAATATTTGGTCTGATAGATATCACACTCATTTTAGGCATACCAATCCACTGTTCCTGATAAAATGTTCCATCCACTACATCGTTATTTACCTAAAAGAAGTGTGTTTGAGGCACTGTTCAGAAAATATGTAGTAATATGTAATAAGCAATCTAATAGGCTAAAAAGAAGAACTAGTGTTACTAGCAGTCATTTGATAGACTGATAGATCTACAGATGACCCTAAATGCATCCTTGTTAATATGCTTTCAATATTGTGTGCACGTCTATAATTATCTATCTGCATTGCATGGTACAAAGTTATGCCTATCTAATTAAGTATTGCATCCCCTCTTAGTGAGATTGGACGAGAGATAGGACAGACATGATTGGCATCAAACAGGCTTGGGCATGAGTTGTAAGCCTGCATCCGCTTCACCTTCCCTCTTCCCACTGGACGAAAGAAAGGGTTAGACCTTCCTTTTCTTAATTTCCCTATTGCTATTCCTAGTTATGACCAAATACTAGAAGGTTTATTAGAAACCACTGTTATTAAGTGCTACGAGCACATGCTCGCCACACACAATGGAGTTTTCAGGACTTGGTTTGCTCAAGTGTCATTTTCTCTCATGGAAGAACAACCAAAGTATGTTTTGATCATAACTCATCAGTTCAAATTGTATGTAACAATCAATTTATAACTTAAGTTCAGCTTTTTTTGTGGTTTCTGTTACTCATTTGTTGATTTTTAGTCTTTGTTATGAATATAGGGCCAGTGCCTGGTGAAATGGTAAAAATGCCGAGCAAACAACCATGAGGGTGTGAGAGTAGATACTTTGAGTAAATATGCCAAAGATTAGGTATGTATCATTTGGATATTTTATCATTCCGAAAACCAAGGATTGTTACTTAGCTTGAGGTAAGTAAAATATCTTGGTTTTTTGATAATTGTGTATTTAAACTATTCTTTTATTGGGTAGCCTAAAGGCCCTAAACTTAAAGAAACCAACTACTGTTACTTCCACAAAAAGAAAGCATATTAAGTTCTTTTGCTTGCTAACCGAACTCCAAACAGGTGTCTTGTGTGCATAGAATGATTGTTGAATCAAGATTTTGGCACCTCTACTTGTACCTGCAATCCACATTATCTACACCAGGGCGGAGCCAGAGTCTATTTTCATTGGGGGCAATTATCAAGTTGAGGGAAACGATTGAAGAACAATCATCAAAATTTGTTGTGTCTTGCAAATATGAGTGTTTTGTCATTTACACTATTTATAAAGTAATTCTTCATGATAATTTTTTGCTTTCCTGCTTATTTGACAAATCATTCTATAAACAAACAATAAATAGACATGTCAATCATCAAATTTTGAATTATTCAAATCCAAGTTCAACTTGAAAATTCCATTTTGAATATGATTTGATTATCCACCAAATTTTGTCTTTACAATTAATATCAATATTCATATCCATTAAATATTAAAAATTGATCGAAAACTAAATCTTATATATACACACACGTGTGTGCATGTGTTTTTGTGAATTGTTTACGATTCATAATTAGGTCAAATTTTGGTATATCCAAATCTAAATTCTTGAAATATAATAACATATTCGAACTTGGATAATCAATTAAACATATCAATTCATATCTAGATAATCGAATTTAGAGGATGATCAATTTGGTAACTTAGTGTATCATTGTAAAAAGTGGAGAAATGGCTAGAGAGTAAAGAAAGAATTGTAAGATTAAGTCTCATAAACTTTAAAAAAAAATCAGTGGGGTCAAATATTGAAAAGTTTTAATTTTTTTATAATTTTAAACTAACCCCAAAAGTTTTCAAAATCTCAGTGGGGGCAATTGTCCCCACCCTCCCTCCGCCCCTCATCTACACTATGCAGAATATAAGCCAAACCTAAGAAAGCCTTGTCTCAATTATTCGGGTTGATTACATAAATCTTTTTTCACCATTAGGCTCTATCTAGGGATAATTTTATTAGAAAACATCCCTAACATTTCAGTTACCCTAAGGGGTTGCCCTCATTGAGATGTTCCTCTATCATCTTCCTGCTAAATGGATGCAACGTCATACCCTAACTCCTTCCATTAAAGGTTCTAGTATCTCATGTTCCAGAAAAAAGCATATTACTTGTACATCTGGCTAAGAAAAAAGGTTTTATTGCATCTCAGCACTGGCTACAAAAAAGAGCCTGCTGCAGACTGACTCTTCGCAATTCAGTTGGCCTCGCTTCTAAAAGTTCTGGTTTCAACCTCCATGAGTTTGTACTATATGAACCCCATGGCTTAATAATGTACTTGCACTCCTCCCCTCATTCGCTTATATCTTTAAACCAGAAGCTGACAGGGTGAGAAAAAAAAAACTCAGGGTGAAATGAAAAGGGCAAAGAACCCATTTCAAGTTGATACTATCTGCACCATCAAGGTACATACTGTGGGTAAGTGTGCTCCCCTGAATCCTGGAGTATCTTCATGTGTTAAGGCATCATATTCTGTGCCCTATTCTTTTGAATCTGGATCTTATGTCCATGTAAGACTTCTTGTAAAGAGAAATAACAAAGGGTCACTTAATTACTGACCTCACATATAGTCCTAGGTGAAAAAAAACACTATGTTTCACTCTAGCATATAGAGATGCATCATCATTTGCACTCAAGATTAAAACCAAGAACAACATTCTAAACCTTTCATGAAGCATCAAATTTGAGGAGTGGCGAAGAACATGCCAGAACTTCAGAAATTGATTAAATTGTATGCAAAAAATATAAAAGAGAAATCAAGAAACTAACTTGAAAAGATTTGACATCAATGTGGGAGGACCAGGTGACCATGTAGGCAGATGATTTCAAGGCAATACATTCCTTAGAGTGGTATAACTTAAAACAATGTTCATTCAATTTCAAACACACATGCAGAAGAATTAGAAACTGTAGACAGAAAAAAAGGCAATTGAATTAGGGAAAGTTTTAAAACGCACTGGTCAACACTTTAGTGACACTGATGTGCAGACCTCACCTCATTTTTCATGACTCACTTTGAGATTCATGATTGAAGTTGAAGTTACAATTTGATATAAAACACAAATTTTATAGACAACTATGCAAAATAAAAAGCAAAACAAACAAATGAATTAGATAATCAATTAAGATGCAAGTGGAAAAGCAGTTACAAAAAGCTATAGCGGCAATTATCTCAATCTCAGCATAGTATTCTGAATCGTTAGAAAATACTACCTATGTCAGAAATTCATCTTATCCAAGGTCTGCACACTCACAAGGAGTGTAACATAACTAGACTTTTGACAGGAGGATTTACCCTCAATCTTTATGGTCAATAGTTCTTGCTAAAAAAAGACCAGTATTCCTAACATTAGTATTTGTACAATTTGAAATAAAAAAAATCTCCCACAACAAATGAAGCACAATTAGTTTTGTATCAAACAATAAAATGGCTTTAGTCTACCAGGATAGGTCCATTAGTTGGAGTGGAACCAATCAATACTTTTAACAGCTAGAAAAAAATAATATAACCTCAGCATCATGTGAATGCAATACATATTTCATATACTCATTTTATTGGCAGTCCAGCAGCTCATCCATAAGAAGGAGATGAGGTTGGCTAAGTGAAGATGTACAAAGCAGCAATGTTTCAAGGACAAGACAGCTAGGTAACTGAAATATTGAAAAGAAATTACATATTGTTTTTATTGAGTGAGAAGACTAGGAAAGACAATTACACTGAACAAAATCCTGTGGCGGCCCTACTAAGTAAGCAGTTAGCCAATGTTCATTTAGATGTTTTGAAGATGCATGCTGGTAGAGATCAGTAAATTTATTCAATGGGGTCCGAAGGTGGTGGCAAGCCAAAAGAGAGAAGTAGATTGAGCTATGTCATGTAACAGGACAACTTGGTGAACAGGATTTCACTTATCAGAAAAAAAAAATTGATCACTTGTTTGACTAAAAGAAGTACAAAATAGGGCTGTTTTCATAGAGCCTTCAACATTGAATAGAATCAATCACCAAGGGTGATTGAATTGACCTTCATGCAATTCATAGCAGAATGGAAATCAGAAATCCGTAGAGCTAACTCTAGTTGGCTGACATAAAGCATTCATGTGTTGAATGGCAACACAAAGCGATTGCATAGCACTCATGTCAAACACACTTGTCATGGGCCTCATGGCATGTTGTTTGTGAGGAAAAATTATGCACCCAAATGGAGTGTATCGCGGGAAGATACAATCTAGAAAATTGAACAAAATGCAAGGAATTGACTGAAATAAGTAAGATAATGTCGCATTATGTTCACCCATGAACATTTGAATATTAAGATCCACAAATATTGTATTAGTACCATTGAAAGAAATATATACCTTGTTATGTTCCTCCCTAAGGCACTGCAAACAACGCTGTACAACATGATTTCCATTAAGGTCCTTTATGAGATCAAGAAAACCTGGTTCAAGGGCAAGTATAACCAATGAAATCTGCTGCCTGGTTTTGAGTGTCTCTATTAACTTCTGCACCACCCGAGTGCTGATACAAGAACACGAATTAATTTCGGAAAAAATCAAAGAATTTCTACAAGCATCAAAAGTTCAATAAAATCAAGACGGAAGACAGTTAATCAAAAATTGAAGAATTTACCCATGACTATTCAAAGATATTCGAACAAGCTCTCCAGGTTCTTTAGTCACCATGAGAACAATTTGCATCCTCTGTTCTTCGCTGCAGACGTCTAAGAGTTTTTGCATAAGGTAATTTCCAAATTGATTCACCATAAGTTCAACAACATGATTGATAATTTCATTGAATATTGTTTGAACATCTTGAAGGCTTCCCTCATCAAATATCCTTTGTAAGAACCGACAACCGAACTGATCCTTAGCCATGTAGAATATGTACTCACGACACTCAGCCAATGGACTGTATGTTGGTTGCAGAAGTGTAGCACTACAAGTCCTTGGCCTCAAACCATTCTCACAATTTTTTCCAGGCTCACCATGACTCAAACCATTATCACAAACTCCTCTGGATAGGGATCCACAAGCCACTGCTGGTCTTTTCTCTCTTGATCCTTGCATAGCAGTTTGTTTGGAGGAATTCTTCTTCTGACCCTTTGGACGATCACATTTCTTGTCAGCAACACATTTCAAACTCTTCCCTTCTATGATGAAGTTGTCTTCGTAACTAAAAACTTCAAGTCCTCCCACATTGTTGATTCTAGTGTTTGGCATTGCTCTACTCTTTTCGTTCAACATTGAACAATTATAGGTTGGAGTTTCCCCAGTCAAAGGCAGTTTAGGACGCATCAACTGAGAGTATTGTAATGCATTCAAAACACTCCTATCTCCATTACCCTCAATTCCATAATTCTGTGAGCAATAGAAACCATCATTCAGATAATGTCTACTCGTAGATGGGCTCGGTAATTCAATTCCCCCCTTCCAATTGTCTCTCCCTTGCTCCTTTCTTAGCTCCACTAGATAATCTTTCTGGTCTCTATGAAGATTGGAGCCAGAAGACAGAGCATTGGACTGACAGACCATTGAACTACCCACATTGTACCCATGTTGCAACCCAAGCAATGTCACCTTCATATCATCATCAAAATTCCTAGAATGACCATGAACGGAGGATTGAAACCCCCCACAAACATTATCATCGCTGCCAAAACCTTCAATTGGGCAGTAGTGTTCAACGTTGCAGGGACTAATAGCATTTGAAAAATAGGCCCGAAATCCAAACCCAAGATTATTTGGGTCCAACCCAAATCTATTAATACCGGATAAATCATTTCGTTCATTCCCAATATGCATTTTACAGAGATTCTCCGACAAACCCAGTTCATCCAACCTATTTTCCTGCTCATCGGAGTTCTTGAAAACCAGAGAGTCCGAGTATGTAGTACTTGGTGTTCGATACATAGTCTCATGAAACGGGGTTACAGATGGTGATGAAAAGCCACTAGAAGTACCAAACCCACCAGAGAAAGAATCTAAACAAATAGGTGAAACATTCTTAAGCATAGGACCACTATTCTGATGAAAACGGTGATTAAGAGACGTCATGTGAGCGCTCTCCTTCACCAACATTTCAAGCTCACCCTCACCACCCTTCATGTTCCCTACAATCTTCTTTCCTTTCTCAGATTGATCAAGTCTAAACATCATAAACAAGTATATGCATATAACATACAGAACATATAGTTAGAGACAGAGAAACATTGAGAGAGATAAAAGCACAAAGCAAGCTAAACTCTCAAAACCCAAAAAAGATATCGGTAAAGATAGCTATGCAATAAATATATAAACTGGTACACATAGAAAGGGATTACTATAACTGGCACGCACGACACAAAGGTGGTAAAGAAAACTTTATTTGTACTGGGATTTCATAATATATGTGTTTGATTTGGTTTTTGGTTTTTGGGTTTTGGGGATGAAGACGAGGAAGAGTGAAGAGCAAGACAAATGGGTCTTGATATTGACGGTTTTTGGGTGTAGACATACAGGCCTGTAACTGGGTATGCTCACGCCATTAAAATGATGAGCAAGTCGCAATATGGCACTGAAGGCAACAGAAAAAGGACGGAGAGAGAGAGAGAGAGGGTTCTGAGTATGAGAGTATTAGTATTTTTTTCGAATACCAAAAGGCATGCTAAAGTCTTGCACAAGAATCACAACCACCTAGCTAAAATCTCTCCAATGCTGAAACTGAAAGGACTACAGTACCCTTTCTTGTTACTATGATTGGTATTTTGAAGAAGTGACTATCTCAACCCTTTACTTTTTTTTTTTTTTTTTTACTCAAATTTAAATTTAAGTAAAAAGTTTAAAAATATTTTTTGACTCGAACTTGCACCAAATGAAGTAAAACTTTTTTTTAAACTCAAATCAAGGAAGACCTAAATTTATACTCAAATTAATAGTAGTGAGATTTCACCGTCTTTTAAAGATCTAATGATCATATTTTTCACTCTTTTAAATTTGAGTTTATCCTCATTTAAATTTGAGTTTCTCCACCTTTAAATTTGAGTTTTTTTATTAAAGAGGTTTAAACCAAATCAAGTTTTTTGTCTTTTTTTTTAGCTCAAATTTGAGTAAAATTTTGAGTTTCCAGTGAAGATGGTCTTATAGTACCGGGAATCAATTCCCTTAGTCTAAGCTAAAAAATAGGGCTTTGAAGTCTATTTCTTATGTCAAGAAGTCGATTCGGAGTTTTATCTATGTTTTTTTAATCGAAGAGGACAATGCGAACAATTCAAGAGATCGCAGATAAAATCATTAGTTTAGTGTCGGGTTTTCAATTGAGAGTAAAATAAATGTGAAAATTATATTGTTTCTCCTATATAGTCCAATGTTTCGTAGTCATCTTTTTGATCTCATGTTTGTATCATCAAAGTAATCATCTCATCAGAATCTTCATCCAGATTAAGGTATTGATCCATCTGTTCCTCCACTAGCACCTGTTGGACAATTGGCTGGCTTTTCTTTGGCCTAATCACACTCTGACTCTTTAAAAGTGAGTCGGAGTTCAAAATAGTCAATTTTTCATAAAAAAATTAATCACAAATATCAATTATCTTTTCATTAATCGTAAAACCTTTTACATACAAAGAGATAACAATTTCAAGATAACTAATGAGAAGAGAGCATAAATGTACTGGGTCAAGTTGAGTTCTAACTTATTCAAGTTCGGTTTGAAATTTAAGTGAACTTTAAAAAAATAATCAAACTTCGTTTTATTTATCTCACCGTCTAAACTCGAGTCGAATTCAAGTACCTTGACATTTTGTTTAGTATTTTGATGTTAATACGCTTTATCAAGATGAGTTTATAAAGTTGGTGAGCTCCAAAAACTTGTTTAAGTTTGACTCGTTTAATAAAAAAATAATCTAAATATTGCAAAAACAATTCAATGAGACCATCATCTTTTTATTTAGTAGTAACATGCCTAACAACAAAGGTGTACTAATGGATTCAAATATATTAAATAGAAGGGGTGTCGGTCTTATGTCAAAAAAAGATTATAAAAGATGTTAGGCATGTTAATCGTGTCAGGTGATGTGAGTTCGTATTTGGTTTTAGCAAGTTCGTGTTAAAAAGTTCTTTATTCATACCCAATTCATTTATTATTTGTGTCTAACGAGTCGTGTCATATCGGATTCGTGTCGTATATGAACCATATATAATCAGTATATAAACAAGTCGTATCGCGTATTTCTTTTGATTGACTTCACTTATACCCGATTCATTTATTAATTATATTGTGTCGGGTTCACACATTTACGAAACGAGTAACCTAAAAAAGACTCAAACTCTTTAATTATGTATTGTGTTAACGAGTCGTGTCATATTTTGACACCCTTTACTTATATTTAGGCGTATGTACATGAGATGTAAGGTGAGAACAAAAATATAAAATTGAAAAAATGTCAAAAACATAGACCTATTTAGGGTTGACACCTATAAAACACGAATGTTTCGTCAAGGTCGACGTATTCGTATTAAATATTGTATAAAATATGATACTCGATAAATATTCAAAAATATGTATCAGATACGTATCATACGTATCCAATAATTGATAAAATATGTCAGAATCGAGTTATTGAACAATCTTACTTAAACAATTTCTAATTTTGTCACCGACCAAAGTTTGTTCGACAAATATATGACTTTGTATCACTAGCCTTCCAAATCAGGTATCGTTCAATTCATGTAACGATGATCAATAATTCAAATCTTTCTATACTCGATTTATCGAAAATGTACAATGTCAACCTCATAGGGTAACCCATATCTTTCATTATAGGAACACAATGTTTGCAGTATATATCTTATTTATGGCATTGTGATTGAGAATTGATATGATTTTCGTTTGAAATAAATGGTGAACAAGTCCTAAAAAAGGAAAGTAAAAGCAATAGCTAACAATTACCGCAGAGGACAGAGTCGTTCATTTGACAGGTACTTGCTGAAAAAAAGTTTGACAAATCTCATAAATGCCCCCTACACTATGACCATTATTATAAATTATCCCCTGAACTTTAAATTATCTCAATTTATCTCTTAAACTATATAATTTATTTTAATCGATCATTTCTATTAATATTAACAATTAAATGAGACAAATTAAAGGTCAATTTTAATAGAATTGGTAGGAGGCAATAAAGACTGGATAGCATGAATCAGGTGCTCCACTGATTAATTTGACCTACCTTATCCGACATATATATAGAGTTTGACAGCTTTCTCTAATCTTCATTTGAAAAGTTCTCTTATTCTGCGAGGAGCCAAACTAGAGTATGGCCTTGCTATTTGACCTCTCTTCCCGTGTGACTAGGAATGCTCAGTGACAATCTCTCAATTGTCACCACTTGGCCTCTCTTGCTACCACGATAGTATTTAGTGTGGTCAGCACCAATAGTGTTCAGACAATGAAACTTAAACTCATTTAAATTAGTTCTCATTTAATGGTTAATTTTAATGTAATGTATCTCATTTATCCGTTAGTTCTAACGAAATAAGTCGATTGAACTAAATTACATAGTTCATGAGATAATTTGAGACAATTAAAAATTTAAGGGGCAATTTAAAATAAAGGCTATAATTCTATGGTAGTTATGAGATTTACCCAAAAAAGATCGCAGCAAGCACTAGGATAGTGGAAGCTTTTTCAGCTGAGTCTTCGACCTGACAAGTAAAATGACACCTTGGTCCTATATCTTGGGCACCAAGCAACTACCGGCTACCGGAGCCGTACAGGAACATTTGTGTGGAAAAACTGCTCCAACGGACGTGGGTGGCAATTACTGAGAAATTAAGTTTGATTTTGACTCGTTTGGTTACAATGCTCTTAAATAGGACTGTCAATATCAAGGGATATAAGTGATTAAGTGATAAATTTTAAGGGGTCTAAGTGTAATTTTTTATTTTTAAAAATATAAGCTACAATTGCCAAAAAAAAAAATATGATCGATCCCAATATTATGATTGATCATGAAAATTACAATTTTTAAAAATCAAATTACAACTCTTAAAAAAAGAAATTATAACAATTTTAGATAATTTTAGATCGATCATGAATAATTTTAATTAATTATAACTTTATCTTTAAAATGTATAATTCAACCTTAAAAATGGGAAAAAGACTACACTACGGTACTAAAATTTATAATTTTTTGAGGTGTGAATTACAAATAAAATATGATCGATCTCAAAATATCATGGTCAATTAACACTTTTATATGTTAAATTGTAACTCGCAAAAGAAAAGTGACAACTCGCAAATGAGAAGATACAACTTAATTTCAGTTAATTTATGATTTATCACAATATTTCACAATTCATCATAAATTACATCAACCAGTTATAATTTTTATTTTTTTAAATAATAACCTTTAATACGATACTATTTTTTATTTTTTCGGTGTCGTAAAATAACACCGGTGTTGCTGTCGGCACCTTTCCTTTTATTTTTTATTCAATGATTAGGAGTGTTTTGACCAATTTATGCGCACCTCGACTAATCTCTTTCCCTATCTGGTGAAAGACAGATTATTAATATTAAAATTAAAAAATTCATAAAAAATAAATTTACCATAATCTAACTTTAAAAAATTATTAAAATTCAAAAGGTCTTAATTTTCGGCCGACACTTATCGCCACTTCAGCCACCGGCACCTTTCACAGTTGCACTCACTCATCAAAAGCCCAACGTCTTTTTCTCTAAGTGACAGCTGCACTCAAATGTAGGCAACAGGTTATCGTTGCCAAGGTTTCCAATCCACCTCATTGACTAATGGGTCCCATTACAGTGTGGGAAATTTTATTTTTATCTACCATATATGCTTTTAAATTCTCTTATTTTATTTTTTATTATTTTTATGATTAATGTCTAAAAATAAATTAAAATATAATTTAGAATTTAGAATTATTTTTAAGTACCATAACAAAAAAAAAATTTGTACTCTAATCTTATCTTTAACAAAAAACTTAAACATTTTTCAGAGTGTCAAAATATGTCAATATAACCCTCTTTTAAATTATTCGTCATCGTGTCGAAATAATAGAATTCTATCAAGTAATAAAATAAATTTTACATGAATAACGCTCTCTTTAGAGTATGTCTCTAAAGAAATAAGGTGGCTAGCCTTAGGGGGCTTATGTGGGTTTGGGGGGGTTTTGGAACATGGGTTAGGGACTAAATCCCCTTAAACTCATGTGTTGTAACTATGCATGTAGTCTAGGGTTTGAAATTCGGTCCTGTCATGGCCTGGTCATGAAACTCAAGTTCATGGGTTTCATAAAACCCAGGGGGGGGTGAGTTTCATATATGGGTTTGGAGGTTTCACATTCAAATGACATTTATACCCCTCATATATTCATATATATGTTTGAACTAAATTAGTTAAGGGGCACAATAGTCATTTACATACAAATATATTATCATAATAGTCATATATCCTTGCGCATACCAAACATGGGTATAAATAACATTAAATGTTGAATCTCATCTTTAGGTTTGGAAGGATTTGGACAAGCCAATCCAAACCCCTTCCAAAAAACATACCAAATATGCCCTAGAGGTGTGGGACGTGGTCTTCTACTGGCTAAGAGAAGAGGTTTATCCTATGCAGAATTTTGATGATCTCTTGGCAAGACCTAAGTTCTTTGAGGGATAGAACAGTAGTACAATAATACAAGTATCAAAATCTCTTTCATTTAAGTAATGTTACATAGACTTAAAAACTAGACTTAATAATTACAACCATTGAATAATTAGTGAGTCTCAATAAATGTTGGGACCCACAGTAAATATCTTTCATGTCTACCAGATTATCCAACTCTGCAGTGTCACCAACAGTGCTTTCAGACTTTTTACTTTTGAATTGATAAAATTAAATGTTAATTTGGTGTTATATGATTACAACTCATTGGGGGTATGATTATAATAGGGGTTAGGGTTACAATTCATGGTTATATGGTTACGATCTTTATAGGGTTATGTTTACCATTCTTGAGGGTTACAAATCACAAATGAATACAAATTTATCAGCTCTACTAGTTACATTCGCCATTTAAAACATTAAAAAGTACACATGTCGGTCTCTTATTAAAATAAGTTTTTCGATACGGTACCGAAAAGCATTGTGTTGGTACCGTAACCTACTCCTTAAAGGAATTGTAAATTGAGCTTGAATTCGATTTATTTGATAAATAAACAATTTTAACAAGCTTTTGTTCGAATAGATCTCAAGTTATTCATCAATAGTTCCCTTTATGCTTGATCCCTAGTTGGCCTTTATTAATGGTCCTCTCAATTTCCTCTAGTCCACGGCTGCTGGATAGACAGAGGTACTAAGTCTGAGACTCTGAAATCACTTTTGATAACAAAAAAAAACAAAAAAAAAAGTGAAAATGTTTTGATATATGAAACTGCAAGGAAGATACTAAAAGAGACAGGACTTTTCTCGCTTTTTACTTTTGAGGTAGAACAATATACAAACAATAAAGTTACATGAGTTTGCTTTTAAGCAACTACATGGCTCTGTGATCGTCTTGGTCTTTCCCATAACTAATGAAAGGTAAAGTGGCGAAACAAAAAGGAGCAATGTCACTTTTCCCTTGGAAAAGCAGTCCCAACGACAAAAGGTTCATAGATGCTCACATGATCGACAAATACAACGTTGTCTCAACTTTTACCGGAGCCTGGAACCCTACTTCCACCCTTCCTGTCCATGTAATGTGTCCTCAGTATACATTTCAAGGAATCAGGGAGATTACCCACCATAATATACACGTAGTTGTTCAACCAACATACGATGACCTCAATTTCACTCAGTGATAAATTATTCAGTCATAAATCACACGCCTTATTTACCTGATTTCTACGTTTGCTCCTCCAGCATTGCACTACTCTGGCACTAGCTCGGAAGGAAGCTATACAGACTGCGACTGGTGCTTACTAACACATACCTGACCCCATACTTGTCTGAGATACCCAACTGCTTGTTCTCAAATCCATGTCTCCAGCTAGTTAAGACCAATACATTTGTTGCATTAAACCTCATGAAATGGACCCTCAACAGCACAATTAGTAAATTCTTTAGTCAGAATACCAGACGCAGACTGAACGCCAAGGTCTTTTGCTAAGCCAACACAAGCTTTACTGCAAAAAAAATGTAGATGCAACTCTATTTGCATGATGGAAGCACTGTAATGATAAGCATAAGAATAACCCTGTCCATTTACATTTAAAGTAAGAGTATGCATGAGAGCAGGAAGTCATATGACTAATTCTAAACAGAGAAAATTGGCATCTTTATATATCTCATGAGAAATACGTGCATTCAATTACTCCATTGCCTCCCAATCGCAGGGTAGCTAATGTGAGTGTAATGTACACTAAAAGAAAAATTAGCCTTCTACTAGATGATATTACAGCAATCCATTTTAATACCAAAATCTGCAAACCTATAACTATTTTATTTATTTATTGGAAACAAAAGGACACCATTAGAAGGCAAGTAACACGATTCTCCCACCATAATATCAGCAGGATATCGACAAGGAAAATTAAAGTTCCACCACAACTGAAGAATGACAAACTGGCTCATTATTTCTGTGTGCAGATACACTTCATCTGAGAAGTGACCTTGTCAAATGTTCACGTGCAGTAGCCAAAGCCTGAGTTATAGTCTGCAGTTATCACATCATCTCATGGGTTAGATTAACACCAAAAGAAGGGAAGATAAGACGAACACAGAAAGAAAGATCAACAAGAGGATTATGGCGAAGCAAGACCAAAGATATGAGTTGCATTACCTGCTCAGACAAGGGTGCCCCGTCATCCATACTATGGGTTGCTACTTTTCCAGCAATAATACTGCCGTCAGTTTCAAGAATCATCCTACCACACATAATAAAGTGAATCATTTCTTGAACATGAAAACTGTTTGGATAAAAAGGAAAATAAAGAAAATGAATCAAGAGTGAATGATATGGACTATATCAGAAAGTAAATCCTCTATGAACAAACATGACACGGCATTTGAAGGGACGCATTTTATTGTAATTTACATTGAAAACCAAGAAAGATCTATTAGAATGAAGCAAACACCCTTTTTCTAAAGGTTGCTTAATCTCAGTAGGGATGAGGCAAATGCATAATTGGCATTAAAAGATTTCAATTAGACGCTTTCTAGGTCTATCTATGGTGGGCTAAGATCAGCTATGCAATAACATAAAGTATAGGCATCTCATGGTATTCTAATCAAACTAACTATATCTGATTTGTAAATGTGTTTTGTTGGTGAACAGGCAACAACATATGCTAAGGGGCTGCAAAGAAGAATTGCTCATCTTCAACATGCCAACATTACTTTTGATAAAGACAAGGAAGAGTTCTGATTAGCCAAATCTAGCTGTGTAAAATATTACATGAGAAACGCCACTATTTATAAAGGATGCTAGTAAAATAAGAAGCATATTCCCTACCCTCCATCAACAATTTCATCAAGGCATAAGAGAATCAAATCTAAGTTCTCAAGTGCCTCCCTTTGTTCAACATTGTTCCTGTAAAAAGGGAATGCTATATTAGACAGTATACAAACATAAAAGAGGACAGCATCATATAGAAATTAAGAACTAAAGCCAAAATTATGACCAATAAAACCTGAGAAGAAGGGTAACTGCATCAAAGAACCCCTGGAGAACTGTGGCTAGTATTAGTTCATTCTCATCATCTCCCCCAGTCACAAAGAAGTGAAGATCTTGGACGAACTTATAGACTATAATGTTATTCTCTAGCATTGCAATCTCCGCTGTAGATCAACACATCAAGAGAGATCTAAACAACGAATGTCACGTAATTGGCTTCTCACGACAATAATACTCATAAAACAATAATATTACTTCCAGAGTTCAATGTACTTTTCTCTTACAAGTATCGATAAGAAAGAAATTAAACCCATGATTGTTGTGTCAATTATCCCATTCGCATTCAATAAAAATTGATTTTTTTTCCAGCAAGGAGCTAACACTAGAATCTAATATCGAATTATTAACTAGCAACACACTCAGCAAGGTGAAGAAATAATACATATTATTCTGTAAGTTCAAGATCACCAGCAGAAATGTCAAACAATGGGGAAAATAGAACTACCTTCAGTCCGGGCATTTGTCTTCTGAGTTTTGATAAATACAGACTTTTCAAAAGCTAATTTTGCACTGTTTGTCGGCCAATCATCCGAGTAGTACTTAACCGCTACGCGCTTCCCTTCTGAATCCAGAAGAAGAATGTTTTTCACAGTAGGGCATGCCTCCTATGAAAACCCGATCACAACCACATCATTACCGTACACTCATTTCAATTTCCAGTGCATGAAACTAGAGATAATGCATCTTTGTGTAACAAATATGCTGGAATATAAACCAAATCAGCCAATTATATATTTATTTGGTAATTATAAGTGATGTACCAAGAATTACAAAGTCTTCTTGGATTCAAGAACATGTGGACGCTAACCAAATATTGAAATCAAGGATTATTTGCTTTGTCTTGGATCTTCTTTTGTTCTATTTCGTTTCCGTCTTCTTGCGATTTGTTTGTTTGTTGTCTTATTGTATTGTGTATGCTTACTCTGAAAAATTATTTAGAGGAACAACACAATTATTACATGTGATTTAAGAACACCAAAGATACAATTAATCTATCTTAATACCGTAGATCACTAATCAAACATACATTTGAATGAGAAAAAAAAAAAAAATTGCAGTCACATATATTTCTCAAATTTGAAAAAAAGGAGAAATGCAGAGAGAGAGAGACGTACGCTATGGATTGAGAAGTTCGCCATTACTGTACGCGATTCCCAGATCTGTGTACTGGTGGTCACCGGTGATGTGAAGCAGTAGAGATCTGGTGGCTTTTCTCCGATCTGGATATTTATACTTTGGTTGTAACCATACATTGGATCAAATAATAAGTACAGTACCCAACCCAACAAGCTTATAGGCTCACAATATGGCCCAACAAGCCTATTAGGCCTCTTAACATATCGGATTTTAATCCGAATTCAATCGGATTATTAAAATATAATTGATTTTTTTTGGGGTTTATTGCACTGAAGGTCCCCATAATATAGGGTTTGTCTCATTTTGGTCTATAATATTTCAATTACATCATTTTAGTCCCTGAAGTATTAAATATATTTATCTGTGATCTCTCAAGCAGACAATGTCCAGGTTGCTAACGATTTTTTATTAAAAACTTACTATGTAATAGCTATATATAGGGAAAAAAATAATTTTGATAGCTCTTGACCAACTTTTTACCCAAATTTTGGTCAAAGGGCTACCCAAATTACACAGTTTTGATCATGAGCTATCCAAATTTTGGTCCAGAGTTACTCATATTACACATTTTTGGTTAAGAGCTACCCAAATTTTGATCAAAAGCTACCCAAATTATTTTGTGCCCATATTTAGGTATCACGTGATAAGTTTATGATTAACAATCCGTTACTAATTTGGATGTTGTCTGCTTGAGGGACCACATAGAAATATATTCAATATTTCATAGACCAAAATGATACAATTGAAATATTTGGGACTAAAATGAGATAAACTCTAAACTCTATATTTTAAGGATCTCCAATACAATTAACCATTTTTTTTAATCCACTATATCATTCTTCATGGATTCAGAATTATCAATATTCGATCCAACTAGTATTTAATCCAAATTCTAAGCAAATATATAATACTTGCGTTTGTCGTAACTTCTCAAAATAAAAATTCATTTAATGAATGGATTTTATAGGATGGACTTCATAGGATTGACTTTTAAAAACTATTAGATGTTTGATGAACATATACTTTATAAATAGGTTTGTCAATCGTGTCAGGTGAGGCGGGTTCATATCGAGTCTTAACAAGTTCGTATCAAAAAACACTTTATACATACCCGATTTTTTTATTAATTAGTGTCTAATGAATTGTATCATATCGAGTTTGTGTCGTGTATGAACTGTGTATAATTTGTATATAAATAAGTCGTGTTGTATATTTCTTTTGATTGGTTTCACACATACCTGATTCGTTTATTAATTATGTCGTGTTGAATCCACTCGTTTACTAATCAGGTGGCCTAAAGAAGACTCAAACTCTCTAATTTCGTGTTGTGTTAACGGGTCATGTCATATTTTGACATCCCTGTTTAGAAGTACTGTAGAGTAAAAAATAATACCTATATAACAATGTCACCCTTAAACTTGATTTTGAATTTACTTTGGTTATTTATTAAATGATCTAAAAGTGAAAATATACACACAAAAAATAGAACAATAAAACTAAAACAACTATGTATAATAATTAAAAAGATTCGGGCATTGTTATATCAAGTCCATTCAAAATTCAATATCATGTGATAAAATTAAAACTATTCAGAAAAAGATTGAGAAAAATGAAGCACAAAAATGTAATGTATCATATCATAACTAATTTAGAGCTTTCCTAACCACTATAATCTTTTTTTTTTATCTTCTTTGTCTGAAAATATGTTTGATTTATTTCACCTATGATAATTTCTACCAATTAATTTGTTAAACAATTTTTAGTCTTGAGGATGCTAAAAAGCTAATTCACCTATATGAGAAAAATTGGTTCAACTGAAAATCAGATAAAATCGCAATGCTTCGAAAGAACGAATAGGTTATCGAATGAGAAAAAATTATTGGAAAAAGAATAAAGTTATATTAGTCATAATCCTTGAACAATTGAGGGTAGTATGGGAATTTCATTTAATCACTTAAACTACGGAATAGACTTCGCGAGAAGTCAAAATGCCTAGGGCCTGTTTGGTTTGCATCTCAAAAAATAGTATTTGAAAACAATTTTGGAAGAGTTTTAAAAAAGTGTTTTTTTATATTTTTTGTGTCTCAAAATCTGGTTATATGATTCCAAAAACAGTTCTATAGAACATAAAACAATAAAACCAGTTTGGACAGTAATCCAAAAAATAAAAAATAAAATAGTAACCCAAAAATAAATGATTAGCTTAAAAAAAAATTGATTCCAATGATCAAAATAAACATATTATACCCAAAAATACAAACACCACCGAAATAATCTCAAATGACCATATATTATACCCAACTTCAATCATATTACACCCAGATCTATGAATTTTATTGTAAATCATGTTTACCCAGGGCTTTATTCATGTAAAAATCAATTCTGGTTTTACAGATCTAAAAACCAGATCTGTAAATCAAGTGTAAATCTGGTTAGATTTGTACAGATGCTTAGAGAGAGAGAGAGACATTGGAGCTGTTGGTCTGAAGAAGAAGAAGGCGTCGATTCGATGGTGGGATCTCAGGTGTTCACTGGAGTTACGCCTTCCACCGGATCTATGCCTTCCAATCGTCGGATCTGTGAGTTGAAGACAGATCTATGGCCTCGGCAAGAGAGAGAGAGAGAGACATCAAAGTAGTTGGTCTAAAGAAAGAGAAGGCGTCGGTTCGAGGGTGGGATCTCAGGCGTTCGTCAAAGCTGCACTTTCAATCGGATCTGTGCCTTCTTGTCGCTGGATATGTGGGTTGAAGACAGATCTATGGTGTCGGCAAGAGAGAGAGAGAGAGAGAGAGAGAGAGAAGATACACAACAAAAATCGGGGAAAGAGAACGCAAAAAAAAAAATGTTTTTATAGTGGTACATTAAGTGCACAGTAAACGGTTCCTGTGTTTTCCAAATTATCAAAAATTTGTTCCCAAAACCATCCAAAACAGCCCACATATGTTCTCTAATTTCTGCCATTTTTCTTCTCAGTTTTCTGAAAAACAAAAGAGGGAATACAGCTGTTCAAACATGTTTCCTCCATTTTTTGGATTTTGAAAACAAAAAACAGTTTTGGAGACACTAACCAAACAGACCCCTAGTTTTCATAAAATTCCTATGTGAGCTTCTCCAGATGCCCATTTAACTGATGCACTTTTTCTCCAAAAGTCAAACGTGTAACTCACCAAACAATCCACACTTTTCTAAATGGACTTGCTAGCCTGAGAAGCCCATTTCGAAGGCGCACCAAACACATCTGTATCATGTAATAATTTAGTGGTGATTATTTGGTAAAATGGAGTTAATAGTTGAAGTGTAATTTGCTAAGATAAATTCTGACGAGTCCGAATTCCACTGGGCCAAAGCCCAATTCAAATAAGCCAAGAAAGCCCAAAGAAGAGTCCAATCCGTTACCCAAGCCCAAGCCCACTAAAGAGAAGATTCTAGAGAATGTTAGATAAATATTTGAATGTTAGATAAGAATTTGAATGTTAGATTTGAATGTTAGATAGGTATTATTTAATTTGTGTGGTTTGGATTGATTCACGTTATACGGCTAGGATTGATTCCCTACTACTATAAATAGACCACCCATTTGGGTATTCTAGCATGAGAAAAGAAGCAAAGCTTCTAAGAGTGAGTTTAAGAGAGAGTTCTCTTGAGATTCTTAGTATGCTCTGTGGTTGCAGTTTAGACTGATCTGCCACATCAGAAAAGATTTCTAGAGATTGAGAGTGTAAGTCGTGAGCTTCCTATTGAGTGTTTGCTTCTCTCTCTCTCTCCCTCTCAAGCATTGTAAAACTCTCCGGAGTACCACCATGATTGATCAATAAAACATCCCAAGCCACCGTCGCCTTTCGAAGAGTGGACGTAGGTCATCCGAGACCGAACCACTAAAAGCCTCCTGTGTTGATCCTTTATTTACAATTTCGCTATTGATTGTCATTAATTGCTTATTAATCATACTTGTACACATTCTTAACTGTTGATCTTGCACGAAGACCAATTTGTGCATCATCAGTTTGGCGCCGTCTGTGGGAAACAACAGAATTCTCATTCCTAAACACAATCCAGTTCTCTACTGAAACAATGGCGATCCCTACCAGATCTATGAACCAGCATGAAGGCAATCCTCCACGAGAGGAGGAGGTTCCTCCGCCTGTCAACCATGTGCCAAATGCTCCAGCTCCGAATCCTCAACAAATGCTGGAGACCATGCAGCAGCTGGTGGCCCAAAACCAGCAGATGTTACAACTTATGCTCGCCGGACGAGGAGGAGCACAACTCGATGGAGCACAGCTTGGAGGAGTCCCACGTCCTGGGGGTCCAGGAGCTCCATGCCCTGATGCTCCACATCTAGGTGCCCCCGTAAGATTGGACGCCCCCATTGGAGTCCCCCCAGGCGCCATGCACAGGGAGGCTCTATACAGGGAGGCTCGTCATGAAGGACCTCTACCCCCTCCTCCTGCTTCCCATGGTGAGGGCCCTCCTCTCCAAGAGGACGAGGGCGAAAACCAAAGCGTGGAGCATGGGAGTCACTTTCATGACCATCCCAGAGGAGCTCCCAACCTTTGGGATAAGAAAATCAAGGAAGTGCAAAACCAGCTAGGTGACGTCTTCAACGCCATGAAAGCACAAGGACCTGAGACTGTGGACTATCTTGTTAGGCGAACTGACACACCTTTCAAGCCGGACGTGTCGAACTACCCCCTCCCTCAAAAGTTTAAAATGCCTTCTGTTGAGGTCTTTGATGGAACAAAAGCAAAGGACCCGCTGGACCATCTCGACACCTACAAAACTCTGATGCAGTTGCACAACGTCCCAGACGAAATCATGTGCAGGGCGTTCCCAACCACACTAAAGGGATCCGCCCGACAATGGTTTGCTAGGCTCTCCCCTGCATCCATTGCCTCCTTTGATGAGCTAAGCAGGTCATTCGTGTCCCATTTCATCGGGGGGCGTCGCCACCAGAAGCCAGTCACCCACCTGCTTAGCATAAAACAGGACCGTGAGGAGAGCCTGAGGAGCTACCTCACTCGTTTTAACGAGGAGGTACTTGAGGTTGATGAGCCCGATGACAAAGTGACGATGACTGCCTTCCTGGGAGGTCTCCGCTCATCAAGCTTCCTCTTCTCGGTGATGAAGCGCCCACCAAAGAGCATGCCAGAGCTGCTAGCGAAAGCCCAGAAATATATAAACGCGGAGGACATCACAAGGGCCAGGCGAGGTGAGTCCTCCAGATCTGGAGACAAGAGGAAGGAAAGAGAGAGGGACGATAAGAAGGAAGCTAGCAACAAGCACGGTAGAACAGAGAAGGTTCCCGTCAGAGACCGGTTAGGCCCAGCCCCTCAGAAGGATCGACAAGCCTTCACACCCCTCAATGCCGACCTCGGGCATATCCTATTCCAAATTCAGGATGACCCCGCAGTGAAGTGGCCAAGGAAGATGAAGTCCCCTCCCAATCGCAGAAATCCTAACAAGCATTGCCGCTTCCACCGCGACCACGGGCACGACACCGACGACTGCTATGAACTCAAAAGGCAAATTGAGGATCTTATTCAACGCGGCCACCTACGCCATTATGTTGCTGGTAGAGGACAGGCTCCGCCACCACCCCATAACCAGGAAGAGCAACACCCCGTTGGGGAAATTCACACCATCTCGGGAGGATTAGTAGGAGGTGGAGAGTCCCTCTCTGCCATGAAGGCCCATGCCAGGAAGGCAAGACACCTTGACGAAGGACGCCCGTCCAAAGCGCCCAGGCAAGGCACCAAGGAGGTTATATCTTTCTCAGATAAGGACCTAGAAGGAATTCAGCACCCCCATGATGACCCACTGGTGCTCACCATGACAGTTGCCAATTTCCAAGTGCGCAGAATCCTAGTGGACAGCGGCAGCTCTGCCGACATCCTATTTGCAGAAGCTTTTGACAAGCTCAACTTGGGCAGGGAGAGACTGCAATCCATCAGATCTCCCCTCATTGGGTTCTCGGGGGAAAAGGTGTATCCCCTAGGATCCATCACCCTACCAGTCACAGCCGGAGCAGCACCCCGAAGCTCCTCAGTCATGGTCAACTTTCTGGTGATAGACTGTCCATCAGCTTATAACATCATATTAGGGCGACCTGCTCTCAACACATTAAGAGCCGTGCCCTCCACATACCACCTCATTCTCCGATTTCCAACCCCTAACGGAGTTGGAGAGGTCAGAGGAGACCAGGTAGCAGCTAGGGAATGCTATGTCTCCTCCATGAAGACCAGGAAGCCACATGAAGCTTTGCAAGTTGAAATCCTGGACCCAAGGGATGACTCCACCATAGAAAGAGGAGAACCGGTGGAAGAGCTCACCCCCGTGGTTCTGAATGAAGATCACCCAGACAGAAGAGTATACGTTGGCTCTTCCCTTTCTGAAAATCTGGTTGGCCCGCTGATAGATTTTTTGAAAAGAAACATGGACGTCTTTGCATGGTCACATGCAGACCTTGAGGGCATCGACCCAGAAGTGGTCACACACCGACTCAATGTTGACCCACGCCACAAGCCTATTCGCCAAAAGCTAAGGGGCGCATCCACTGAAAGGGCCCAAGCTATGGACAAAGAGGTGGGGAAACTAGTAGACAATGGGGCCGTCAGGGAAGTAACGTATCCTGAGTGGCTCTCCAACGTGGTGATGGTCACTAAGACTAATGGGAAGTGGCGCCTTTGCGTCGATTTCTCAGACCTTAACAAGGCGTGCCCAAAAGACAGCTACCCGTTACCACGGATCGATCTCCTCATCGACGCCACAGCAGGGCATGAACTGCTCACATTCCTGGATGCCTATTCTGGATACAACCAAATCAGCATGCACCCCCCTGACCAAGAGAAGACTTCCTTTATTACTCCAAAGGGTACCTACTGCTATAGGGTGATGCCCTTTGGGCTAAAGAATGCGGGGGCAACCTACCAGCGGCTGGTAAACAAAATGTTCCAGTCCCAGATTGGGCGAACGATGGAAGTCTACGTTGATGACATGCTGGTGAAGAGTCTTGACGCAGCAGAACATGTGAACCATCTCCAAGAGACCTTCAGTGTCCTACGGTCATACCACATGAAGCTAAATCCTGAGAAATGCGCTTTTGGCGTGGGGTCAGGAAAGTTCTTAGGCTTTATGGTCAACCAAAGGGGAATTGAGGCGAACCCTGACAAGATCAAGGCAATCCTTGACATGAAGTCGCCAACCTCAACCAAGGAGCTCCAACGCCTCAATGGAAGAATTGCAGCACTTAACAGATTCGTCTCCAAATCCGCAGACAAGTGTCTGCCTTTCTTCAAGATACTCAGAAAGGCCTTTGAATGGGGACCTGAAGCAGAGGAAGCCTTCCAGAGGCTCAAGGCTTACTTAGTTACACCTCCCCTCCTCTCGCATGCCACTTCAGGAGAAATCTTGTATTTGTACTTGTCTGCCTCCTCATCGGCAGTGAGCTCAGTTCTGATCAGGAACAGTGATGGAGTGCAGAGGCCAGTCTATTATGTGAGCAGGGCATATAGGGGGGCAGAAGTGAGATATTCTGAACTTGAGAAGCTAGCACTCGCCCTGATCTCAGCAGCAAGACGCCTACGACACTACTTTCAGAGTCACAGTGTCGTTGTTGTCACAGACCAGCCTCTGAAGAGAATTCTGGGAAAGCCTGACGTATCCGGAAGACTCCTTAAGTGGGCAGTGGAACTTGGTGAATTTGACATTCAATATCAACCAAGGGCGGCCATCAAAGCACAAGTGTTGGCGGATTTCATTGCCGAGCTTACACCAGCAAAGGAGGAGACTCGCTCAGCCACCCCTGATGGCGCACAAGTCTCTTCAGCCACCCCTGATGGCGCCCAAACCTCCTCAGCCACCCCTGATGGCGCCCAAACCTCCTCAGCCACCCTTGATGACGCCCAGCCTTCTTCATCACTCTGGAAACTCTACGTTGATGGCTCCTCAACCAACGAGGGAGGAGGAGCAGGCCTAGTCTTGATCAGCCCAGATAGCACCACTCTCAAGTATGCGGTAAAACTTCATTTTCTCGCCTCCAACAATGAAGCGGAATATGAAGCCCTCCTCTCGGGATTAAGGTTGGCAGCCGAAATGGAAGCCCAACAACTTGCCACATACAGTGACTCCCAGCTGGTAGTTAACCAAGTGAACGGCGAGTTCGAAGCAAAGGGAGCAAGGATGCAGGAGTACCTTGCTATAGCAAAAAGTTTAACGGCAAAGTTCCACTACTTTCAGATTAGCCATATCCCCAGAGAAGACAACATGGCAGCCGATGCACTTGCAAGACTCGCCTCAACCTTGCAAGCCTCACAAGAGGAACCAGCATTCATTGGTCACCAACTCGAGCCAAGCAAGTTGGACATAGTGACCACAAATGTCAACTGTGCATCAATCGAGTCGAGTTGGATGACCCCAGTAAGGGCATACCTCCAAGAAGGTGTACTACCAGATGATCCGTTAGAGGCCAGGAAACTAAAGATGAGAGCCTCCAAGTTCACCATCCTGCAGGATACCTTATATAAGAAAGGATATTCCTTACCTTTGCTAAGGTGCCTTGCACCGGAAGAAGCTCAATATGCCCTGCGAGAGATTCACGAAGGGATCTGCGGGAACCACTCTGGAGGGCGCTCCCTTGCCTACAAGGCACTCAGACAAGGCTACTTCTGGCCTTCCATGGCAAGGGACGCCCAAGAGTTCTCCAAAAAGTGCGACAAGTGCCAACGCTTCGCAACTGTGTCTAGACAACCACCGGAGGAGCTAACAGCTATCATAAGTCCATGGCCCTTCTCCAGATGGGGCATTGATATACTAGGCCCCTTACCTCTAAGCAAGGGACAGTGCAAATTCGTGGTGGTGGCAGTCGACTACTTCACCAAATGGGCAGAAGCCGAACCTTTAGCAAGAATAACAGAGGTAAAGGTGAAAGACTTCATCTGGAAGAACCTGGTCTGCCGCTTCGGGATACCCCACGCCATCGTCAGTGACAACGCGAAGCAATTCGACAATAAACTACTCAACTCTTTCTGCTCCGATCTTCAGATAAAACAACCTCACTCCAGCCCAGCACACCCGCAGGCAAATGGACAAGCAGAGGTCATGGTGAGAACGGTGCTCCGTAACTTAAAGACAAGGCTCGAAAGAGCGAAGGGTCTTTGGGTGGACGAGCTACCAGGCGTATTGTGGGCCTACAGAACCACGCCAAGAGCTCCTACTGGGGAGACCCCTTTCTCCCTCGCCTTTGGAACTGAGGCAGTCATCCCAGTCGAGATAGGAGTACACTCTCTAAGGGTCCAACACCACAACCCCATCACCAACGAAGAAGGACTCCGCATCAACCTCGACTTAGTGGAGGAGGCAAGGGAGATGGCTACGGTTCGCAACGCAGAGTATAAAAGACGCATGGCGAAGTATTACAATTCGAGGGTGAAGCCTCGCTCCTTCCAACCAGGGGACCAGGTCCTCAAAAAAGTGATCCTCGCCACAAAGGATGCACGCGAAGGGAAACTGGGACCAAATTGGGAAGGACCTTACCTCATAACAGAAGTAGTGAGGCCGGGCACCTACAAGATCCAGAACTTTGAAGGAAAGGCCTTACTCCACCCCTGGAATGCAGAACATTTGAAAAAATACTATCAGTAACTGGGGGCAGTAGGTCATGAGGTGGTGTCCACTGCTTAGTCCGAATATCAACTTTGGATTATGAAATAAAGTTTCTTAGTATTTGCTCAAAATGATTGTGTTTCATTCAAAATTCTAGAAGCTTTTACAAAAGAATATTCTAGAAGCTTCTACAAAAGGGTAAAAACATAGTCTGTCAAAAAAAAAATACAAAGAGTCACACCCCTACTGACCCTCACTGTCTCCACTCACGTAATCACCGTCGTCATCAGACTCAGGGGCCTCGTAAGGCTTGAGGTCAGAGAGATCATTATAAGGATATGATACTGATGCCCTCCTCCTCAGCTCCTCATAGCCATCAACAAAAGCACTAGCCCTAGCTCTCTCAGCGGCATCCCTCTGAGCCTCCGCTCTGACAGCTCTCTCAAGTGCAACTCGAAGGTCAGTCTCAAGCTGAATAACCTTCGCCTGTGACAGCCTCAACTGCTCAGCAGCACTCTCTCGTGTCTGCCGCTCGAGCTCAAGCTGCTTCTCGGCATCCTCTCGCGCCTGTCGAGCTAGCCCCACAGCATTCTCCCGTGCCTGCCGCTCTTGCCGAAGCTGGTCCTCGGCAGTCTCACGTGCCTGCCTCTCAGCTGCTCGACCTTGGATTACATCCCCGATAGTCAGAGTATGATTGAAGAGGTAAGGCAAAGTAGCAGCCACCTGTTGACATTCAAAGGCAAAACAAAGAGAGATGAAAAACTAAGCCCGGGAAAGTCATATACAAAGAAGGAATGTAAGACATACCAGAGCAAAGCCTTCCACGGCGGCGTCGACCACTCCCTGTGGACCTAGGGAGGCTATCTCTCGAGCCTCAGCGCCGGTCACGAAGGTACAGAATCTTTCCTTTGCCAACTCCACGTTACTAAGCATGGACGATAAGGCACCGCCCTGAGAAATAAGCGGACCCTTTGCCCTAGTAGAGCATGGAGTCGGAACCTCGGCCTCAACGGCGCTAGGACCGCCCCTCGAAGGTGACGGAATATCAGCTAGAGGGGAAGGAGGAGCATCGCCTGGCTCTGCCTCCGCAGGGCCATCCAAGCTAGCGGCGTCTGTCCTCGCCCTCTTGAGGGCAGGAGGAGAAGGAGAAGGAACTGTCCTGGAGACATACACTTCTTCCACAAAAGATCTGACAATTGGAGGGCCTAAAGAAAACAGTGTAAGCCAATGGATCCTACTACACGGACTATTCAAAGAGACTAGTCGATGGTCAAAATACCTTTCTTCTTCGGTCTCAAGGAAGCTGTGGAACAGCCAACTGTTGACATGATCTCGGAGTGCCCCCTGCATGGGCTGTTCAGGACCATCTCAAGTAGACTCTTCTGGTCCTCAGTAAGGGTTGGCGGAGCTGCAAGAAAACAATCATCGTAAGGATAGGCACATGATTACACTTGATAATCAAAGCAAAAGTCAAAAGTTAGAATCCTTACCTTGCTTAGTTTTTGGAATCGTACTCCAACTGGTAGGCACCCTGTCGCGATCGGACTCGGAGGCCCACTCGCCTCCAATAAAAAAGAACTTCTTCTTCCAATTATGGTAATTGGAGGTGAGCCCAGTAATAAACTTCTTCCTCCCTAACCTCGGGGAAAATCGGTACCACCCCTGGTGTGAAACGGGGTTTTCCAGAAGTATATAGGTAACCAAGAATTCCTCGAACGGGGGAGGAGCACTAGATCCGTGGGTCAACCGCCACAGTGCAAAGAAAGCTAATAAAACTCGCCAGCCATTCGGAGCCAGCTTCCCAGGAACTAAGGAAAGACGCTCAAAGACCCGACATATAGGTCCGGGAATCGGGAATCTCAGACCCGCCTCCAAGGCCCCCTCATAAAGCACTATGTCATCCGAAGAGTCGCAGCAAGCTGACTCATCAGCCTCCGCATGGCGGCACAGTACCGAGGGAGGAATACGATACAAGGAAATCAACTCCAAAATATCCTCGTCATACTTAAAATAGCTAAAGAGAGAGGCTACCTCGGAAAGACTGCCTCCGTCATCAATCGGACCTTCTTCAGGATCCTTGGCAGTCTCCTGCTCGTCTGGGTAAAAATTCATCAAGAGGAAAAATTACACTCTGATAAAAAAAGAATACCCGTACCCATGAAAGAGAAAAGGAAGTACCGGGAACCTACCTTGAGAGCCAGGACCATCCGTGGCATTGATCGGTCGCTTCCTAGACTTGATAGGAGGAGACTGAACCATGCCATGGGCGCCGCCCAGTGCATCCTGGACACCTCCTGAAGTACTTGTAGCACCACCCAGTCCAAAACGGACATTCTCGGCGTCACCTGGAGACCCACTCTGCCGCTCACTCAGGCGCAGCGTCCCTTTAAATACGCCAAAAGGATTATTTGAAATCCTCGTACTCGCGCCTGTCCCCCCACAGATGGTACCAAAGGGTCTCTCATGGGTCACCGGCGCTGCGCCAAAGCCACCGCGAGAACAGGCGCCAAAATGGCCGAAGCCCAAAGGGGAGCCGCCCACAGGATGTACGTCTGCCCGTCTGTTCCCACCGCCTGCGCCACGAAGCACACCATCTGGGCTGCCACAATGGGCGCCGCCCACTTGTCCTTCGGCCTGAGCGCCGCCCGCTTCGCCTCTGTCGCCAACAGTGTCGCCTAGCAAGCCTCCATCGGCATGAGTGCCGCCGGCCAAGCTCCCTTCCCCATGGGAACCTTCAACGCGAAGACCCTTACGGATGAATGAGCCTCTAGTCCTCATGTTCTCAAGTAACAAAAGGAGAGAGTGAGGGAAGAAGGAAGAAGGAAAAAATGAGATGAACGGTGTTTTTGAGCCCTTTAAATAGAGGTGGAAAACCTTACAAAGCTTCCTAAGGAAGCCTCCCAAAGCTTCCTAAAGAAGCCTCCCAAAGCTTCTTAAAGAAGCCTCACTAAGCTTCTTGAGGAAGCCAGATTGGTTTAGCTCCTTGGATAAATTCAGAGGAACCCCATTTGAGAAAAAGTTTCAGAAGGCGGGCAAAGACGAAGACGATGGAATAATAATCTCTATTTATGGAGAAGCAGATAAAAATATATAAATACATATTTTTCGACACTGGGAAGTTCAGCAAAGTCCCTAAACAACAAGTCCACGAGGGTCAGAGGATACCATGAATGGCAAGGAAAATCCAGTTTCACTCAAACAGAGATGAACACATGCCCTCGACCCTTGCCTTTCGAAAAGATCAAAGGCTCGGGGCATGGGGGGCAAATGACGAGTCCGAATTCCACTGGGCCAAAGCCCAATTCAAATAAGCCAAGAAAGCCCAAAGAAGAGTCCAATCCGTTACCCAAGCCCAAGCCCACTAAAGAGAAGATTCTAGAGAATGTTAGATAAATATTTGAATGTTAGATAAGAATTTGAATGTTAGATTTGAATGTTAGATAGGTATTATTTAATTTGTGTGGTTTGGATTGATTCACGTTATACGGCTAGGATTGATTCCCTACTACTATAAATAGACCACCCATTTGGGTATTCTAGCATGAGAAAAGAAGCAAAGCTTCTAAGAGTGAGTTTAAGAGAGAGTTCTCTTGAGATTCTTAGTATGCTCTGTGGTTGCAGTTTAGACTGATCTGCCACATCAGAAAAGATTTCTAGAGATTGAGAGTGTAAGTCGTGAGCTTCCTATTGAGTGTTTGCTTCTCTCTCTCTCTCCCTCTCAAGCATTGTAAAACTCTCCGGAGTACCACCATGATTGATCAATAAAACATCCCAGGCCACCGTCGCCTTTCGAAGAGTGGACGTAGGTCATCCGAGACCGAACCACTAAAAGCCTCCTGTGTTGATCCTTTATTTACAATTTCGCTATTGATTGTCATTAATTGCTTATTAATCATACTTGTACACATTCTTAACTGTTGATCTTGCACGAAGACCAATTTGTGCATCATCAAATTCTAATTTAGTTAGAGGCATCAGATGGGACATTTGGATAAGATATAATTTGTAAAAACTAATAACAAAATGATAGGGTCTTTAATTGAATCGAGATGGTTGAATTTTGAGAATATTCATATTCGTTTTGATTGTGACTAGTCGATTTTAACTGCTGAGCTTAGAATTTTTGCTCAAAACTCCGCTCGATACAAGTTTATAAGTGCTATGGCAATATTAGACCCTACTTGAGAATCCAATCCAACAATTAATAAATCAATGTAGAATTAAGATATTTGAGTTTAGCTTTAGTGAATTTAGGTGGTAAATGAGTATGTACACCCTTAAAATAAATGGGTTAACACGAACCTAGCTAACCGTGATACGAACCTGACTCAACGCAACTTATACATGCCACAAACTTGGCACGACACAAATTCAGACAAGATTATAATTACATCAAATATGAATTGGTGCCATCCAAGAGCTCTGTTGAGCCCAAACATTGTAGTTGGTATTGTCCAACACAATTTCTATAGGGCAAGCTACATAATTTAGAGAAGTCATAGTAAAAAAGTGGTCGAAAGATGTTGGAAACTCGTCAGAAAAGTAAGCGGAGTGGTAGCTAGTTGTCGTAAAAGTCGTCGGAGCAAGGGAGAACATCGTCGGAGGATGGCCGAAAGTTTGCTGGAGGATGGTCGGAAGGTTGTCGAAGGATGACCGGAGCAGATCAAATCGTCGTCTCAACAGCCAAGGGCAGATCAGGAACATTGCCGAAGGATGGCCGGAAGAGAAAGAGCCTCAAGAGTTCTAATGTGTAGGATCCTCGTAGGGTAACCACATAACATACTATCATTGGCCAGAAGTCTTTACGAGTCTAAACTCTAATATCACGTGAAAGAAAAAAATAGAAAGCGAATATCAATTATATATTACTTTTGATATATTTTATTATTTACATGAAAAAAATATATTTATCATACAAAAAAATAGTGAAATATCATAATCTAACCGACGTGGGACAAAAATATCTATATAATAAAACATATAAAAAGTTGAATTTTATCCTTACACATTTTTCCCCTCAAAATCATCACATCACATATTTCTATAAAATGTTCAATTATTTAATATTTGATTAATTTATAGTTTAACATAATTTTTATTTTAGACATTATTCATACACGATAGCATATATATTAAATTTTTTTTATCAAATTACATATTTTGAGAAAAAAATTATTATTTAATATAATAAAATTAATTTTTTAACGACTCAAATTTTATATTTTATCCAACTTTCAGACATGATATATAAGTTATAACTACTCAACACATATGGACCCTCAAATAGCAGAAGTATGTGTCCACTCAATAGTCAAAAATCCTAAACGTCTTTTTCTCCAGGTGACAGCTGCACTCAAATATAGGCACCAGGTTATAGTTTACAAGGTTTGCAGTCCACTCATTGACTCCTATGACACCATCATATGCATAAGTTTTTTTATTTTTATTATTTATTACCATCAATCATCACACATAATAATTCAAATAAAATATACAACTTAGAATTATTTTATTTTATAATATGGTATCAAAAATATCTTTCTCTGTTGCTTATCCTTTACTAAAAGCTACACAACAGTACAGAAACATATCGAGGTAGCCCTCTTCTGACTCTTACTAGGAAATTATTTTCATCCGCATTTTGATTTTGAGATGTCCCTAGATAGTTAGTATACAAACAATAAAATTTGATGCAATAATAAAATAAATAAACCGCATTTACTATCGAGCGACTGTTACTGTATCAGCATCATAACCCCAATTTACAGCCATCAATGACCACCGTCTCGTACATATTCACTTAGTTGATGATATGGTTAGCCATGAAAACTCTTATAAACGCATGAATTTGGCAGAACAAGTGCATACATTCGATTAGCTCAAAAACGAAAATATGTACAAAAAAAAAAAAAAACAGATTTGGATATGCTTGTATCTATACATTGATATACATGCTTCACCAAAGCCCAACCATGAGATGATTGAAAAAGTTATTCCTATTCCAAATATTCAACAGAGATACTACATGTGTTCCTCAAGCAACCAAATTTAAGCTTAGTGAACACTCAAAGCACTTCATTGAAACACAGGGAAAAACACAAGGGTATGGACATACAACCCAATTAGCCAAAAGTCCATAGCTCTGGTCGACATGTTAATAAAACCTAATGCATATCAAAACCCAAACAGTCAAATCATCAGAATACATCCCCAGTAAGAATAAGATCAAACGACGCAGATGATAAGGTAGAATAATTGAGTTAGACCTAATGAGTTACACCAAGGCAATGCTGCTCTCGCCGCCAGGGGGCTTGCGAACCCCACCAAGGTAGTCCCGAGATTCTGCCTTTCCATCAGCAAAGATGTTACTGCCGCTCATCTCTCGCAGCTTTGCCGAACTGAGAGGTTTCTCTGCAGATTGTGGAGGAGCATCTCCCTTGAAAATGTCATTTCCTGACAGCTCAGCGAATTTCTGATTCGGGATCTTCTTTGCTGTCTTGACGATAGGTTCTTCACTGAACATGTCATTACTCTGAGCTCCAGCAGGCTACACAAATAACGTGGTTGAAAACTCATCAGATAATAAAGCAGTGGAAAAAGCATGATGAAAACAAGCATAAATTTCTAACTGCATTAAAGACCATCAGTAGGTCCTGAACAGAAAATGAAAGAATCAATACAACTAGATTGTAGAGAGCCTAGCCTAGCATGTCCAAGTATAGCAGGAGCTTTGGGTCATCAAAGCCACATAGGCATTCACCACTGGTTTGCTGATATTTCCAAATTTCTCTAGAAAAATTTTACTTTTCAAAGTGCATGATGTGGTAACAGGGAGAACCAAAGATAATTCACTCCTACAACCAACATTGTTCACTCACATTAGGGACTTTGACAGATGTGTGTACATTATGGGGTGCAGGTTCTCCAATGGTTATGCTTTCTCTTAATGCCAACGCACGAGCAGACAAAGGTCGAGGTTGAATTTCTGGAGGGGGCGCAAAAATGTCATTCCCACTGAGCTCTTTGCACTTGGCATCAGAAAATTGTTTCTTCAACTTTGACTCAGACTCACTCTCTAGTGTCCCACTTAGCTCACGAAGCTTTGCAACCTCAGCCAATGTAGTAGGCTTCTTAGGAGAAACAGTTTCTTCTTCAGTAAATGAAATCTGACTGAACCCAGCAACTGCTTGCTGATGAAAATCCAATCATCAGGAAAAATAAAAATGCAAATGTGAGGTATCACATACCAAATGAATCAAACTGACTGCAAACTGGCCTATTACACAGACTTTGTGAAATTGATATCACACAAATCTTTGAAGTAAAACTAATTGATCATAACTTTAAATTGGCCATGCCCAATAAATACCTGGTACATGCGTATTCCAGTTTTGTTAGCTGGGGTAAGATTGGCACTATCAGATTCTAGTGCATCATTGTCTCCACCAGATGCGAAAATACCACTACCAGTTATCTCCTTTAACTTATAACCTGAACAAGGCTTCCTGCATTAGAAAGCTAACATTTTCAGCAGACTGCAGACACCAATAACTGAGCAAACTGATTAAATGAAAGCGAGGTGAAATTGTGCTGAGTGAATGAGTCACATGGTTATGAATATATGCATTAGGCAGTTTCCCTTGCATCAAGCCTTTTGGTACAGCAGAAAACACTGATATTTCAAATTTCACAAATTTAACGAGCTGTAAAATGAAGAGAAGAAGTTTAGATTGTAAGTATTTTTATCCTAGAAAATGCAGCACTCTGCTCTGTTATTTGTATGATTCATTATGCAGATTAGGCAATTTAAAATTGAGGACGTCCTCAACATCTGTTCAGAGGATAATTTGATAAGCAAAAAAGTTAAATGGAAAGACAACAACATAAGCATCGAATATGATGAATGTAATGAAGCATATTGATGCAGCATTAGAAACAAATTAATTTAGGAATAACTGTTTGTAAGGAAGACATGTGATGCCCAAGTGACATTAGCAGTTGGACAGTTCCAACCCATATTTGGTCACAGATTCGAGTCTCCTTTTCCCACTTCCCCAAGTATGTGAGTCATTATTGAGTTAGGTCCACATTAGTTGAGGTTGCTGCCATCACTGGACTGAATGAAGACCTACACTTCGACGTTACTTTCCCAATTTAGGTGTCCTTCTATTCAAACTCATTCGAACCCACATCGTCAAGGTTGCAATGCAAGTCCAACACTTTTACCATTTCACATACCAATGTTAAAATTCAAAAAACAATAAATCTTTGTAACAGGCAACATTGGTTGATCCCAAATTCACACATAAAAAGCATAAAATGAATCAGAAGAGCCAAATCAAGAAAATGGCGTCTGAATCCCATTATTCTTCGATGACCAAATACGAAGATGAATAAGGAAACATTAACCAAAGCGATGATTTAGAGGTACTTCTAGGTAAATGGTATTAAAAAAACATATAGAAAATAAACACAGTGATGAGACTCGGTGGGGAACAAGCATAAGCATAGTGAAAACCATGAACAATAGAGACATACATAAGAGCAAACAAAACCAAACAGAAATAGAAAATCTACCATATCAACAACTTGTGAGGACATTGCAGGAGAAAATACCAAGAAAAAGTGGAAGTAAATAATTCCGGAATTTAGGAGAGAGAAAAAAAACTAGGCCAGATCTCTCTCTCACCGTTTATTCAAGCTCTCAACTTCTTCATCTGTAACCTGACCTCCAAACACCACCTTACTGATCCCATCCGACGGCTGTCATTTCACCCCCCAAATCAAATCAAATCAAATCAAAAAACAGAAATCAGATAACGAAATCAAAGAAGACACCGCTAATTGCTTAGCCAGATAAGAACTGACCTGGTGAGAACGGGCCGATGAACGAGCACCTAAAACTGCGGAACCGGTGGCCGCCGAATCCGCAGGCGGATTTTCTGGCCAGGTGAGCAGATCTGCTGTGTTAGTGTGAGGCTTTCTCACCGGTGTACTCCTCTCCATTTTTCCTACACACCAAAACCCCCGAATCAGAATTGGAATCAATACAATTCCCCTTCTTCACCCCCACAACACACACACACGCACAAATCAAACTTTTTCTCTCTCCACCCACCAAATGTTAAGATCAATCCCCGAAATGACGAGGTTGTCCGTTGTCCTCCGCTCTGTACAACTCTCTCTCTCTCTCTCTCTCTCTCTCTCTCTCTTCTGTAGCTTGTTGGAACTTGGGAGCTAAGACTAGTAGTGGCTCTGTTCTGGGTTGCTTATAAAAAAGCGTTCACTTTCTCTCTCCGAAACTCAGGACTAAATTTGAATTTTTATTCCGCCTCTGTTGGTTTTTTTTTTTTTTTTGACATTTATGTTATTTTGACCCCTTAATTATTAACATTTTTACATTATTTCCTCAATTACTTAATTAATTTTACATTGTCCAAAACACGAGAAATATTATTTAGACTTAAAATGTTGACATAATTTTTTTTTATTAGAACATAATTTGCTGACTTAATCACTCACAACTATTAAATAAATAGTGAGTCTCAAACAATTAATTCAATATTAGTAATTAATTAAGTCAACAAATCAGGTCAGCATTTTAAGTCAAAACACAAACGTCAGTTATCTTTTTTTTTTTTTTATAGAAAATAAAGTGAAAATAAAAAAAATATAGTTTGGGAGATAAAATGAAATAGCTTTTGGTCAAAATTTTAATGGGCGTTATTAATCGGAGGAAAATAAAGTTAATAACAATAGTTAAAAAGTATAATATGCAAAATATAATAGTTAAAAGGGTAAAGTGAAACAAACCTTATAGTTTGAGGGTACAAAATATAATTCATGCTCTATTTGGTAAAAAATATAATTCATGCTCTATTTTTTATTCTTTTTTGAGGCATGTGCAACCATTGCCATTGACAGCGAAGCACCACCGGCCTCTGTTCTTCTCCTTTAACCTTTGGAAATCTATCTTTTTTTGGTAAGTAACCTTTTTTTTTAGTTCAACTATGAAGGTGACCTGATCAACTTAAGTATATTTTGATTAATTTTATTTTGAGTTTGGTTAAAAATAGGTCATTTACAACGTGATTAGAATATTCAATTTGGGTCGTGTCGTATCGTGTGATTCGCGTGTCGTGTTATTGTTATTCGTGTCATATTCATGTCAAAATTCACGAAAAAAAAATTTTATTTAGTGTGTTCTGAGTGTCAAATATTAGTCTAGACCATTTATTATGCAATTTAAAAATCATATCAATTTTATAATCGTGTCATGTCGAGTTCGTGTTGAGTTCGTATCAACAGTTCAGAGTTGATACTCTTAGGATAAATTCATCATGGTCTAGTCACAATGAATTATCAAAATTTAAACTTCAGATGCCTGAGTTTACAGTTCGTCTTGTTATTACTTAAACTTCCCTTGAGAAACGACCTTTTGAATTCATTGTCAAGGACACTAATCAAAATCAGAAGAGGGACCGGCTTTTTTAGGAAATTATGCAATTGCCACAATTCTTAAAGTCTAAACTACTTCCTGATGTGTGCTTCCTTCCTCCTAAGGCAAGACTACTTTTCGAAGACAGGTACCTAACTTTGTTATAGATGAGGCAATGTTTTCTTTTTCTAGCCAACTGAGCAAAGATCAAATATAATCACATGGGATGATGTTTTCGACACGTTACGATCTCTTTTTTAACAGAAAGAGTTTTTTTAATCAGAAATTTTATGTGCTTATTCATTGAGATATGTACTCAATCCTTCGATACGATACATTAAGATGTGACATAAACTAAACGGAGGCGCTAATGGTACTAACAATATTGGAGTCGTGTTGCGTCGGGTAATGTTTCAATTTGATATTGGGTCCTTTTCATTTCCTTCTCTAGAAAAAATTCTTAATCACCAAAAGTTGGGGAAAGATTATAAACATTTCTGCAAATGAATAGGATTAAAACAAAATAATGCAGTTTAGTGAAGTTACCAAAATCTCCCCAGCTACCGTAACGAACAATAAGATCTTTTCATTTTGTGAAGTTACCAAAATCTCCTTCCATTTAAATAAACTAGAAAAGCACGACGTGCGTTGTACTTAAAAAAATTTTAATAAATTTTTTTATAAAAAATGTGAATTATTGCGAATTTTAATTATTATTAAATTAAATTATTAAATTATTTTATAATTTTTTGGGTACTTAATCTGTCATTTATTTAGGTATCTCTTCGACCATTTTAGGCATTTACTTATCTAATTATATTATAGAATTATTAATTTTTATGTTGTTAAATAAATTGATTAGATTGCTTATAATATTATTATATTATTACACACTAAAAGATAAAATATAACATATATTTGACCGTAAAATTCAATCTTATAACTACATGTGTATAATAATTTAGTAAATATAAGACTTTACTTCTTCATATAAATATAAAAAATTGTATGTAACTGTACTACAAATAAATAAGGTCAAAAATATTTAAAAGTCTTTATAAAAGAATCGAAAATAAGTTGAAAGTTAAATAAGAGTAAAAAAACAAAAAATTAGATGAAATTATATAGTTGGATATAATTGACTTTATTATAATAATTATGGATAAAATAAGAAATCAATTTTTTTTTCTCAAATATTGACATTTATAAGTAGTATAGATTTGTACGTTCTTTGAGATTGGTTTTGATCTTTCAAATGATTTCAGGGTGAGAGCTTTATTTTTGTGTGTGTGTGTGTGTGTGCGCGCGCACACACATCAAATAGATATACAGGTAGGTGGTTACTACATATATTCGCCAAAAATTTTTGTTGTTTAGTACTACAAAGTTATTTTGTAAGAAATTTCATTGTAGCATTAGTCTGACCACCAGTAGAAAAAAAAAGGGTTAATACATTTAAAGTATAAAATTTATTTCATTTTGGTCATTAATATTTTAATTGTATTATTTTGATCCCTGAAACATTGCTTATATTTTTATGTGATCCCTCAAACAGACCACATCTAAATTCCTAACGATTTTTTATCACAAACTTGGTATATTTTAAAAAAAAAAAATTTTTTTTTGGGAGGGAAAATATGGATAAAAAATAATTTGAGTAATTCTTAACCAAATTTTGGGTAGCTCTTGATAAAATATGTGTAATATGGGTAGTTCTTGACTAAAATTTAGATAGTTTATAATCAAAACTGTATAATTTGGGTAACTCTTTGACCAAAATTTGGGTAAAAATTTTGTCAAGAGTTATCCAAATTATTTTTTTTATCCATATTTAGGTATTTTATGACAAATTTATAATCAAAAATTGTTAGCAATATGGACATTGTATGTTTGAGGAACCACGTAGAAATATATTCAATACTTCAGAGACTAAAATGATGCAATTAAAATATTACGGACCAAAATAAGATAAATTTTATACTTTAGGGACCTCCAGTGCAATTAACCCAAAAAAACAAAGGTTAGTGGACTTGATTGCTAAAAAAATTATAATGGATGGAACTATGACGTCCAAGTTGTATCCTGCCACAGCCACTAAAGCCTACACTTGTTTGTGTTCCATCATTTGGTACATAACCATGTCAGATAATGCAGGTGGACAAAGTACCAAAAGGTAGTAAAGGGCAAAGAATGATATTCATGTGAGCTATCGTGCTATCGTATATACCCCTTTGCCTGACTAAGCTGCTTGATAAAGCTATGCAAAGCTCCTTGTTGAATGGAATAAAACTCAGTAGAAATGGTCCAGAAATTTTCCACCTCTTTTTTGTGGATGACTCAATCCTATTCTCTAGAGCTAGTAGAGGGACTGCTTAACATTGATGGATTGTTTGAACAGGTAGTGCTATGCATCTGGACCAGTAACAAGTCATCAGTCAGCTTGAATAGGAATACTCCTACCCAACTTCAGCAAGAGATTAGCCTATGCAGTGGTTGTCAGAGATCACTTGGGTAGGTTGATAACAGATACTTTAGGTGCCATGTATGTGGCCTCCCTTTAGCAGCTGAATCCTGGACTGTAAGGCGTGCATGTGAGTTGGCGGTGGAAGAACATTGTCAAGCTGTGATTATTGAAACTGACTCTAAGACACTCTATTGACTCACTGTCAAATGAGCCAGTGATACTGTTGGTGGAAGTGGGAACCATTCAGGAAGACATCTGCAAGTAATGAGAGACTTAATCCTCATAAATATCCTAGTCCAAGTCTGCATTTGACTGGATCGGGGAAGAGATCAATCGAAGTGTGCATAAGCTGGTCTACACACCCGTGACCGTTGAACCAAAAAAATAATAACATGACAATAACGTGATTTCCACAAAGTTTCAAAATTTGTATTGAAATTGTTCATGAACAGTACAAATCAACACTGCCCATGACAGAATATATTGTTCCTGACCTGTACTCCAATGGAGGCTCCTAGCCTGGAATTCTTGAAGGATGCAGGATCACTTTCACTTCCTTCCTTACTTGGCCTTCTTACATATAACAAAACTGGATTTCTGTGTCTCTGAACAATCAACCAACTGGATTTCCAACTACTCCGAGCAGTTTCAGTTGGGGACAACACTAGTCAGAACTGCTATTCACCTAAATTGGAGAACGTTAACTGCCGGTAAATTAACAACTTATCATCGGTTTCATCGAAATCAAGTCCATCGTCTCCATAATCCATTTCAACAATGGTTCTATCATCATGATGAAGCTGCTCTTCTTCTTCTCTAAAATGACCTTGTGTATTTTGTCCTTGTGTAGGCGAGGTGTCCAATTCTACCAGTTGCATCTCTGAGTCTATAAGAGCTTCCATCCGGGCACGTTCCCTGTCTCTTGGATAGGTGCAATAGAGGAAAGAGTAGATAAAGCAACAAAGCGCCATTGGAATCCCAATTGCTGTATAAAGTGCCTTGGCCAATGATGCAGCATTCTCTCTGTCTGTTCCAATATCTTCAGATCCTTCAGGAACTGGTTCATAACCATAAACATGTTGCGCTAGCAGTCCAACTACAGGGGGAGCGAATGAAGATAATATGGACTCAAACGATCTATCCAAAGCATAAATACTTGTTCGGGATTTTTCAGGTACAATCTCTGCAAAAATTGGACTGTATACACCATATCATCAAGCTATTAGAACTGTAAATACATCCTTTTTCGAATTAAATTACTTTTCCTTGCATCCTAATTTAGTTTCTTCAATAATTAATAAGACAATTACTACAGTTGCACTCGTGTCTCGAGGAAGTACGTGAATTCTGCACCGCCTCCTTTCAGGCAGGCGGAAGATACTCCTCAAGCTTAATAGCTCGTGATTTAATTCTTCTCTGTATATTGATAATATCATCTCAGGATCAATAATACTAACAAAGCCTCTTCGCATATTACTGACACCACCCACCCATGACCAAATGAGAGCCAAAGGAAAAAAAAAACCTTTCCTTTGAGGCGTGGGCAGGAGCCTTGTGACTTAAGTATCAAACCATATCATTATTTTGGGTCACGTATACCTTATATTCTAAGCACCCTGCACTCAGTTTGACAAGTGATAGTACATGTGACTTGTAAACACAAAGCGAGCAAAGCACATGAAAATATAGAGGGTGCGTATAGAATCTTTACTTGTTTGTAGCTGGAGCATTCCAAGATATGCAAAACCCTGTAATGAACAAGAAGAAAACATGCACGAACATTGTGGATGGATCATCCGGTAAAGCCAACAGAAGTATTGCAGCAAGAGGGATGGCTGATGCGGAGCTTATCTGCGACAGAATAATCCTGCCAGAATTTGGTAGACGCTTGGATAGAGTGTCCCCCATTTTACCTCCAAACAGCCCTCCAAGCGAACCAGCAAGCACAAACATGCCTATGAGAAGGCAGTATTCTTATGAGAGAATCCAGTAAGCTCTAACCACATGGGTGCAAATGACAAAGCTGACCAGGGGAATGAACCAGTGACACCCTGAGCCACAATAATCTGGAAGGAGTGAATCTTCATGACTGATTTTGCTTCCTGAACAAGGTCTTTCACTTCTGACAAGAAGGATTTTCTTGTAACTTGAGCATGAGCTTTCACACCACCATCGGAAAAGTGTGGATCATTAGCAAAGACTCGAACTAGAATGCCCACAATGACACTGATAATCCCAACAAGATGAAAGGAAATTCTCCAACCGGATATACCCATAAATGTGGTTGGAGCTAACAATAAAGAAAAGAGTCCTCCAATGATTGAGCCAAGGTTGCTGGTTAGCTGTAGCCATCCAAAAGCCATACCACGGTTGTTGTCATCCGTTGAGTCAGCTACAAGGGACTGAATTGCAGGTGCAACTATGGCAAGGCCAATCCCATTCAAAGCTCTTGATACTGCAACCTAAGCAGCACAAGCTGAACGACATCAGGGTGCAATTGACGAGTTTGTAGCAGTAATAACAACTATAGTCTCTTTTTACATTGCTAAAAAGTTCCAAATGCATATATTGGAGGGAAATGTGCAAATATCTTTTAAGAAATTGGAAGTGGACTACACATAGATTGTAGAAGTGATGACAAGAGCTAGATTTGTTAAGCTAGGGTTTGGTACATTTGTACATATATAAATGATACATAGTCAGTTTTGTTAAGTTGATGATTGTATTGTTAGAGTCCCAATACATTAAATGTTTACTATAACATTCATTACATGAAATGTTGAATCCTTGTCCTAGTTCAAAAGCTGTTGATTTTTTTTAATTTTTTTTTGCTTTGCCAAATCCTTTTAGTTCAAATATTTGCATAGTTCATCATTAAAGACCACAAAGTTCCTTATGCCAATTAAGCTAAGATGCTGATTCTATCTTCCAGTTAGTACAGGATTTTTCTTTGGGAATATAAATGTCCTGCCTCAAAAAAACATTTTTTTTCCTAGACGAAATTTTAGTTGCTGCACCTCTGACTCTCATCATTTCTGCTAAGAGGGGAATTCTGGCTCCGACAATAACCATTCAAATGACACTTCAACATATTATTTTTTATTTTAAACTCCATAGACGCAAACATTTAGATTTCTGCAAAATATTGGCAACATTTAATGAAACATCCTAACCATTTAGGCCATTTATTTGTTTATCTAATGCTTCCCATTAGTTTTGGTGTCAAATTTCTTTTGGGGCCTGTTTGGTTCGGGCACAAACGAATGATGGAATTAAGTAATTGGTTCCCATTCAATCTATATAAATGGCAGTAATAAGAGTACTATTTGATCTATCATTTGTGTAATAAGTTTCGATCAAGATTAGGATAAAATATAAATCTATAATTGTCATATCGAAGTCATGTTTGGATTAGGTAATAGTGTATAGTATTAAATTAAAAATGACAAAACAAATATAGAGGGCGGTATCTGATGGTCAGATATCTACGATTGGTGTATCTTTGAAAGCTCAGATGGAGATAATAAATAGGTTCCTCGAGGGCTAATTAAGCCACTTTAGTACAAATCAGAAGGACTGGAGCTTTCCAGAATGTATAGTTTTTATACGAGGGTATGGACCTAGGTTTACTGGGATAATAAAGTCATTGTGTTTTTAATACTGAACCTATTAAAAATAATACCACTTACTACATGGTATTCATTAATAACTAATATTAAGTGTTAAATGATAATAATGAACCGGGTCACTATAACTCAACTCAAACTTGGTATTACATCATCACTGGATTAAATAAATCCAATCCAATCTCTTAATACCTAAACCAAATATACTCATAGTGTCAATTAACACAAAATTATAGTTTTATGATTTCGCATATAATCTAAATCCCCTTTCCTATTTCCATTCTTCAAATTGTCTTCTAATATCAGTTGCCCAGGATGATAAACTTGTCCTACCACTATCTTACCATAGCCTATACTGCTATACTCAATCTCGTAGTCTATTAGTAAAAACAACAGCAATTGAATCCAATCTTGTCAAGAATAATTAAAATGACATCCAACTCAAATACCCACAAAAAAAAAAAAAATTCAGCTAGGCAATTCAATTTTGAAATCAATCCAACACCACCAAACATATATATAATCACCCAACAAATCAAAACATAACTAAAATTTCCACGATTCCAAAGCCGAAAATTCAAATTGAAGAAAAAATGGATTGGTGGTGGATTGACCTGAAAAAAGGTGGAGGAGAAGGCGACAAGGAAGGTGGCGGCGGCCCATAGGAAGGCCCCATAAGCGATGACATGGGCTCGGTTGTGACGCACGGCTAGGTAAGCGGCTAGAGGGTAACACGAGGCCTGAACCATCGAACGGAACAGTGTGAGCGAGCCCAGACCAGTTGGATCCGTGTGGAGTGCCTCTCCGACTTCCTTGTAAACTCCAGGGAGAATTGACTCATCGGCTCTTTCCATTATTCCGGCGAGGTTCACCAGAATCAACGTCGCCGTCTCTGACCTCATTTTCATACAATTTGTTTGAAAGATTCAGAGGAAACAGAGTAGGGTTTTTTAGCGTTAAGGCGTTAATCCCTAAATTCGAAGTGTTCTGTGTTTCATCTCTCTCTCTCTCTATCTCACACACACACACACACACACACACACACGGTTGTAAGAGCATCTCCAACAGATGCTTTAAATGGCCAAAATAGCTAAATTTTAGCTAACCAAATCCAAAAATAACACTCCAACAGATTATCTTCATATACTGTAAAATACATTTTTGCTACAGTGATACTCTATATTTAGAGCATCACTGTTAGGGATGTCAAACGTGTCGGGTTAAACGGTTACGTGTCGGGTTAAACGGGTGACGGGTGAAAAATATGTAAACTCGTACCCGACACTTTTAATAAACGTGTGAAAAATCTTAACCCAAAAACGACCCGTTTAATAAACGGGTAACACGACACGACTCGTTTAACCCGTTTAATTTTTAAAAAAATTATATTAAAAAAATTTAATACTCCACTTTTTTTTTATTGCCAATTATACTTACCTCAAAAAAGAGGAATTTTTAGCCAAATCTCATAAAAATCATACTTGAAGGCTTAAAAAAAATGAAAAAGGCAATTGTCTTTTATAGGCAACTCAATCCTCCCCATCTCCCCTCATTTTCCAATGTGGGACAAAAACAAAAGGCATTAGTTTGCCTTTATCTTTGAAGTGTTCCTCATCTCCCCTCCTTTGTCTTTAAAGTTTAAACTACTATTTTACTTCTTTTTTTTGTATTAATTTATTTACTTCTTGTTTTCTTGCTTATTTTTTAAAATAATTATTATATTAATTTTATTTAAACGGGTAAACGTGTGATAAACGGTTTGACAGGTCTCACCCGAACACGATCCGTTTATTAAACGTGTTTGGTGTGTCAACCCGTTTATCACCCAAAACCGTTAAGATCTCACTCAAACCCGTTTAATTCGTGTCGATTCGTGTCGGTTAATTGTGTCATGTCAAATTTTGACAGCCCTAATCACTGTAGCAATATGTAAAACTTTTTTATAATATTTTCTCTCTCTTCATTTCCTTTTCTTCCATTCTCTCTCTTTCCCCCTTTCACTTTTCCCAAAAAAAATAATACAAAAGTCATGATAATTAATATTTAAAAGGAGTAGTTAAAAATATAGAAAATCTGTTGGAGTGTGTATTAAAAAAGTGAATAGCTAAAATAGAAAATGTTACTTTTTGAGTAGCTAAAATACATTTTATTGTTGGAGATGCTCTAAGTGGTTGAAACTTGAAAGGGAGGGAGCAGCTGAGTCAAAAATCAAAAATGCCTAGAGAGCGTGTTTGACTAATCATGCATAATTCGGTCCCACTTACGTTAATAAGTTGCAATTAAGGAATTTGACTCAGATACCTAAGCCATGGGGGATTTTAAAGTTGCTGGTTTAAACTTCATCGTCCTTTTATAATACCGTCTCTTTTATAATAGTGCCCAATAAAAAAAAAATTATAATTTTTATAATTTATTGTATTGTTCAAAAAAAAAATAAAAAAATTCAATGTATAAATTTTTGGGATCCGATTATAAGCTAAAATGTTAAGATCAATTTAGATTGATCTTATAAAAATTATGACTTTTGAGAATATCTTATAATTTTTGTAATTTAAGAGTTTGCGATTAATCCTAATAATTTTAAGTCCAATAATAAAATTATTAGTATCTGATGATGCACAAAATCGTCTTCGTGCAAGATCAACAGTCAAGTATACGAATGAGTGTGATTAATAAGCAATTAACAAGCAATCAATGACAATCAATGACAAAGCAGTAAATAAGATATCAACACAGAGATTTATAGTGGTTCGGTCTCGGATGACCTACGTCCACTTTCGGGAACGGCAGCGGTGGCCTGGTGTTCTTTATTGATGAATAATGGTACTTCGGAGAGTTACAGTGTATTGTGGGAGAGAGACTTGGTGTAGAGAGGCAAAGCTCTCGGTGGAGAGAGGGAGAGAGGCTTGGTGTAGAGGTCTCAAGGAGGTGTGGTGTGTGTAAATCACAAAATGCCTCTCCAAGTGGAGAAAGCTTACATTATATAGGTGTAATGAGGCGGTGAGGCGGTCACTACAATTTAGTAAGTACAATTTAGGTAGGACTCCTCCACTTTGGCAAGTATACTCATGGTAGGATTCGATCTCCGGTGTGTATCCCGATATTTTCTCCCTTGTGTCCCTATTCTGTCGGAGGAGGACTCTGAGTTAGATTGGACTTGATCCTGAGCTTGGACTTGAGTAGGAGTGGTGGCCTTCATTGGAGTCAAGAGACAAAGGAGGAGGAGGAGACCAGAGGGATAGGCAGGCGCCCCCTTAGGCGTGGCCAAGCGGGTGGCCTCCCATGGGCGGCGCCCCTTGGTCCCTGGGCTTGGGTTCTTTGGACTCCGTATTGATTTGCGGTCGCCTAATTACCTTTATACCCTCCGTATTGTTTTACGGCCGCCTAATTCCCTTTATGCCCTCCGTATTGTTTTACGGCCCAACTCCGAATAGTATCTCATTTGGGCTTTCTCGGTCCGTTCAAGTTGGGCTCAGCCCAGTAAAATTTGGGCTCATCATAAATGTTTGGACCAGTTTATGTGCATTTCAATTAATCTCATCCCCATTCCAATCAAAGATAAGTCATCCACACCTCATGGCCTGGCTCCCAAAAGAGTTGTCAACATTTGAACTAAAGACGTCTAAATTTATATTTCGTCTCTGTTATCACTTGATCTACTATCGCTAGAGACAGACTTACGTCAAGCTAACCCTTTTTTTATACTAGTAAAAAAAAAGGGTGAGGGCAAAAAGAGAGCGTTCAAAGACTACCTCAATAGGACTTTACTGGTGGAATTATGAGACCCCTAACCGTACCCGTTACTCCTCTCAAAAATGAACTTAGCAGTTAACCACCGAACTTCAAACTAACCTTTTGCTTCTACACTTAACCTCCTCCGATTCACCTTCATGTGAATTCAAAATATGTACAATCCTTCATAGATCACGCACGTTTGGTGATTCGATATGTTTTACAAAAGTTAAACTTAGGATTTCGAGATAATTTTCTCTTAAAATTTTTCAGGCAGTATATTCCAGCCCAAATAGTTCTAAGTTGGAAACACTTTCCTGATTAAGTTGTCGTCCAAACTGAATTGGGCCGAAAATACATCCAGGAATTTAGGCCCATCCATGTTATAGGCCCAGTTCAATGAGTTGGCTCAAACTCCTAGTCCAAACTGAAGTGGGCCTAAATACATCCAAGAATTTAGGCCCAGTTATGCTCCAATGAGTTGGCTCAAACTCCTAACATCTTCTTTATCCTACACAATAATTTACAATGGTGAGGATAGAATCAGAAGGTAGAAGACTTAGATGAATATCTACGTCCATGTAAGCATGTCAATAGATCAGATTTGATCCGAAAATAATCTTAATTTGAATCAGATTAATCGAATATAGTTTGATATTTTTCTTACTGATATCCAAATCTGTTATATCAAATTTAATCAATTCGAATTTAGATATCCTAATATTGGATCTGATTATAAGTCTTTTAGTCTAAGTCTACATTCAATTCAATTCTTTCTAAGTCTTTTAGTTAAGGGTAGAAAATAAAATGGTATATTAGAATGGCACTTGGAGGTTACAGTTTCGAGTCGCAGAAATAGTTTTTCTATTTACAGGGATAAGACTGCGTATATCTAATCATTCTCAAACTCTACAGTAACAAATGAGTACACTCGATACGGTCATTTTAGAATGACATGAATATGTTGTGAAAGTACTCTAAGCTCAAGAGAATCTGTGGCCATCAAACCATGTTTAGGATGCTTCTATCCTCCAAGACAATAGGAGTAACACCTATCTTATACAAACGCAACAATAGAGTCTGCTTGATGATGTTTGGGGTTGGAAGGATTTCCTCTGGCCATGAACAGTCTTAAAAGACGCCAATAACGAAAGTTCATCTATGGTACTACAAATTAATTGTTCGGTATAATTTTTTTTATTACTTTATCATTTTTCAATTAATTGTTACAAATTATGCTAAAGGGACTTAAAATTATGTCACATGTGAGAGACAATTAATGCACTCACGTGAGCATGATGGGACAGATCACGTGGGAAATAGTAAAATAAAAGTCGAACTGAATAGTGAAAGTTCGGTTCATAATGCCGAGCCAAATCATAGAGAGCTCAGTAGTAGGAGTAAGAGTTCGATTTCGATAAGGCCAAGCTCTACTCAGGACAACTTTAAATTGAGTCATGAGGAAGTGCCTCCAATCAAGGGATTTAAGTATAACAAACAAGCACAATCATCGATTCGGAAGGAGCTAGGAAACAGGAGAAGCATCTTGAGAGATTTCAGCAATCTCTAACAAGCATCTCATATTGATAGGAGATGTGCCACCTTGTGTCATCGGTAATGGGAACACTAAGAAAAAGAGTGACACTATAAAAAGGACCAAAGGTATACAGTAAAAAGTACGCTCAACTTTCTCCGCATAGACATTTCTTTCATATTTTTATTGACTTAAGCATCGGGTGCCTTCGATCAAAGCAATTCGGCCCTAGGCAATTTGCTCCTTTTGCAAGAAAGCGAGTGCAAAATACAAGAATCCATATTCGTTTACCAACGCAAGAGGTAAATACATACACATGCAAACTGAAATCAATGTCTACAGATCAATTTTGGCATGGTACCGTAGCCTTACCGGTAATAGGATATGGATATGGTAGTGAAAAATTGCAACAACAAAAAAAAAATACTAGAGGCAATTCAAAATTTTGTGATCAATATTTGCAAGTTTAACCAAAATTAAAGAATATTTGCAAGTTTAACCAAAATTAAAGAATATTTGCAAGTTTAACCAAGATCAAAGGTGTTCGAATCTTGACAACTCTTTGGGCCAGCCACGAGAGATTTATCCCTCAAGAATACTCTAGTCTCGACGTGGATGACTGTCTTTGACAGAACTGAAGAGAGAATTAGTCGAGGTACGCGTAAATTGATCCAAACACTCCTGATTATTGAACCAAAAAATAATAATAATAAAAAATAAAAAATGCTCATTTACATGTAGTATAGAATAAACAAGGTAATGTATATAACTTAGCTAAAAGAGTAGTGATTCAGGCTAATTGTTCAAAACATAAGTCTACCAATCATCACTACAATTATGATTACAGCCGCCAAACCTCCTAATTTTCTGTAATCCTCATGGTAATTTGTGTGCTGTTTATTTCTGCAAAACAAGCCTAATCACAAGGACATATCCATTAATCCACCATGCACCTTCACCCCTAGAGGAAACATTCTCCAAACCCTTCTCTCCTTCTCTCCATTTCGTAGGGACTATATCTTCTCATGACTTGGAAATCCACCAAGGTTCGTATTGACATTTTCATGGCTCAGACCCAACTCATCAAGACAAGGAATGCTTGAATTTTCCTGAGACTTAGTGCCAAAAATGGCTGCATTGGCTAATGGGTGCTTAAGTAACGGAGGAAGAGAAGAAGACTGTAAAAGAGACTGGAATGTGAGAATTTGGTTTTGCATATTCAAAAAGTTTGGGGTCTGTTTGGAAATTCCAATATTAGAGGGTAGTTGGTAGGTTGTTGAATTCAAACTATTGGAATTACCAGTAATAGAGGTGGTAATAGAATTGGTTGTTTCAGGAGTAGCATCAATCATACTGGAGTTCAACAATGGCGGAGATGAAGGAGAAAGTACATACGGTGAGAGCTGAACCTTCTTTAAATTCCCAGACCTCGTGGGTGAGCTTGGGCCAAAGAGATCACTCCGGCGAGAATACGGTGACGCCGAGGACGGAGCAGTGGGAATTCCGGTGAATTGTTGCACCATTTGCCGGAAGTTCGATGTGTCTGTGGTGAGGACTGTGGTTGGTGCTCGCCTAGAAGCTCTGGCTCGCTTCTTCGTGTTCCTGACAACATGGGTTTGCTTGGACGGCGGTGAAGCTTCGGCAGCCTTCCCGACAGCCGATTGCAATGGCGATGATGATAATCCTGTCAAGTTTGGGAAGTCCATGTTATTGGCTTCATATCTAAGGGGTTTGGAGCACTTTAAATTGAGATTGTATAAGGAATTTGGGTCTGGGTTTGGTGGTGATTGCGAGAAGGCATCAAGAGTAGGTGGTGGTGGATCAAACAAAGTGGGTGGTTGACGGTGGAGGTGAGGAAGAGATTGCGGCGGCGGTGGGTGGCTTGAAGGGTTTAGGAAAGGGGAGATTGACTCTGCCCTTGAATCATTCTCTTCGTCACCACCACTTGATGATTGCATACTACCACTATTACCCGAATCCATGGCTTCGTGTTCAGAAAAAAGGAGGAAAAGAAGTCCAATAAAACCTGATTAAATCAGAAGAGAGAGAGAGAGAATTACACAGTTTGAAGAAAGAAAGAGAATCTGAAACCATCAAGAGTACAATGAAACAACCCGTGAACAAAGTGAAGAGATTTCTTCCAGAAAAGGTTTAGAAAAAGTACCCTTATCTTGGATCTTAAAATGGAGTCGGTGATCTCTCTCTCTCTCTCTGACCAAAAGTATCCGTACAGGAATAGTAAGAACGAGTGAATAAGATCCAAGGAGACAGATTTTGGCAGTCAAGATTGATGGTTTTGGTCTTCTGGTTCTGTTTGTAAGTTTGTATTGCTCTCCATGTGATCCTCGGCTAGGATTTTAGATAGGGGTGCAACTTGGGGGGGGGGGGGGGGGGGGGGGGGGGGCGTTGAATCTGAATTCAATCCGAAAAAAATAAGACTTGAGTTGGATCTGAATTTACCTGTCATGTTATTTAAGCTCTTAATTTGATTTCAAATTTTGGTCAATATAACATTACTGTTTTAATATTTGAGTTGGATCTGAGTTGAAAAATATTAATTCAAATTAAATTTGGACAATATTAGAGTTGAGTCCTCGAGTTATCGGATTCAACTCGAATATTAAATCGAATTCAACCCAAATATTATAGCTAAACATTGAGTCCAATATATTTTTTTATATTAATTTGACTATTATGATAATTATGTTAATTTGGTTATTATGTCTTTATGTTAAGAGAAATGTAATTTAGTTTTTGTTCAATATTTTTTTTATACTTTAAATATTATGGTCTTTATGTTAAACATTTGATTGAAACTGTTAGTTGTTACTTCACGTGAATACTATGTATGATTTTGGGCCTAAACAAACCTAACTCGAATTCAAACTCAAAATAAGCGGAATTGAATAACTCGAATTCAATCCAAGTCCGCCTAAATTTAACTTGGACAATACTCGGGTTGAGTACTTCGAGTTGAGGTCGAGTAAATGTTAGAGTTAGGATTAAAATTTTTATACTGATGGTTAGATTAAAATTGACCTCTCAATCTGTTTAATCCATCCAAATTGCACCCTAGATTTAGGAGAAGAAAAAGAGAAATTAGAGGAAAGGTTATTAATTTATTTAACTTTTTCGCTGGCTCCAAAAGAGAGGCTGCTTCAGTTACGTTTCCCACTTAAAAATGATCCTCTATAGTAGGGTGGTGGGGTCGCCATTGATGGAGGGGAAAGTAGCTGCCGATAGGTGGCTAACGAGTCAAACTCAGATAGAAAGAGAAAGAGAAAGAGAAAGAGAAAGAGAAAGAGAAAGAGAGGTTGGTGAGTTGATAGTGTGAAAGATTGAAAAAACATGTTCGCCAAGGCCCACCACACGCAGCAATCTATGAAAGACGTTATTTTGAGACTCTTACCAATTATAAAATGTTTATTTTAAATTATAATTATTGATTTAAGATAATTGAGTTCGTCACTAGAGTGTGAAAGAAAAAAAAAAAGATACGAGAAAAAAAAACTTCAACAATAAATAAAAAATTTACTAAATGGAAGACAAAGGAAACAAAACATTCTTTGCACTGCCGCAGCCGCAGCCACCTCCACCACCATGGACCGCCGACGACCATCCACCATAATTAACTATAAATTCTATAGTTTTTTTTTTTTTTGCTAAATAAAAAGGGAGGAGGGACGACTAGTGAGCAATAATTTCCTCTGAGTGTGATTTTGAGAGTTCACCCACTGTAGAATATCCGGTTTAAATCATAGTTACTAATTTAAAAGGACAGTCTGTCACAACTGTATCAACAAAGCCAAATAGTAAATCACGTTGCTTATGTGAATTGAATTCTACTTGACAATCATATGGGAGTCAACGAAGACTCTAAACAGGTATGACTTAATATTAGACCACCAACTCGAGTGGTATAAATTCTAGAATTTGCATCAATGTCCAATAATAGAGTAACCAAAAAGTATTATCGGTGATTGCTTAGAATTACATTATTTATGGTTTAGGTGTGGTGAAGACAAGGGTGGTATCACATTATTTGCGACCTTTCGGTTCAACTTTATATATTAATTCAGGTATAATAAGTACAAATACATAATGCAAACAAAAAAAAAAAAGTTTTTTTTAGTTACAGGATGTCCAGACTTGCATCAATAACTTCTTCGAGTTCAGCGACTGACCACCGTGACTTGAACTGAATTAGAGCATATCTTTAAAAAAATAAAGATGATTGTCCTGACCTTTAAAAAGTGTAAAAAAGATTAAAGCCGAGACATTTGAATTGTCAAATGTCAGACTAAACTACTAAACCACCCATAAATTATCAAAAGACAATATTGGTAACTCAAGATTATGATTGAGTCCTAACCTTTGAAGTCAAGATTGGATGCAATAATTTTTCTAATGAAACATTTTTTTATTATTTTTGTACACGTGTTCTCATCATAGTATATCATATTCATATTATATTTAAATTTTGTCGCATTAAATTTTATTCAACTCGTATTTGATTTATTTATATTAATAATTTTGATAAATATACATTAACAAAAAAAAAAAAGACTAAATAAAGAAATATTGAGAATTATATAACACGATGCAATTACATAAATAACCTTTACACAAGAGAACAATAGTAACTGTCTTTTACTTGAAAAATGGGTTCAAATGACTTGATGCTGATTCAACGGTGTTTTTGGTCTAATTTGTATTCATTTTAAATTAAAATTTTAATCATCATGCCAGTGTCATCTTTTTTGAGGTCCCGTTTTCTAATTGGTCTAGATTTACCCTAATGATTTATAGACGAGTTTGTACGGTATATAAATGATTTAAAGTTGAGTTTATATCGTATTTTGTCGGGTTTGTCTCAGCACGTATAAGTTCTTATATACTAGCATTGTATTTTTTTGGTACAGGATATTCAGAGTTACGTCAACTATTTCCTCGAACTTAGTTGCTGCATACCGTGACTTGAGCTAGGTTAAAACATGTCCCTTTATAAGAGTGGCTAGTTCTTAAGAGGTTTGAGAAGAAATTGAACCTGAGATCTCTAAGTTACCAAAAATTAGACTCAACCACTCATGATTCAAGGTCACGGTATTAATCATTGACTCGAAGAATTCTGAAACATATCGGTCAAGCCGTCACGGTGCGGTAACCGATGATACGATCTACAAAAAAATATTAAACATGGCGAGATATTCAAGTCATATCGCGGTATCGCAAAATCATGCGACACTCATAATTTATATATATCGTGTAACAGTACCGTTTTAATAGATACCAAATCAGATACAACCTAACCAACTCTTATTAGTATCAATTGCAATCAATACACTATCCCTAAGGATTTATTATAAAAAATAGTTGAGTTGAACCACATGCTAGAGGTCTACAACCAGCAGAATTGAAAATTCTATATATTCCATTCTTAGCCAACAAGTCTTTTCGATAAGAGATTCTTCGTCAACTTTAAAAAAATGCATGAAATGTATTTGTACACAATACGTCGTTTTCATGGACTGTGTTGTTTTATTCACCATGTTTTGCCGATTGGCCAAACCCTAGAAACCGAGAAAAGTTAGAGCGAGTTTAATACCTTTAAGTGATACTGACATATAATGTGTACACACTCAATAAAATTTAGGACTCGGGTTGGAGTGCAACGTGACTGAGAGAGTCATTACATTTAAGACGAGACAAAATGGGCGGGCACGGGCAGTTTGATGTCCGAGCCAGCCTTTCTATTCGATTGTTGCTTTAGATGCTACGCTACGACTATATGGACTCCTTCCTTAAGCGAAAGAGAATACATCACTTTCTTGTAGACTTTCTTGTGCAAGCAACGATTTTTCAGAAGCAAGAAGAGGCCCGAAAATGCTAACAAGTCGTGCTAACGGCCCAATCTACGGAGAAGAACAACAAACAACTCTAACAAAAACAATGATAAATGACAATCATTTATTGAAAATGTATAATATATTATTGATGATATACACCAAATAACACTGTTCTATGGTGTTTTAAATCCACACAAAAATTTCTCCTAAAAATCAAATCCCAAACAACCAAACCCTTAGAAGTTTTGAATTCTCTCACGTTTGCTGAGAATAGTAAAAAAAAAATTGCCCATTTTTTTGGTTTTTTAGTTTTCTAATATTCATACTAAAATTTCTAGGCTACCAATTATTAGGACTTGACTATGACACCGGAAAAAAAAATATTGGTATTGTACCTTTAAATTTTACTATTTTTATAGGTGTTTTTATAATTTTTATGAGTCATTTTATAATTAAAATTTTTATAGGTGATTTATCACATTTATGAGTATTTTTGCAACTGTTGTGAAACTATTTTTACTATTTTTCTTCAATACAAAAAAAATTATCACTTTCTTGAGTGATTTATCACGTTTGTAGGTGTTTTTCATCACTGTTACAAGTGTTTTTATTACTGTTGTGGTAATTATTTTTATCATTTTTTTCGGTATTGTCACAATGATAAAAACACCCATAAATACGATGAAAATATTCATAGATGTGACAAAACGGGTATGATAATAAACTTTTTTTTTTCAATACAGTAGACACCTCCCCAATTATTAATCATGAAATTGTTGTTTTGCCTACTACTAGGGACGCCAACTACCAGTTTTTTCCTGTTTCATGTCTGCTAATGTAAACCTATTATAATAAATAATAAATTATTACAACGAAGAACAATACATCAATACCAAAGAGAGTAGAAAATACAAAAAAAAAAAGGAGTAATGGGAAGCACAAAAGGAGGAGAAAATATCCAATTTAGTCACGTGGTATCATCATCGATACACAAGAATAATAAGTGGATAAATTGTACTTCACTAATCTAATATATTAATAATTGAATATGGTAATTATTGATAATTATTAAAATAGTGGGATTTATTTTATTTATTTATTAAATTATTTTTTAAATAATAATATTATGTGACAATGATAACGTGTTATCACCGTGACACACCAAGAGAAGAGAACAATAAAGCTCTCAAAAAGAATGAGACACAAAGAATTGACTCATTGACATCTTAGTCAAAGAAGTACGTGTAGCAAATTGCCACTTGATACCCCGTAAAAATCGGGTTTTTACTATTAGTATTTATTTTGAGCAATGTTAATTGCTCTTAAAATGTTGATTTAATTTGTTGTCTTAATCAATCACTCTCATTGAATTAAATGTAAGTCCCAATAATTATTGGGACCTACTACCTATTATTTTGGGTTGCAAGTCGCAAACCTATATGGTGAGATTCAGATGGTGACATCGTCCAATACACTTTATTTTTTAGTCAATAATGTTATTTGGACCTAATTGTTAATTTAATTTATCACAATTATTAAATTAGTTATGAATACTAATAAATATTGAGATCCTTTATCAATTCAATGATTATGAGCGATTAACTCAGTAAATTATGTCCAACTAGAATTGCTATTTTTTAATAATTCACAATAATAAATGTTTCATCGTGAATTTAAAGATGAACTGAATCATCTAGGATCAAATTAAAATTCAAAAAAAGAGAAGAGAGATATAATAAAAATCAATGTAGCCCGTTTAAAGGTTTGTATATCTCATAGATTTTAGTTCGAATCTAATCCATTTCAATTCAGATTAGGCAGATATGAATTAATTTTTTTATTAATTATTCAAATTTAAATTTAAATTTGTTAGTTTCTACTCCATGAATTCAGATTTAAATTTATTCGATATCCAATTTGATTATAATTTGATCTTGAATTTTACAGAAATAAATAAATAAATAAATAAATATATATATATATATATATATATCATTTGATTTAATAATTATCTGATAAATTTGAATTGATATTTATGCACAAATTAATGAAATCATTTATAATTGAGCTAATCAAATCTTATTTTTAACATATTTAGACTATGAAAATAAAATTCTTCTAAAAATAAAATTGAATTTTTGAAATCAAAGTGGTATAAAATGTAATTTCGATTCATTGCAAGTCTACTAGTCATCAGGTCCCACTAAGCCCATCCATTGCTTTGAATCGTGAACTGGGACAAGTTCCACTGTGGGCCTAAAAAATGTGTTTCGGTGATTGGGTCACAAATGGGCTGGGTCACTCTCATCGTACATTGCAATGCAACGTAGAAATTGCCCACGGTTTTAATCGAGCGGAGTATTTATTTATTTATTTTTGAGTATGCTTAAGCTCGACTCGACTTAACTATCATTTTTTTCAAGTTTGGCTTTTACTTGGTTTGTCGAGATTGAATCCTTGCTCAAGCTTGGTTCGATTTATCGTATTTGTTTTGGCTCGGCTTGTAGTTCGTAATCCAAGCTTAGACTCTATTTATATAAACTTTGTGACCGAGGGACAAAGATGAGTAACTCTAAAAAATAACGTTCATTGGAATTCAAATCCACAATCTTTTGATTAGATAATGGTAACCCCACTATTAACTATTTTATTTATAAATTTCATAATAATAAAAATACACGCACGTCCTATCGAGATAGAATTTGTAACTTGCTAGTTCAATTTTAGAAAGCCCAATCATGTACAAAGAAGCATCAGCAGCCTAAGTTGCATCATTTTATCCAAAGGTACGAGTATGAACCATTCCAAGCAATGTTATTGAGATCTAATTTGTTGACCTAATTCAGGATAGTCTTTGAATTGATTGTGAGTCCATAAAACATCGAAATTTGATATTTATCCAATGGTTTCAATGAAACAACATTATTAGGTCAGCAAATTAGGATAAATTTTTACATCCAAATAACATTAATCAATCCTTCAAAATAGATGGACTGGTAAATTTTTGACGGAATGATCACGTGTTAGACACGTAGTACCGTCTAAAAAATGACACGTTGTCACTTTTCTTCAAAAAATTTGACGAATTATCTGATTAGGGACCAAAGTGACACAAATCAAAACTGTAGGGACTAAATTAATATAATGAGGACCAAATTAATAAAACGGACAATCCGCATCATGAGAATTTTTTTTTTTTTTTTTTTTTCGGAAGGTAAAAATTTAATTTTTTAAGGAGTGAAAAAAAAGAAAAAGGGATATGATTAAGCCAAATTAGAGGGTGGAAGACACAATTATCAACTATTATTATGACCACCAGACAATCTGTCCTTGCCATCATTTAATTTTTGCTACTTAATTTACTAGAGACACAATGTGTGGGTGGAAAGGAATCAAACAATTAGAATTAGTCAGAGAAGATGGGTACATTTGGTGGGTTGAAATGAGTTCCAATTTCCAAAGTTCCTTTAGCTTGAACCTTTTTGATGGGTCTGTCCAGAGGGTTCAATCTCAGGATTCAGAAGAGAAGGGAAAACAAACATGATTCCTTTCGATAGCAATGTATCTAATCTATTCTCAAGGAAAGAAAACTGATATATAAGAGTCTATGTAACTAAGTGTTGCTCATTGGTTCTATACTTGGTTCATAATTAGAAAGTTTATTTGGTCATTTCCTAATTAGATCTAAAACTCTAGGTTAAGAAGATATGAAAATGCGTTTCTCTTTATAAAAACAGTACGTTCTGAGATGTGAAGTCAGAGAGAAATGACATCATAATTGGGGTTTTGAATAAGATAACCTTTTAATTTTTCTTTTCATTTTGAAATATTATATAGAATGAGAGGTGAGATTGAGAAAAATAATTATCTTTATAATTTTTTCAAGGGAAAATTATACCTAAACTTCATGAGATTTGTTACTTAATTACTTAGACCCACTGACATTTAAAATATCACACACAAACTCCCTAAAATTTGTACGCGTGTAACACTTATACATCTGCCGTCAATGTCCGTTAGTATATCTATTAGTAAATTATGCTCAAATCCCTTGAAATTTGTAACGTGTAATATTTAGACTTTTCAAGTTTAAAATATTATACTTAGACCCCTTATTAGTTACAAAACTAACAAAATCTATTAAACGATCAATTTACCGCAATTAATGATCCATTATAGTTTGATCCATTGTTTGTTTTTTTTTAATTTTATTCTAATAGACAGTATAATTGTATGCAAATAAGTGTTGAATTGAGTTTTTTAATATATTTTTACTTATTATTATTTCTTGCTTAAAATTGATTTTTTTTTTGGGTTTTATGTCAATTGATGATATAATAGAACATGCAAATATGTTGATTAGACTTATTTCATATGTTCGTACTTAATGATGAAAAAATTGACCTAAGGGAAAAAGTCAATTTAGTCCAAGATGCTTCAGGTATGCCACTCCTACCTTCTAAACAAAGTTCATACCTTTAAGTCATTTACTAACTTAAGCATCGGAGTGTCAACCCCCAGAACTACTCTCCGGTTTCTAACTTCTTTTCCAGATGATGAAATTCCAACAAAATGACGTAAAAGTTATCCAAATTTTGGCATCAACAATCCAAATTATGATTTTTTAAAGAAAAATTTGAATTTTTATTTTTGATTTCATTTCAATAAATGACATAAATAGAATATAAATTTTAGTTGTAAAATTTACAATATTTGATATCCTATATTTAATTTGAGTATTTTTAGTCAAAGTGTAATATTTTAAACTTGATGGGTCTAACTATTAAACGTTTTAAATTTTAGGAGTTTGAATGTAATTTACTAACGTACATTAACGGTAGAGGTTTATGTGTTATACTTGTACAAACCTTAAGAGGTCTGTGTATAATATTTTAAATGTCAGGGATCTAGGTAATTAAATGACAAACCTAAAAAAGTCTTGATGTAATTTTTCCTTTTTTCAAATTTCTATGTAGCGGCATGTGTAAATAAATTTTTTATTACAAAAACTTGCAATTAGCAAGCTTCGAACCAACGATCTCGTAGACCGGAAAAAAAACCAATGACCTCAACCCTTTTGGGGCATATGACCTTAAAATTTGAAGCTTCATATTTATAGGGTAAATGAATTCCGGTGCAACCGTAATGAATAGTGGATTTTAACCCACAAATGGGAGTTTGATGAAACCCATGAGGGGATGGGTTTGAAAAGTAAGAGACCAGATTTGTAAACAAAAAGATTATTTTATCTAAAAAATTATTCTGCTATTCACATAATGATGAAAAGTTTAATAAATTGAATAATATGATTTGATATGAATGTATGGATCCATATGTATTTATGTTATCTACCAAACATAGGATTAGAAAGAATTTTTGTTTGAATCTCATGTTCAATTCCTCGGAGCTAGGTTTGGGAAGACTTTATATATACAATCCAATCCCCCCCCCCCAAAAAAAAAAAAAATTCAAACAGGCCTTTTCATCCACCACACATGGGAAACAAGCTAGCATCACAATATTGGTTGGGGTTCAAGCCAACTACATGTACCCTGTTATGATTTCATCCTCATCAACGATCTCACACCTATATGTCCTATAAGTTCATATCACTTTAAGTGACTCGAGTGGTACAAAATTAATCCAATTTTAAAAACCACCACTCCCGTATCCAATCACTCTTTATAAGAGTCTATTCTTTCAAGATAAAGATATTTTAGTCCGTTCTTACGGGTTATTGCATTGCCTCTATTAAGAGCCCACATTTCAACGCGCGTCTTATCATATCCCATAGAGGCGTTACATTGTTTTTTTGAAAGTCCATCATGAATTATCAGTCATCAACTCTTATACTAATTATTGAAAGATTAGGAAGTTCAGCAACACGGACCTCAATATACATGTCTAGAATCTAAATTCACCTAAAACTTTAAGTATATAGATAGTGAACTCATCTATAGTATATTATGACACTTTCACTTTTTTTTATCCGATATGGAATTCCCACATGTAATACTCAACAAATGTATTTTATTTAAAGTAGTGTTATTCTGAACAAAAAAATGGACCAGAAATAGACCGAATGATGTAATATTACCATATGACAAACTTAAATTTTAAATGTGAAAAAGTGAAATCAACAACACTATTATTGGAACACCACATCATTCGGTCCATATTTCTATCTTTTTTTTTGTCAATCTAACATTACTCCTTTATTTGTCATTTTCTCCAGTCGTATGATACAGGTCAGACTTTATAATACAGCTCATTCGTTTGTTTAGAGCTATCCTTTTGTGATGTCCAAGTTCATAAAAAAAATAGTTTAATGTACGAGACTCTTGTTATTACGAATAACTTAATTTCAAATTAAATAAGCTAGATCCGGATTAAAGAATAAAAATCATATATTGCAGGGATCACATGTTGAGCACAATGTGTAGCCTTTTCAACTAGTACATCACAAATGCACATGGCAGCAAAATCTTTTCCAAGGAAGAAAGGAAAGAAAACCTGTACAAACGTACTACACTATCAAACCAAAGCACAATAGACATAATTAATAACTATAATCTGAAAAAGATATATAGCTTGATTTGGATTTTCCCAAATGGCCTAGAAAATCAATCAAACAAGAAACTTTGAAGGAAAATTGCCAAACAGTCACCTTGATTATGATATGATCATCTCTTCCAACTTCGACTCCTCGATAATGGATCTCCAATTCCACCAACAACCCAAGTTTCCTTTGCAATATCAGAAGAGCATTTGTAGAAATCAGTGCCACATCTCATCACCACCAATCTCTCTTCGTTCTCTCTCTTCTCTTCCTCCAGTGCCAACTTTGCTTTCTTCTCGTCTTCCTCTTCTCTGATCTCTTCATCTTCTTCATCTTCATCTTCATCTTCTTCCTCTTCTTCTTCTTCTTCTCTCTCTTCTAACCAGCTTTTTGCAGGGGCAGACCTACAACGCATGAGCAATAATGCATTTGGTGGTGGTGCACAAGGTTCTTCATCGATGGACTCTTCTTTATAACACCTTTCTCTCTCTTCATTCTTTTCGTTTGTGATTCCATTGTTCTGGTTTTCTTGGAGAACCATGAACCATTTGGAGAAGGCAACTCTTGAAGTTTCACTATCATCAATTTCCTCCATACCCACTTGTTTTTCCCTATATTCTTCATCGTCTTCTTCATCATCAGAGGTAATCTCTGATGTGGGAAATGAGCCAAAGCATCGGAAATCAAATCGAATGCTACGTAAACAAGTCAGAAACTGCATTATTTCTTTCTTGAATCCAAGTGCTTCTATCCAAGATGGCCTCTTCTGTTTTCTGTTGTTGTGAAGCCTTTCAATCTCTTCCATGACTGATTGCCAATTCTTGCATGGATTGGACTTGGGTCTAACTTTGATTTGTCCGGCGCAGGTGACTTTTGGGGATGTGGGTTCAGAAATATCTGAGTTCGTGGGCTTGGTTTTGGCCCATAAAAAAGGGCTGCCATGGCCAGCACCACCTCTGGTGCTAGAGTTTTTGAGAGGATGATTCTGGTGGGGATGATGGTGGCGGCGGTGGTGGTGGTGAGAGTAGTTGTTGGGTTCTGACGGTCTAGCTGGGCTGCAGATTGGCTTGGGCATAAGGGTTAGATGAGCTCTTGAAGGAAAACAAACCAAGAAATCTGCTGAGGAAGCTCCTTTGCCTGCTCTTCCTTTCATTGTTCTCTGTGTGTGTGTGTGTGTGTTGTAATTGTTTCTTTGCTTCAGATCTTGTACTGGATGTTCTGTGAGATCTGTGTGTATGGAGTTTGGGTTTTGAGGTGTGTTTGGATGAGCTTTAAATTAGAGAACGAGGCCAAAGCACTGACAGCTTTTCCTTCGGTTACTTTTTGTTATGTGTTCATCTTTACCATCTGTTTATTTCATTTCTCTAACACTCCTTTTTGCTCTCTTTGTAATGGGGTCACAAGTGAGCTTCTTTCTTTTGCTTTTTTTATAATGCTTGCCAAACTTGATTAAATAAATAGAGAGAGAGAGAGAGAGAGAGAGAGAGAGAGAGAGAGAGAGAGAGAGTTGATGCCCACGAGCCTTGTTTCATGATCCAATCATACTGTCAACTTGTGAGCTCATGCCAGTTAATGCTCATAGTGCCTTTGCCCACATATTTGTTCACAACTACGTACCAAATAACACCAATGACCAAAACAGATTATTAATGTTGCCTAAACAGTGTGATTAATTAGCCTCAATTTGGTCTCTATTCTTTCACTTGTGTATTCATCGCTAAGATTATTAATCTTAATCTACTTATAGTTGAATAAAAAAGTGACGGTTTAAAATTACTAGCAGAAGTGACAATGTGTTTATGTCGTGCTTGTACACGTGTCAATTTTCATTTGCAATGTTGAACCACTGTGTTCAAGTGGACCACGGATGGTTAAGTTGGCAACATTGGAGTTAAATTTTTATAATTGGAAAAATGTGGACCAAAGTGAGATAAAACACGTAGTTTATGGGAAAAAATATGTATCACCCGTTAATCATGTTGAAGAATAGAAAAGACACATTAGAAGTTTGAAAGAAACGAAAAAAGAAAATGGGATTCACTAAAGTAAGCATGCATGTATAATGGAAGGAGGAATGCAATAGAAAGCATGGGGAAGATGGACCCCTTCCTACCCACTACACATTGCTTTAGACTTAGACTTCTCAACTTTTGTTTGGGACCTTCCATGAAGTGGATTAAATATACCCCATCCATCATTACTCGTATATGTGTGTGTGTGTGTGTGTGTGTGTGTGTGTGTGTGAGAGAGAGAGAGAGAGAGAGAGAGAGAGAGAAGAGAGAGAGAGAGTTGCTTATAATTGATAGCTTTCACAAGAATGAAAGTTGTGAAGGTGACCAAGTGGGAAGTCATTTCATACAACAACCAAGTTAGTTATAATCTCATTATCAATTGCATTACCAAAACAAAAAAGCCATAGATGGTCAGAAAGGGACATATTTGTTAGTGTGAGGGGGAACCAGCAAAGGGAAATAAAGATGTAGAAGATCTATCACTGTAAGAAAACGTGGCACAAATTGGAATGCAAAATAAGGTGCGGTGTCGATCGATAATCCAGTTCTTGTAAATAGTGTAAGTTTTATTTTCACTTATCTCTCTTAGATTTTAATGTACACGAGAATATTGTACATTGACTATGACCTGAAATCATAACTGAACGACCTTAACCAAATTCCTATCAATAATTGGGATTTGAGGAATGACAAAGTGGGTTTTTTGTAATGGTAGCTTAGCTCCTATTTTTGCTGCTGAGCTCTAAGGAAATGCTCCAAAAAAGCATCCGGGCCAAAGGAAAAAAAAAGAGAGCTAAAGGTAGGTTAAGTGCAATGTAGATCATAAAGTTTCTTTGAGTGCGACTACTGTGATTCAACTATGAATAATAGAGACATGTAGGGTTGGGAGAAGATGGTTGATAGTGGAGAAGTTGAGCTTTAAAGAAGAGTTTCATATGTAGAAGGTGACTTGATGATGAAGTGAACCAAAAGATTCCTCTCTATCATGGAATGAGTGGGAGCATTCTATCTACATGTATTCCTATTCCCCCCCCAAAAAAAAAAAAAAAACAAACCAAAACCCAAAAACAAGATAGAAAAAAAGAAAAATGTGTATATCCTCACCTATAATTTTTTTTTTTTTGGCTATAGGGTGTGTAGATTTGCGTCGACTACTCTCTCGAACTAAACAACTGGCCACCGTGGCTTGAACTGAGTTAAAACATGTCCCTAAAGAGACAAGGGTGACTTGACTTGGTAGTTTTTTTTAACTACCAACTCATCTAAAAATTTAAGATCAAGTGTGTAGGCTATATTTTGGAACCAAAATGTGAAAGTCTTTTAATTATCATGGTGCAACAGGTATACACGCGAAGTTGCAAGAAAATTAGTGGATGCATATAGATATCAGTAAAAAATAATGCTACTTCAATTTAATTTTTTGAGTTAACTAATTGTAATTATCGTATTGGAAGCTAGTCCTAACATTAGATTAAATGCAATGTCGATCTAACTAAGGTAATAAATTAGTTCCAAGTAATATTAATGACTTGTAAATAAATAGAGTTTTCACTCAATATATATGTATACCATGCATTGCTTTATATAAACCAATGAAGATGGAAAAATAGTATAAGGTTAATTTGAGGTAGAGAAGAGCTAGATTGGTTTGTTAAGATTAAAAAAGAACTCCCACTTCTTTTTACAACCATTGATAGTGACTATAAGATAATATGATGGATGGTCAATCAAGATTGGATTGTTGTGTAGACTAGAAATATCTTAGGCCAGTAACCAAAAGATGGATGATAAAAGAAATAATCCTTAATAATGCAATGATTTTGGAGTGTTGTGTTAAACTAATTCAATCATTTTTATATTTCATTCATATTATATGTTAAATGGATCTTGTGATCTTGATTCATATTTATAATAGTGTCTTCACGAGATTGAATACATAATTCGTTTCAAAAGTCTATGTTCAACCAACTAAACATAGCGATAAAAAATCTCTATGGTCAATCATAATTACAATTTACAAAGAGTAAATTAATTTTTGCAACGATTTAGTACTATCTGCCACAAAAAATATTGGTCGTAAAAAAGTACAATTTCCCGCTATTTCCCATGCCAAAAAAAATGGGAGGTAATCTCCATTTTGCGAAGCACTAAGAAAAACGTTGCAAAAAATATTATAAAAATAGGTATTTGTGACGAAATTATAAAATCATTACAGATAGTATAATTTGTGCGACGTTTTTTAGATTTGTCGCAAAAAATAATTTTTCCTGTAGTGAATTATGAGGTTAATTGGCAAATTAAAAGTGTAATAGCAACCAACTTGGCCGTCTTGGTCTCGGCCCACAAATAATGTGCCATAAATAATGTGATGATATGTTCTAGACTTTAAGTTGAATTCAAAACGCCCTACAAGTGTTCCAATTTCTAGGAATAATTGGTACTAATGATTGCTCCTCTAATTATATAACAATGTTTAATATCTCAGATCGTTTTTAGGACAAGATGATTATACAAGAATTACTATATATATTGATATTATTTTTCAAACTTTTGCAGGAAATCACGATCAACCGATGAACTATAGGCTATAGTTGATTGTCACTTTGTTTTCAAATTTAGGACGTTATGATGCGGGAGTTTAGAGTTGAAGAAGATCATCTGTAACTAAGTCGTCTAATTATCTTTTTCAATTGAAAAAAAGTTGATGGGCCCAACCAAAGGCCCAACTCAGATAATGGTCCCAGTCCAGATAAGGCCCCAGTGGGTCCGGCCCAGAAGAGACCCAGATCTAGTCAGGCTCACCAAAGCCCCAGAGTCACGCCATCCTAAAGTCAATGAGTCAGCAACGCCATCAGAGAGCCTCATCCACGCCATCCTAGAGTGAGGAGGTCTGTCACGCCATCCTGGGACCTGGTCTTGAGGAGATCTCAACGCCCTCTCAGCAACTGTCTTACTTGTTACGAGAATGACGCCCATTCCACCAAATCAATATTTCTGTTACTGATAAAGCGCCTCAATCTGTTGGGAGGCGCCTATAAATTGTAAGTCCCGCCTACACATGGGGGGCATCTCTCACATCTTGTATCTCACATATCACTCACACTTGAGCACCCAACATTCCTTGAAACAATAAAATACTCAAGTCATACTAGCCCTTCGTAGTGGAGTAAGTCACCTTGACCGAACCACTTAAATTGTGTTTTGCTTGTCTTGCCTCTCCTTATTTATTTATTGCATTTATTACTTGACAAGTAGTGCATAAAATCAATTTGTGCATCATCAATTTGGCGCCATCTGTGGGAACGAAATTTTTTTCACCCAATCACTTTTTTTTCTGTATCTATGGCGATCACCACCAGATTTATGAATCAGTCTGAGGACAATCCACCACGTGAGAAGGAGGTCTTATCTTCGCCAACCAATCCCGTTCCTGACCCGCAACAAATGTTACTGGAGACGATGCAGCTGCTAGTAAACCAAAACCAATAGATCCTCCAGCTGATGCTTGCTGGACAAGGAGGTGCGCACCCAGGGGGAGAACACTCAGCCATGGGAGCAATTCAGGCACCTTGCCCAGGGCACCAAGGAGGCCCCCAGCTGGGCACCCATTGATTATGGTTAAATAATGTGAATATTTGTTGGAAAAGATTAACTGCTTGGTTGGAAAAAGTTGGTAACTAGGATAAGTTATTAAATAATTGATGCTATGTTAATAAAAGATGAATTGTGTTTATTTTGCAGTAAAATGGCTGAAAATTGGATTAAGTAAAGCAGAAAGAGGAGCAAAGCTGAAGGGGAGTGTTCTGGAAGACGCGTCCAGACGGTGTAATGCATCGCGCCCGGACGCGAGTGACAGAAGGTGAAGGCTGAAAAGAAAGGAACACATTGGAAAATGCATCCGGACGGAAGGGAACACACGTTCAGACGCGTGTCGACAATTTGCCGACGTCAGTAGCAAAATTTTAGTTCAGTTAGACATTTTCTCAAATAATTATATAAATAGAATATGATAGCTGTGTAAAGGGGACCTTTGGCTGTAGTCTCTTATTTTCTTTATTTTTATTCTTTGGTTCATTGTTATTATGTCTGGCTAAAAGGTTCAGCTAGGGTTAGGGGAGAACCTCTCAAGGAAGTACGATAATTTTATTGACTTATGAGCTTAATGGTATGTGATATTTTGCTAATTCAACTTTTGATTTATAGTAAAAAAAAATTTCTGTAAAAATTCTTGAGTCATTTTGTCTTATACTTTGATTGCTTGAATTTCCCTGCGAGTCAAATAACTAGTTATTCCTTGATTAAGTTAATTTCAATTATTTCACATAAAAATATAATTGAAGGATTACTCGAGTAAGTCATAAATTTGATTGTTAGGAGAGTTTGGTTTATTGTAGACTCTGGGCACAGTAAATACTTATGGCTGACAACCAATTCATTGATTTTTCTGAATAAACTTTTGATTATAAACAAAGATGTTTTCTCATTCTTATTGCCAAATTTGGTGACTTGAGTTAATCGATATTTGATTCTTGTCTAGGATTGAAAACTAAGTCTTTAATCATTATTGTATGGATTTGAGAGGGGGTACCTGATACTCTAGTATTTTTCGTATTGTTTTAATCACTTTATTCAGTTTTATCAATTCAAATACTCTTTTGAAACGAAACATCTTCACAACCTTTTTACGGAATTTAGTGTGGTTTCTGGTGTTTTCACAATTCCATGAGAGTTCAACCTCGGTCTTCCGAGTTTATATTACTTCACACAACATGCGCTTGGGTTTACATATTTGAAGTTGTAGCACCCACCGCCAGGCCGCTCGCCAGGGCGCCCCCTTACAGCACCAGGGAGCCCTTCTTCAGCGCCAAGGGGTGGCCTCTCCACCTCATCCACCAGCTCCATCCTTCCACGCTGGTGACCCTCATCTCCAAGAAGACGAGGGGGAAAACCAGAGTCTGGACCACGAGAGCCACTTCAATAACCCATCCAAAGGAGTCCCCAATCATTGGGACGAGAAAATCAAGGAAGTGCAGAACCAACTTGGTGACGTCTTCAATGCCATGAAGGTGCAAGGACTGGAGACTGTTGAGTACCTCGTAAGGCACACTGACACACCTTTCGTAGCTGATGTGGCAAATTATCCTCTCTCCCCGAAATTTAAAATGCCAACGGTGGAGGCCTTTAATGGCACAAAAGACCCCCTAGATCACCTCGACACTTACAAATCCCTGATGCTGCTGCACAACGTTCCTAACGAAATCATGTAAAGTGCTTTCCCAACTACCCTGAAGGGATCTGCTCATTAGTGGTTTGCCAAGCTCACCCAGCCTCCATAGGCTCCTTTGCCGAACTAAGCAGATCTTTTGTTGTACACTTCATTGGAGGACGCCGCCACTAGAAGCCTGACACCCACCTGCTCAGCATAAAGCATGATCGGGATGAGAGCCTAAGGATTTACCTCACTCGTTTTAACGAGGAGGTCCTCCAGATTGAGGAGCCGATGATAAGGTCACCATGACCACCTTCCTGGGAGGCCTCCGCTCATCGAGTTTCCTCTTCTCAGTAATGAAACACTCACTAAAGAGCATGCCAAAGCTATTGGCAAAAGCTCAAAAGTACATGAATGCTGAGGACATCACCAGGGCTAGGTGAGGTGAGTCCTCATGAGCGGGGGAGAAAAGGAAAGAGAGAGACCGCGACGACAAGAGGGAAATCGGAAGCAAACGAAGCAGGACAAAGAGGGTGTCCACCAAAGATCGGCTTAGTCCTGCCCCTCTAAAAGAGCGACAGATCTTCACGCCGTTCAACGCCTCTATTAGGCACATCTTACTTTAGATCTAGGATGACCCAACAGTGAGGTGACCAGGAATAATGAAGTCTCCCCTAAATCGTAGGAATCCAAGCAAGTACTATCATTTCCGTCGCTTCCATTGCGACCTTGGCCATGACACCGATGTTTGCTATGAGCTCAAAAGACAGATTGATGAGCTCATATAACACGGCCAGCTACATTAGTACGTCGCTGGTAGAGGCCAAGCACCACCACCAGCTCGGAATCAGGATGACCAACAACCTCTTGGAGAAATTCATATCATCTCCGGAGGGCTCACAGGAGAAGGAGAATCCTACTCAGCCATGAAGGCTCATGCCATAAAGGCTTGACACACCGATGACCTGCGCCCATCCAAGTCACACAAGCAAGAAAATGGCAAGGTTATCTCTTTTTCAAACAAGGACCTAGAAGGAATTCAGCACTCCCATGATGACCCACTGGTGTTAACTATGACAATTGCCAATTTCCAAGTGCGGAGGATTCTCGTGGACAGTGGTAGCTCTGCGAACATCCTATTTGTAGAAGTTTATGACAAGCTCTGCCTTGGAAGGGAGAGGTTGCAACCAATCAGGTCGCCCCTAATTGGAGAAGGTGCACCCCCTAGGGTCCATCACCCTGATAGGCACCGCCAGCACAGCACCCTGAAGCTCCACAATGATGGTGAACTTCTTGGCGATAGATTGATCGTCGGCCTACAATGTCATCTTAGGGCGACCCGCACTTAACACCCTAAGAGCGGTACCCTCCACTTACCATCTCATCCTCCATTTTCCAACCCCAACTAGAATTGGAAAGGCTCGAGGAAATCAAGTTACGACAAGAGAATGCTACGTCTCTTCCATGAGGGCTAGGAAGCCACAAGAGGCCCTACAGATGGAGATGTCAGAGATGATGACACACTGGAAAGAGGAGAGCTAGTGGTAGAGCTCACATCAGTGGTCTTGTATGAGGAGCTTTCAGAGATGAGTGTGTACATTGGCTCCTCTCTTCCTAAGGATCTAGCTCGCCAGCTCGTTGGAGGCAAAATATGGACGTCTTCGCATGGTCACACGAGGACCTCGAGGGCATCGACCCAAAGGTCGCCACCCACCGCCTCAATGTCAATCCCCGTTATAAGCCTGTTCGTCAAAAGTTGAGGAGCATCTCTACTGAAAGAGCGCAAGCAATGGACAAGGAGGTGGAAAAACTAATAGGAAATGGGGCAGTTAGAGAAGTAGCCTATCCGACACTGTTTTAAAACCCGGCTCGGCTCGACGAGTTGACCCGGTAAACCAGTGAACCAGTGCCTAAACTGTGCTGGTTCACTAGTTAGATCGTTTGTGTCACAAAATCGGTGTAAACCCGCTGAACCGGCTTAAAACTGGTGAGCCCGGTGAACCCAGACGAATTTTAAAAAATCGGCTGGATCATTTACTTCCCTATAAAATGTTGGGTTTTGCCTTTTTGGGGGCATTTTGCTCTAAAATCTAAATCGTTCCCAACCCCCTGCTCTGAGACTCTCAAATGCTCCCTTCGCTTCTCTCTCTCTCTCTCTCTCTCTCTCTCTCTCTCTAAGTCTCTGCTGCGACTACAAGTGAGCAATAAAAGCTCAAGGGTGAAGGAACTCTGCTTCACGGGCTTCTGGTTCATTGTTTCAGGGACTTTTGCTTTGAAGAAGAGGCTGCTTCAAGCTTCAGATCTCCATTGTGGCAGCCAACGACAACTCCCATTGATAGCAGTAGGTACTACTCTGCCTTTCTCTCTCTCTCTCTCTCTCTCTCTCGTTATCTTTCTCGATTTCTCGCTCCTAATATATTAGATTTTTGATTTATATACATTGAATCTGTAATTAAGAGCAATCATACTCTGCCTCTCTACTATTTTTATTGAATCTATGATTTTTTATTTTTATATATTGAATCTGATTTTTTATTTGTGATTATTTTCATGCATGAATTTTTTATACATTGAATCTGTGATTTGTTGGGATGTTGTTGATGCTTTTGAAGCTTGAATTTAAATATATGGTGGTGTCTTTGTTGCTATGAAATGAGATTTTCTTGGGTTTATTATAATTTTTTTGCATATTTATTATTATTTATAATTATTTTTTATTATATTACCGGTCCGACTAATGACCCAACAGCTGAACCATTGACCCAGTGACCCGGTCTCTTTGTCGGGTTGTTGTTCAAGCCGGGTTTTAAAACACTGCTATCCTGTTTGGCTATCAAATGTAGTAATGGTGACCAAGGCTGGTGGAAAGTGGCGCCTTTGCGTCGACTTCATTGAGCTCAATAAGGCATATCCTAAGGACAGCTACCCGTTGCCGCGAATCGACATCCTCATAGACGCCACTGCTGGTTATGAGCTGCTCACCTTCCTGAATGCATATTCTGGATATAACCAGATCAGCGTGTATCCCCTAGACCAGGAGAAGACATTTTTCATCACTCCAAATGGAATCTACTGCTACAGGGTCATGCCATTTGGACTAAAAAATGCAGGAGCAACATACCAACGACTAGTGAACAAGATGTTCCAATCACAGATTGGAAGGACAATGGAGGTGTATGTAGATGACATGCTGGTAAAGAGCCTCACCACAACGGACCACATAGACCACCTACATGAAACCTTTGATGTTCTCAGAATGTACCACATGAAGCTGAACCCTGAGAAGTGCGCATTTGGCGTCGAATCAGGAAAGTTTTTGGGTTTCATGGTCAACCAAAGGGGAATTGAGGCAAATCCAGATAAAATAAAATTCATCCTAGATATGAGGTCGGCCACCACAATCAACGAGCTCCAGCGCCTCAATGGGAGAATTGCAGTCCTCAGTAGATTTGTCTCCAAGTCTGCAGACATGTGTTTATCCTTCTTCAGAATCCTTCAGAAGGCTTTTGAGTGGGGACCTGACATAGAGGAAACTTTCCAAAAATTAAAAGCTTATCTAGCTGCGCTCTCTCTCCTCTCCTATGCCATGCCAGGAGAAATATTATACGTATACCTCTCCGCCTTCCTATCTGCAGTGAGCTCTGTCCTTATCAGAGATAACGAAGGGGTACAGAGGTTCGTCTACTATGTAAATAGGGCATACCGGGGAGCAGAGATAAGATATTCAGGGCTAGAAAAGCTAGCGCTCACCCTGATCTCAACAACAAGGCATCTCTGGCACTACTTCCAGAGTCATACTATTGTCGTTGTCACGGATCAGCCTTTGTAGAGAATTCTGAGAAAACCAGATGTTTATGAAAGACTCCTCAAGTGGAAAGTGGAGCTGGGCGAGTTCGATGTATAATACTAGTCGAGAGCAACCATCAAGGCACAAGCCCTGACGAATTTCATTGCCGAGATCACACCGCCGAAAGGGGAGAGCTGCAGACCTTTAGTATCTCCACAAGACACCCAGGAAGCCTCAACAGAGATCCAGCCACTGCAAACAGACATCCAGGCGCCCCAGGCATGTGCCCTAGCCACACAAGTGCCCAGCCCAGGCGCCCAGGACACACTAGCGACCTCCTAGGCTCCCAGGTCATCCTGGCGCCCAGGCCACCCAGGCACCCTGCCTAGGCGCCTTGGCATCCTCCACGGCCTCCGAGGCTCCCTCTTTGGGCATGGCCCCTTTGTCTCCTCGCCCCTATCGCATCCCTGCACTAAGGAGTCATCTCTCTAAAAAATTTACGTGGATGGCTCTTCAACTAGCAAGGGAAGTGAAGCAGACCTAATACTAATCAGCCCCGACGACACTCCAATCAAATATGCCGTAACACTTCACTTTGCAACCTCCAACAATGAAGCAGAATACGAAGCCCTCCTCTCCAGCCTAAGGTTGGCAGTTGAAATGGAAGTCCTACACCTCATCACCTATAATGATTCTCAGTTAATAGTCAACCAAGTGGGGGGAAGTTCGAAGCAAAGGAAGTCAGGATGCAGGAGTACCTGGCAATGGTGCAAGCCTTACTAACTAAGTTCCACCATTTCCAAATCCACCATGTTCCAAGGGAAGACAATGTTGTAGTAGATGCACTAGCCAGACTTGCCTCATCCTCAGAAGTCCCACAAGGACGAGCATTCACTAGTCACCAATTTGAACCAAGCAAACTAGGCGTAGAGGCCACAAACATCAACTGTATATCTTCTGAGATGAACTGGATGAACCCCATTAAGGCATACCTTCAGGGGGCACACTGTCAGACAACTCATTGGAAGACAAGAAGCTTAGGATGAGAGCCTCTAAGTTCACCATCCTACAAGGCATCCTGTTTAAGAAAGGCTACTCCCTACCACTACTACTCTGCCTCTCCCCAGAGAAAGTTGACTACACCCTACGGGAAATCCATGATGGGGTTTGTAGAAACCATTCCGGATGACGCTCCTTAGCCCATAAGGCGGTCAGACAAGGCTATTTTTGGCCTAACATGGTTAGGGATGCTTGGAAATTCACCAAAAAATGTGACAAGTGCCAACGCTTCGCCACTGTGCCTAGACAGCCACCAGAGGAATTGACAACTATCACAAGTCATTGGCCCTTTTCCAAGTGGGGCATCGACATCTTGGGCCCTCTACCCATGAACCGAGGGTAGTGTAAATTTGTGGTAATAGCTATTGATTACTTCACAAAGTGGGCGGAGGTTGAGCCCTTTGCCAAGATAACAGACGTGAACGTTAAGGTCTTTATCTGGAAAAGCCTAGTCTACCGTTTGGAGTACCCCACGCCATAGTCAGTGACAACGCCAAGCAGTTCAACAACAAACTCTTGAACTCTTTTTGCGCCAACCTCCAGATAAAGCAGCCTCATTCTAGCCCAGTACACCCCCATGCAAATGGACAGACAGAGGTCACTATCAGGATAATATTACGCAATCTGAAGACTAGGTTGGAAAGAGCAAAAGGTCTCTGGGTAGACGAACTCCCATGTGTATTGTGGGCCTACCGGACGACACCAAGGGTCCCAACTGGAGAGACTCATTTCTCCCTCACCTTCGGAACTGAAGCGGTAATACCTGTGGCGATTGAGATACATTCCCTAAGGGTCTAACACCACGACCCCATCACCTATGAGGAAGGACTCCGCATCAACCTTGACTTGATGGAGGAGGAAAGAGAGATGACCATGGTCCGAAATGCAGAGTATAAGTGCCGCATAACGAAATACTACAACCCGAGGGTGAAGCCTCACTCCTTCTTACCAGGAGACCTAGTTCTCTAGAAAGTAATACTCATCACGAAGGATTCACGAGAAGGAAAACTTGGACCAAACTTGGAAGGGCCCTCCACTATGACAGAGATAGTAAGGCCAGACACCTACAAAATCCAGAATTCTGAGGAAAAACTCTTACCTCATCCATGGAATGCTGAGCATCTGAAGAGGTACTATCAATAACACTTGAGGAGGGTAAAAGTGATAAAGCTGAAGAACTTGATTTTATTTTTTCCTTTTTAGTCAAAAGACTTGTACCTTTTTTGGGATTATTGCCCTCCATTGCTTATTATGAGCAATCATCAAATAATTTTTTTTGAATTTACTCCAAAAAATTGCCTTGCATTTTATTTCAAATAAATCTCAGATTAAACTCTAAAAGGCAAAGGCCACTATTACAAGAGTCAGAGCATAGTCTGACACTATCTATCTACTAAAAAAAAATCAAAAGTCCTACTTTAACTACTCTCACTGTTGTCGCCCTCCTCCTCGTCATCCTCTACTCCACCATCACAGTCACCATCATCATCGCCATCATCTGGTGGCACCTCATATGGAACAAACCCAGGGAAGTCAATATCAGGGAAGGCATCTAAAATTTTTCCCCTAAGCTCCTTGTAGCTGTCAATGAAGGAAACGGCGAAGCCGCCCTCTGAATCAACCTCGGCTTTGGTAGCCCTCTCACGGGCCAATCATTGATCTGCCTCAGCTCGAGAAGCCCTCTCATGAGCCGCATCCAATTCTACCTTCGTTCTCAAGTAGGCAGCTTTGCCTTCAGTCTCTAGCTTAGCAGCCCTCACGCGGGTCGCCACAAGCTCTGTCTTTGCCCTCGTCCAGGCAGCTTCACTAAGAGCAGCCCTCTCACGGGTCGCCAAAAGATCTGCCTCTGCCCTCATGCAGGCATCCTCATTATGTGCAGCCTTCTCACGGGTCGCCACAAGCTCTATCTTTGCCTCAAGCAGACAACTTCACTAAGAGCAGTCCCCTCACGGGTTGCCATAAGCTCCTCGTGGGAAGCCTCACCATCAGCCTCGAGCTTGAAAATTCTCTCTTGAGCTGCAGCAGCTCCCCTTTACAGCTTCATGAACAAGCATCTCCTTCTTAACGGACGAGTTTAGCTAGCTGAACTAGACATCCCTTGAAAAAAGGCATACAGAAGCAACAAAAACTTGAAAAAGATAAAGGAATGTCAACACCATAAAGGAGACACAAAGGCAAGGAAGAGAACATACGTTTACCTGAGCCAAGCCTTCCAGTACGGTGTCAATAATGCCCTCGGTGCCCTGAACACCAACCTGCCCGATATTTACAAGGAACACAAATCTCCCAAGTCGTTCCCTAACGATCCGCACGTCATCAAGCATGGACACCATCTGAGAGCCTGCCCCTGCAGAAGTCCCTGCCGGAGAATTAGATGTATGGGGAGCAGGAAGCGCAGTCGTATACGGAGCCTCTGGAGAGGTAGTCACCTCTGGAGCAGTAACTGGAGAAACCTCTGGAGGAATCATTGAAGAAGCTATCTGGGGAAGAGCCACTGGAAAGGTCATCTGAGAAGGGCCCGCTAGAACATCATCCACCCTGGCCATCTTGGGTGGAGGAGTACTCCTAGTGGAATAACGGGACTCCACCATTGTCCTATGCACTGTCGAAGGGTAAAGTGTTACCCTAATAAAAAAAGAGAGAAAAAAATCTGAAGGAAACCAACATACATTTTCTCTTCACTGAGGAGCTACTAGCCTTACAAGAAGACACATCGCCCCTAGCATCTCTAGAATGAGGGTCCCTAGCCTCACCCTCTCTAGGCATGAGGGTCTCGTAGTCTCTTACGGAACAGGCTCTCACAGCCTGAAACTTCCACTCCTGATCCGCTAAGAGCACCGGGGAGCTTGTAAAAAAGGTAGTTAATACCAAAAAAAAAAGGGAGAGAGACAGTACTTATCCTCTTTGGAAGGCCCCACCTCATTGATACTAGAGCCTTGTCCACCTCTGAAGCCCACTCTCCTCCTACAAACAGGAAGCGATCCTTCCAGCTATGGCAGTTGGATCGCAGCCCAACAATTAATTTTCCTCCCCTCGGAGTGAAGTAATATTAGCTGCAGTTGGGAGCAGGAGTTTCACTCAAAATATAAGCAGCAGAAAAATCTTCAGGGGAGGCATCCTCATAATGCACCCTTTTCCATAGTGCAAGAAATCTCAGCAGAACTCTCCAACCATTGGGCAACAAACGCCTCGGCGTGAGTGAAAAATAATGAAGGATCTAGCAAACGGGAGAAGGTACGGGAAACCTTAACCCCGCCTCAAGTACCTCCTCATAAATAACAATGTCCCCCGAAAAGTCATTAGAGGCTGGCTTGTCCATCTCAGCCCGACGGCACAACACCGTAAGAGGAATGAAAAAAGTGGATATAATCCTAGCAATCTCAGCATCAGTGTTAAGGGAGCTAGAGATAGAGCTCACCTTAGAGCCATCATCAATAGACACTTTACCACGATACTTGCATCATCGTGGATAAGGAGGAGCACTACCACCATCATCTCTCACCATCATCGTGGATAAGGCTGACTTTATGGTTCTGATTGTGACCTATGCCTGCCCATTGGATTGGGGATGTGCAGGAGCTGAGAAATAGTTCTTGATCCCAAGCTCGGCACAAAAGCTTTTGAATTTCGAATTGTCGAATTGTCGAACTGCTTTCCGTTGTCAGACACGACCGCTCTGGGAACCCCAAACCTGCAAACTATCGATTTCCAAACGAAGTTTTGAACTTTTTGCTCAGTGATTGTTGCCAAAGGTTCGACCTCTGCCCATTTGGTGAAGTAATCCACTCCTATGATGGCAAACTTGCACTGTCCCACACCGGTGGGGAGGGGTCCCAGAATGTCCAAACCCCACTGCTGAAAAGGCCATGGGCTTACCACCGAGGTTAAGAGCTCGGGAGGACAGTGGGACGCATTGGCATGCTCCTGGCAAGTCTTGCATTTTCTTACTAAGTCGGTGGCACTTTTGAGCATGGTGGGCCAAAAATACCCTTGCCTTAGTACTTTTCCTGCCAAGGCCCGAGCCCCTATGTGATTGCCGCATATACCTTCGTGCACCTCTCTGAGTATATAATTGGCATCCTCATCTCCCACACACTTAAGGAGAGGTGTTGAGAATCCACGCTTGTACTGACCTCCTTGCATCAAGGAAAATCTGGCCGACCTGGCCCTTAGCTTGGATGCTTCCTTAGCATTACTTGGCAAAGTCCCATTCTGCAGGTACCCTATGATGGGGTCCATCCAGCTCGGCTGAGCTTCGACTGATAGCATGTCCTCTTCTTCGATACTTACTGAAGGCTCTGGGAGGTGCTCCACTGGTATTAGTCTATCCAAGTCTTCTTGCGAGGCAGTTGCTAACCTCGCCAACGCATCTGCTCGTGAATTTTCTGCTCTGGGCACATGTCTGACCTTAACCTGCACAAATTTTTTCATTATTTCTCGTACCTTTTTGAGGTAAAGGACCATCTTTTCGCCTCTTGCTTCGTAGGCTTCTTCTATCTGTTTTACCACCAGTTGAGAGTCGCTGCAGATTTCCAGCTGCTCTGCTTCCATAGAACAAGCAAGATTAAGCCCAGCGATGACAGCTTCATACTCTGCCTCTTTATTTGAAGCTTTGAACCCAAATCTGAGGGCATATTCGACGTCTATTCCTTCTGGGGAGGTCAGGATCATTCCTGCACCGCTTCCCTGAGCATTGGCAGCTCCATCTACTGAAAGCTTCCATATAGGGAGGTCTGGTATTAAATCCGTGGTTTCCATAGGCGCTGCTGCTGTGAACTCTGCGATAAAATCCGCCAAAATTTACCCTTTGATGGCAGTTCTTGGCTTATATCTGATATCAAACTCACTGAGCTCTATGGCCCATTTAACCAACCTCCCTGAAGACTCTGGCTTATGCAATACTTGTTTCAACGGCTGATCTGTTGGGACTTCGATAGTATGAGCCTGGAAATAAGGTCTAAGTCTTCTAGCTGTTGTAACCAGGGCTAGAACAAGTTTTTCCATTTTTGGATATCTCTCCTCTGCCCCCCTCAGAGCTCTGCTACAGTAATAGACTGGTTGCTGAGCTCTGTCTCGCTCCCTAACCAGCGCTGTGCTTGTCGAAAAATCTGAAACCGCTAGGTAGAGGGTGAGGACTTCCCCTTCTAAAGGGCTTACCAAAACGGGGGGAGAGCTCATATAGCTTTTTAGGGCTTCGAATGCTTCTTCACACTTGGCGTCCCACTGGAATGCCTTCTTCAAGATCTGAAAAAATGGCTGGCATTTATCGCTTGACCTAGACACGAAACGGCTCAGGGCAGCTATCCTGCCTGTCAAGCGTTGCACCTCCCTTGTGTTGGATGGTGATTGCATCTCCACCATTGCCCTAACCTTCTCTGGATTAGCTTCAATCCCTCTGCTACTAACAATAAAACCCAGGAATTTTCCTGCCGAGACCCCAAACGCGCATTTCGCAGGGTTGAGCTTCATTTTGTATTCCTTCAGGATTCGGAACGCTTCAGCTAAGTGCTCGATGTGGAGCTCTGCTTTTAATGACTTTACTAGCATATCATCGATGTAAACTTCCATGGACGCCCCTATCTGTTTTTGGAACATCCTATTTACCAACCTCTGGTAAGTAGCTCCAGCGTTCTTCAACCCGAACGGCATGACCTGGTAACAGTATGTTCCCTGTTCAGTTACGAAGGAGGTCTTCTCCTGATCGCTGGGATCCATCCTGATCTGGTTTTATCCTGAGAAGGCATCCATGAAGCTAAGGAGCTCATGCCCGGCTGTGGCGTCCACTATTAGGTCAATCCGAGGTAACGGAAAGCTATCCTTGGGGCATGCTCGGTTGAGATCAGTAAAGTCAATGCACAATCGCCATTTGCCATTAGTTTTCTTAACGAGAACCACATTCGCCAACCAGGTAGGGTAGTCAACTTCCCTGATGGCCTTGGCATGGAGGAGTTTGCTGACCTCCTCATTAATTGCCTTTTGTCTTTCTGAGGCAAAACTCCTCCTCTTTTGTTTGACTGGTTTGCAAGCTGAATTCACGCTTAGCTTATGGGTAATAACCGAAGGATCAATTCCCTCCATGTCTTCCTGCTTCCAAGCAAACACTCCTACATTCTCTTTTAGGAACTGGATGAGGAGACCTTTGAGCTCTGCGTTTAGTCTGGAACCCACATAAACAAGGTGTTCTGGCTTTTCATCAAGTTGAACTGGTTCCAGCTCTTCCGATGGCATTGGTCTTGTCTCCATTTCATCTCTCATGTCGAGTTCATCCAGTTGGATGTTCTCAACCTCCTTCTTTTTCACGGAAGCCATATAGCATTCCCTCGCTACCCGCTGGTCTCCTCGGACTACTCCGATTCCATTATCTGTAGGGAATTTCACGACTAAATGGTAGGCAGACGGGATTGCCTTCATGGAGTTAAGGGATGGCCTCCCAAGCAAGATATTGTATGCAGAGGGTGCATCGACCACTAGGAACTTTACGGTGGTAGTGGCTTGGCAAGGTGGGTCCCCTAGGGTGAGCACGAGCTGGATCGAGCCCAGGGGGAGCACCCTTTCTCCGGAGAATCCCAGCAAGTGAGTGCTTACTGGCTCAAGTCTTTCCCTTCCTATATCCATCTTGTCAAACGCAGGTGCGAAAATGATATCTGCCGAGCTCCCATTATCGATTAGAACACGATGAACAGTTCTATTAGCCACCACTGCTCGCACCACCAATGGGTCATCATGAGGGTACTGGCATCCCTCCAAATCAGCATCCGAAAAAGTGATAGCTGTATCTATGCGTGGTGCTTTGGATACAGCGTGCACTTCAAGAGCTTCTTCGGCTCTGATCCGGCGGAGGTGTGCTTTCCTGGCTGAGCTAGATTCTCCGCCTCCTGCGAACCCTCCTGATATTACTCTGATCTCCCCTAGAGGCTGCTGGTGCGGTGCCGGTGCCTGCTGTCGGGGTGGTGGAGGTGGAAGAGCTCGGTTCTGGTTGTCATTGGCTACAAAACGACGTAACTGACCTCGTTGGATCAAAAACTCGATCTCCTTCTTTAATTGAATGCAGTCATCAGTGTGGTGACCATGGTCTCTATGGTAATCGCAGTACTTGGTGGGGTCTCTTTTGGCTGGATCTGCCTTCATCCGAGGTGGCCATCTTAAGAACTTCTCGTTTTGGACCTCGTACAGAACTTGCGACACAGCGGCGGTGAGTGGGGTGAATCGCTGGGGTCCATATCTGGGCTGCAGTTCAGGCTGCATGGGGCCCAGGCGGTCTCTGACATTTCCTCTTCTCTTTGGCGAGCGGTCCCTATCTCTTCTGGGAGACCTCTCTCGCCCTTTTTCCTTCCTGGGACTCCTGTCTCTTCTCTTCTCTTCTTTTTCCTTCTCCTTTCGTGAGGATGTTCCTCCTACTTTAGAAAGGAGTGCCTCTTCGCCATTTATATACTTCTCTGCCTTGGCTAACACCTCAGCCATGCTTGCCTGAGGGTTCTTTGATATAGAGAACATCAAGTCCTTTGACTGCACTCCCAGTCCTGCAATGAAAGCAGTTATGGCGAATTTTTCGTCTGGGACGTCTACCTTCAATGTCTCCGAGTTAAACCTTTGGACATAAGACCTCAGGTTCTCTTGGGGACCCTGTTTCACGTTCAGCAGGTGGTAGCTTGGTTTTCTGTATATCCGGGCTCCTATAAAGTGGGATACGAAAGCTATGAATAGCTCTTTAAAGGATGAGATCGAGGCTGGTGGGAGCCTGTGAAACCAGGCTAAGGCAGAGCCTTTTAATGTGATGGCAAAAGCTCTGCAACGTACGGGATCCTGGTATCCATGTAACTCCATCTGGTTTTTGTAAGTGTTGAGGTGATCTACGGGATCTTTCGTCCCATCAAAGACCTCTACTTGTGGCATCCTGAATTTTGGTGGAAGGGGAAAGTGTAGCACTCCAGTGGTAAATGGGGACTCGGTTTGCTGCACTAGGACGTCCATTGTAACCGGAGCCTTGTTCCTTACAGCCTCCTTCATGTGGTTGAGCTCTTCCTGGATGTCTTTGAAGCGTTGCTCCCAGTGGTGCTCTCTCCTGTCTTGCGGGTGAGGGAGAAAGTCGTCCCTCTCACCCCTATCGTTCTGACTTTGCACCTCGTCATTTTGGCCATTCCTAGGGGGTATGTAGGGAACATGTCCCCTGGTCTGGCTGCCTTCTCCTCCTTCACTGACCTCTCTAAGGGGGTCCCAGTGTCGTTGTTCCCTATGAGGGGGATTATTCTGGCCTTCTTGGGCCGGTCGTGCCTCCTGTGGGCGCTGTACGAGCCTTGATAGCTCTGCATTCTCCCTTAGTAAACGTTGGTTGACGAGGCGAAGGGCCTCCATCTCGTTATTAATGGGGGAATTAACCTCTGGGATATTCCCGGGTTGTCTGCCGTTGGTAGCTTCTTGCTGGTCTTGCATTCGTGGTAGGTTTGTTTGACTTCTGCTCATATTTCGTGTTGTTACCATCAGTAACTGAAGGATCAGCTTATTTGTAAAGGGAACAGCCACGTTCCCACAGACGGCGCCAAACTGATGGTGTAAACTTGCGCGAATGAGCTATGGGATTGGATTATGTGGTATGAACGATCTGTGTGGGGTTTGATGTGGCATCTGAGCTACAAGGCTCGTGTATCGATGGACGAATGCTCTAATTAACCGATGTGTAGTGCGTGTGAGACAGTAGAAGTATAGTGGTTCACCGGCTAACGAGCTCGGCTAGTCCACTCTCTAATGGAGGCTCTTGCTCCTTTCTCTTTATTGATGAATTGAACGTGTTACAGTAGAATACTCGGGGTATCTCTCTCTTAATGGAGGTTGTCCCTCCCTTTTTATAGCCTCATGCTTACCTCTAATTCGGAATTATATCCTACATTGAAGGGATTGCTCCCTATCTTCATCTATAATCTCGGAGTTACCTAGACTTCCTATAGCTGGCTCCAAATGGCGTGGTTTTTGCCTTTTATCATGGGATCCTCTCCTTGATTGCAGGAGAGGATCCTTGCTGGTAATGTGCTACACACCTTGGATTAGCTGAATTCCCATTATGAGGATACCTACTGTCCTCTTGCTGTCCTCTTAGCATTCATCCTCTTGTGTCTTCAGCTGGGAATACAAGTGCTGACTGGTCGAGCTCAGACCATGGCTGGATGAGCTCGGTTTATCTTCCCTGACCTCGAGAGCCGAGCTCTTTTCCTAAGCTCGTGTCTGGGGTTTATTTTAAGTATCATCAGTTGCCCCCCAGCCCTTGCCTTAGGATCTTAGGCAGGGGCTGACCTGTATTCCAGTCAGAGTTAAATATGCACGTGGCTGGCACGTGACTTGAAGATTTTTGACGGTTTGCAGAGATCATGATTCTCTTCGATTCCCGCGCATGTCTCAGCCCACGTTCCCCAAGCTTTAAATGCCCAAAACGGCTACCTGAACCGTTTCTACACACTATTCATCTTCTTCTCTACCCTTCGTCTCTGTCCTCCTTGCGATTTCAGACGATCATACTCAAACTTCCCTGATTTCTTGTTCGAAAACGAATTCCCAGCCTTCGTGCTGAAGACTCGCATCGCCTCCTTCCTCTGATTTTGCTCCAAGCTTCCGTTCGCCGCTATTTCTGGGTTAGGTACGTCCTTTGCCCTTTTCACTTCCTCATCTGCTCTGGATCCCTCGAATTCGAGGTGGTTGTTACATTTTTGGGCCTTTCGGTTCTTTTACTTTTGGAATCGTGACCATTGCCTAGCCCCACTTCCTTACTTCGTAGATTGGCGCTCTATAGTTCACATTCTTGCCGTTGGGAGTTACTGTGCTGACCCAAGGGTCATTAGAGAGTGCTTGATCAGTCCCTCTTCCCTCTACCGCTCTTTTAGTCTTCCTTTTTCTCTTCCTATTATGTCAGCTTCTTCTGGAGCCACTCGCTCCTCTGTTTCGCTACTAGGGGGTCGATCTGAAGACACCGATTTGGGGGATATTGGCGATGAAATTGACAACTTTCCCGGTGTGGGGGCTGGAGAGGCCGAGGTTGGCACCGAGGAACCCCCCTCCTCCTCTTCTCCTATGCCCCCCAGACCTGATAAAGGCAAAGTTAAGGTGAGTGGAGTCGGGGTTGAAGAAAAGATTTCGTATTTGGGGTCTACCTTCAGGCATTCCGAGTCTGTGGGCTACAGTAGAGAAGCCCCTGAGCTAATGAAAGTTTATAAGGTTCGGTATGGTTTTCCTCCTGGGGTCGAGCCCTGGTGCCCAGATAAATCCGTCTACTATGTAGAACAAGTACGCAATAGGGTCTGCTTCTTTCTTGCCGCCTTTGATAACGGTCTTCGCTTTCCTCTACACCCCTTCATCAAGGCTGTTCTGCAACATTTTCATGTGTGTCCTTCCCAGATTTCCCCCAACTTCTATGGCGTCATGGTTGGTTTTCTAGTCATCTTCAGGAAGCATAAACTTGGGGTTCCTAGCGTTTCTCTATTTCTAGAGTTCTTTAACGTTAAGCCGACCTCTGAAGGCTTCTTGTATGCCTCTAAGCGTGCCAACGTTAGGCAGCTTATTTCTAACATTCCATCCTCTCATAAGCACTGGAAGGAGCATTTCTTTTTTGTCGGGGGCACCAATTGGGAGTATAATCCTGCTGATAAGACAGACACTCTCGGTATCCCTACGGCTTGGACTGAACCAGACAACTTGCGTGAGTCTTTTCTTGAGTCGACTGAGCTCTGGTCTGGAATTTATAGGCCTCTTGCCTTTTTCTTACTTGCACACTTTCTTCTTTTCAGGTGAACGTTTTGAGCTCAGCCCTGAAGATAAGAAGGTGCTAGCGAAGTTGGCGAAGATCAAGCCGGAGAAGTACGCCGACCTGATTGAGTCAAGAAATTTGGTGCAGCTAGGTCTGAGCCCTCCTGTGGTGACTTTAGCGATTCCATTATCTGTTTAAGGGGCTGACGAAGGTAATTTCATCGTCACTTGCTTTCCTCTCTTCATCATCTTTCCTTCTCTTCTTTTTTCCTTTGCATTTCCCTACTTTTTCCAGACCTCCCAGGTCCTTCTACCATGAAGGCTACTCCAGAAGAGCTTCAGGCCAAAATTGCAGAGTTGATGGAGGGTGGCAGGTCTGGGAAGCGCAAGGCTCGGGTCGGCTCTGGGAGTGGTCCAAACACTCGCGCTAAAATCCCCAGATTGGAAGTGCCTTCTCCCCCTTCTGCTACCACAAAATTGGTTCCCATCAAGGCACCGCCCTCCTCATCTGGCACCCCTCAACATGCAGTCATCTCTCCTCCTCCAGTGGCCCATCCTGGGTCGGGGCCTGCTCAAAAGGGAGATCAGGCTTCCCCTTCCTCCTCTGAGGTTAAGGAAGCTTTGGGAGTGATCCCTGACCTCCAACCCGGAAAGTTCTCATACACTGCTTCTGGGAAGACCGAGAGAAAATCTGAAGGAGATGAGGATTCCTTTTTTGACAACATGGATCTTGCTGCAGGGGCTCTCTCTTCTATTTTCTCTGAGTCTGATGTTCTGAAGGCTGCTTCTATGCCTCTTGAGGAGTCCATTTCTTCAGCTCTTCAGGGAGCAGCTGCTGTAAGCGCTACCACTTCTCCTTCTTCACTTATTTTTGTTTTGTGGACTCATACGTTCTTTCGCATTTTCAGGCTGTCCTTCATGTGAATGGTCTACTGCATCGGGTTCGGTCCCAAGAGAGCTCTTTTCAGGTCTTGAAGAAGTATAAGACCAAGGTTTCTGATTTGTCTCTTGAGAATGAAGACCTCAGAGCTCGGGTGGAGGGCCTCAAAGTGCAGATGGAGAGCCTCAACGAGCAGATGGTGAAGCAAGCCTCCGACCTCAAACACACACTGACAGCCAAGGTCAGAGCTGAGGAGAGGGAAAAGAAGGCTCGGGATGAGCTGAAGGTGGTTAAGGAAGACCTGCAGCTTAAGGTTGAGGCGTGGTCCAAGGCTAACCAGGAGGCCTTTGACGCCAAGAAAGAGCTCATCCAGGCCAATCAAGATTATCTTGCTCTCAGTGAGGCTAACGGCAAACTCTGTGAGGAGCTCGAGGAGCAGAAATGTTTGGTCCAACAGAGGGACAAAGAGATCGCTGAGCTGAGAGATGAGGCCACCACCTTGTGGGCTACTGGATGGCTTGCCTTTAGGCGCAAGGCTATCAAAGCTTTTCCAGACCTTGACTTCAATTTCTCTATCCCCACCGAAGAAGAAACGGAAGAGTCTAGCTCTGACAATGAGGAGGATGCCTCGGTTCCTTCAGCTGCAGCCTTGAGTCAAGACATACCTGCCCCTGGGACCTCTGGAGCTCTTATCGTACTTTCTGAGCCTCCGACGGTGATTCCTGAGCTCCTAGCTGCAGATCCTGCTGTTCCTGTTTCTGCACCATTTTCAGCTGACTTGGTGACTGAAGCCCTTGCCCAAAATCCGGAATCAACGGTAGTGGGGACCCAAGACATTTCTGGAAACTTTCCCCTTGCTTCTATTGCTGAGGGCTCATCTGCTGAGCTGCGAGATCCTTCAATTACTCCCCATCCAGAAACTTAGATCTTTTTAAATGTAATTTTTTGTAAGGAATTTTTTGAGATGTAACTTTGACTTTGGCTAGGACCTTGTGCTACTTTGTGGTCTTCATCTTGTTTCTCCATTGCTGTTTTACCATATTCATATATACCTCTGACTTTCGCTCGCACACTTACTTGTTTTGCTTTGTTTTTGTGCTTTGTTTTGCTTTATGCTTTATACACATATCCTCCTACCCCCTTTGCTTTGAGGGGTGCTGTGTACTTCTTGAAGCAAAATTACTAGATTTGAAGAGTACAGGAGACTTGGTGCTATGCTCAACGGCTTCTCCTGAGCTTTTGAGCTCGGTAGTTGGTCTCTTAGGGATCCAGTCCCTATTCTTCTTTATTCTGAGCCGCTCAGCTTGGTATTCTGAACTGGTGTGCTCCTTCTGAGCTACATAGCTTCGAGTTTGCGAGCCTATGAGCTCTCGCTGAGCTATACAGTTCGTCTTTCGAACCTAAAAGCTCTGACTGAGGTTTTTGGCTCCTTTGTCTGAACTTTAAAGGTTCTTTCTGAGCTTCATGGCTCTCTTGTCTGAAATAGATAATAAATTTCAATGCTCCATATTTCTGAGAATAAAAGATTTTCTTCTACGTTTCACATTTCTCTTCCCTCCACCTTGCTTTGAGAAGTGCTTTAGGCCTTCTTTAAGCAAGGCTATGAACTTTTACACGCTGTTAAGTTTCTTTGAGGAATGGAGGAACCCAGCAGGAACTCTTCCTCTCCAACGTGAGTAGGGCCCTTAGAATTGCAGGCCCTCAAGACTTGTTACACAAGTGCTCTTGTCTTTGACTGGGCTGAGCTCAAATATGGAGGACATGTTGCTTGGTGGGGTCAGAATTCTTGTAGGTTGTTTTGAGTGCAAATAGGGAGTGATCTTGTACCAATTTCTTTTCCCGCGTTTTCTCCCAATCGTTTTCCATAACCACAATCACTTTTCATAACCGCAACCACTTTCCATAACCGCAACTACCTTCATTAATTAAGGAACTAAACGGGCAACTGATTCCCTCTTTCTTGACTCTTGGTTTCCTGAAAAACTCCCAAGTTTCCCCAAGTTTCTTGTCATCTGTTGAATTCCTATTTTCCTTCCTAGCACGAAATATTCTTGATTTTCTTGTTGATTTCTTGCATCTTTTTCCTTACGAGCACTTTCGATGGCTGCGCCTGCTTCCTCTTTGTTCCAGGAACGCACCTCCTTTGGAATCGAATGGGAGTGGCACCGTCGCTACTTGTCTCCTTCAATACTTGAATCTTCTGATTTGGTGGACATTATGAGACGATTTTTTCCTGATCTTGACTTGCCTCTGCGAGTTCCTACCTCCGACGAGCCTTGTAACTACATTTCTCGAGGGGAAGTCTGCTTCTTTGAAGGTGCAATGGACATGGGACTTCGCCTTCCCATTCATCCGGCCGTTGGGCGAGTTCTTGCCTACTATGGCCTATGTCCTTCTCGCCTTTCCCCACGAGGATGGGCTGCTATGGTAAGCTTTTTCTTGTTCTGCCGCCTGCACGCCCTTGGCAGGTTCCCCTTCGTCTCTGAGTTTCTATACTTCTTTGAGATTGAAGAAGATGATCCCCCCTGCTTCAGTTTCTTCCGTTGGAGGAATTTCAGTTTACGCCGTTTGGTTCTAGATCTTCCCTCCAATCCTGAAGGGTGGTCTAAGCGTTTCTTCTTCGCCTCTGGAGAGTCTTGGAGGTCTTCTGAGGATCGCTGTCGTGAAGCTAGGATCCCTCGGTCCTGGAAGAGCTTCTCTCGCATTGGTAAGCTCAAGCCGAGCTCTTTTGAACACTTCCTTTTGAAGGTATGCTCTTACCATGTTTTCGTTGTGCAGGTCCACCTGATCTGGACGTGCCAGGGATGGTGAATATCAATGAGCTGCTGCTTGCTGAGTCCAAGACTTATTCTGAGCTGATGACGAGCGCAAACCTCTATCTGCTTGGGGCTGAGGCTACTGAATTTGAGTTTTCTTTCGTCCCCTATTCTTCCTGAACCTCTTTCTCTTATTCTGATGGGGAAGGGGATTCTGACGAGGACGGGGATGCTGGAGCTAGCTCAAAGAGGCGCAGGAGGGATGGCTCTTTTTCCCCTGATTCTCTATCCACTATCTTCCTCACCCCAGCAGGTCAAAAGCTTCTTGATTCGCTCCATAAGGCCGAGCAAGAGAGAGATGAGCTGAAGGAAGAGAATGCTCGCCTGAAGGAGGAAATGACCGAGCTGAAGTCTCAGCTTAAGAAGAACTAAGATCTTTGTTTCCTTGTATCTTTCTTTCTTTTCTTGAATGATACCAGACTATGACTCTTTTTGTATTTTTCCGAACGTTTGGTTACTTTGAATTCTAGGTTTCTCACTCTTGAGTATGCATGTCCATATATGGGCTCTTGGTGTTTGAAACAGAAGATCATGTTTGCACTGACCTTAGTCCCTCACTAGTTCCAGAGATCTGACGGCGAACATTGATGGAAAACAGAAGATCATGTTTGCACTGATCTCAATCCCCAGCTGACTTCGTAGGCGTTCTCTGTCGTTCTAGACCTTTTGAGGTCTTTGAGTATGTAGGTAGTGCGCAAGGATCACTAGTCGTGGGGGAAAGACCGTTGGTGTCTCCAAGAAGAGCTCAGCCTTGAATTTGACTGTTGGTGTCTCCAAGAAGAGCTCAGTCTTAAACTTTTTCAGCCTCGAGGCTTACACGAGCTGAGGGGCTGTAGGACTCATCTTGCTTTTTACAAGCTTGGAAGCTTATCATTTGTTTATGAGCCGAAGAGCTCATCTTGCATGTATAAGCTTTGAAGCTCATCCTTGTTTATGAGCTGAAGAGCTCATCTACGTTTATAAGCTTGGAAGCTTATCATTTGTTTATGGGCTGAAGAGCTCATCTCTCATTTATAAGCTTTGAAGCTTATCGAGTATTTATGAGCTGAAGAGCTCATCTTTCATTTATAAGCTTTGAAGCTTATCGAGTATTTATGAGCTGAAGAGCTCATCTTTCATTTATAAGCTTTGAAGCTTATCGAGTATTTATGAGCTGAAGAGCTCATGCCTTTACTTTGGAAGCCATTGAAGGATGAATAAAAGACTTACTCATTCTTATTTAAAAATAGCTCTATTACAAATAACACTTACTGAAAAAACTTCTTAAGGTGCTCCGCATTCCACGAGTGAGGTAGGATCTTTCCCTCCTCTGTTTGCAATTCGTAATTCCCTGGTCGGATTACCCTTGACACGATATAGGGCCCTTCCCGGTTGGGCCCCAATTTTCCGTGCGTGGGATCCTTCCTTGCAAGCAGAAGCCTCCTAAGTACCAAGTCTCCAGCCTTGAAGCTTCGGTGCCTTACCTTCCTGTCGTAATACCTTGCAGTTTTCCTTTGGTAAATGCGGACACGATGCAGAGCTCTGTCCCTTTTTTCATCCAAGAGATCGAGGTTTAATAGGAGAGATTCATCATTGTGCTCGGCATCTGCAAATTCCACCCTTGGTGATTGGAGCCCTATCTCCACAGGGGCTACTGCCTCGGTTCCAAAGGCCAGAGCGAAGGGGGTTTCCTGAGTTGCAGATCTGACGGTGGTCCGGTAGGCCCACAATACCTCAGGGATGTATTCCACCCACTTGCCTTTCAGGTTTTCTAGTTTGGTCTTCAAGGCTGACTTTATGGTTCTGATTGTGACCTCTGCCTGCCCATTGGATTGGGGATGTGCAGGAGCTGAGAAATAGTTCTTGATCCCAAGCTCGGCACAAAAGCTTTTGAATTTCGAATTGTCGAATTGTCGAACTGCTTTCCGTTGTCAGACACGACCGCTCTGGGAACCCCAAACCTGCAAACTATCGATTTCCAAACGAAGTTTTGAACTTTTTGCTCAGTGATTGTTGCCAAAGGTTCGACCTCTGCCCATTTGGTGAAGTAATCCACTCCTATGATGGCAAACTTGCACTGTCCCACACCGGTGGGGAGGGGTCCCAGAATGTCCAAACCCCACTGCTGAAAAGGCCATGGGCTTACCACCGAGGTTAAGAGCTCGGGAGGACAGTGGGACGCATTGGCATGCTCCTGGCAAGTCTTGCATTTTCTTACTAAGTCGGTGGCACTTTTGAGCATGGTGGGCCAAAAATACCCTTGCCTTAGTACTTTTCCTGCCAAGGCCCGAGCCCCTATGTGATTGCCGCATATACCTTCGTGCACCTCTCTGAGTATATAATTGGCATCCTCATCTCCCACACACTTAAGGAGAGGTGTTGAGAATCCACGCTTGTACTGACCTCCTTGCATCAAGGAAAATCTGGCCGACCTGGCCCTTAGCTTGGATGCTTCCTTAGCATTACTTGGCAAAGTCCCATTCTGCAGGTACCCTATGATGGGGTCCATCCAGCTCGGCTGAGCTTCGACTGATAGCATGTCCTCTTCTTCGATACTTACTGAAGGCTCTGGGAGGTGCTCCACTGGTATTAGTCTATCCAAGTCTTCTTGCGAGGCAGTTGCTAACCTCGCCAACGCATCTGCTCGTGAATTTTCTGCTCTGGGCACATGTCTGACCTTAACCTGCACAAATTTTTTCATTATTTCTCGTACCTTTTTGAGGTAAAGGACCATCTTTTCGCCTCTTGCTTCGTAGGCTTCTTCTATCTGTTTTACCACCAGTTGAGAGTCGCTGCAGATTTCCAGCTGCTCTGCTTCCATAGAACAAGCAAGATTAAGCCCAGCGATGACAGCTTCATACTCTGCCTCTTTATTTGAAGCTTTGAACCCAAATCTGAGGGCATATTCGACGTCTATTCCTTCTGGGGAGGTCAGGATCATTCCTGCACCGCTTCCCTGAGCATTGGCAGCTCCATCTACTGAAAGCTTCCATATAGGGAGGTCTGGTATTAAATCCGTGGTTTCCATAGGCGCTGCTGCTGTGAACTCTGCGATAAAATCCGCCAAAATTTACCCTTTGATGGCAGTTCTTGGCTTATATCTGATATCAAACTCACTGAGCTCTATGGCCCATTTAACCAACCTCCCTGAAGACTCTGGCTTATGCAATACTTGTTTCAACGGCTGATCTGTTGGGACTTCGATAGTATGAGCCTGGAAATAAGGTCTAAGTCTTCTAGCTGTTGTAACCAGGGCTAGAACAAGTTTTTCCATTTTTGGATATCTCTCCTCTGCCCCCCTCAGAGCTCTGCTACAGTAATAGACTGGTTGCTGAGCTCTGTCTCGCTCCCTAACCAGCGCTGTGCTTGTCGAAAAATCTGAAACCGCTAGGTAGAGGGTGAGGACTTCCCCTTCTAAAGGGCTTACCAAAACGGGGGGAGAGCTCATATAGCTTTTTAGGGCTTCGAATGCTTCTTCACACTTGGCGTCCCACTGGAATGCCTTCTTCAAGATCTGAAAAAATGGCTGGCATTTATCGCTTGACCTAGACACGAAACGGCTCAGGGCAGCTATCCTGCCTGTCAAGCGTTGCACCTCCCTTGTGTTGGATGGTGATTGCATCTCCACCATTGCCCTAACCTTCTCTGGATTAGCTTCAATCCCTCTGCTACTAACAATAAAACCCAGGAATTTTCCTGCCGAGACCCCAAACGCGCATTTCGCAGGGTTGAGCTTCATTTTGTATTCCTTCAGGATTCGGAACGCTTCAGCTAAGTGCTCGATGTGGAGCTCTGCTTTTAATGACTTTACTAGCATATCATCGATGTAAACTTCCATGGACGCCCCTATCTGTTTTTGGAACATCCTATTTACCAACCTCTGGTAAGTAGCTCCAGCGTTCTTCAACCCGAACGGCATGACCTGGTAACAGTATGTTCCCTGTTCAGTTACGAAGGAGGTCTTCTCCTGATCGCTGGGATCCATCCTGATCTGGTTTTATCCTGAGAAGGCATCCATGAAGCTAAGGAGCTCATGCCCGGCTGTGGCGTCCACTATTAGGTCAATCCGAGGTAACGGAAAGCTATCCTTGGGGCATGCTCGGTTGAGATCAGTAAAGTCAATGCACAATCGCCATTTGCCATTAGTTTTCTTAACGAGAACCACATTCGCCAACCAGGTAGGGTAGTCAACTTCCCTGATGGCCTTGGCATGGAGGAGTTTGCTGACCTCCTCATTAATTGCCTTTTGTCTTTCTGAGGCAAAACTCCTCCTCTTTTGTTTGACTGGTTTGCAAGCTGAATTCACGCTTAGCTTATGGGTAATAACCGAAGGATCAATTCCCTCCATGTCTTCCTGCTTCCAAGCAAACACTCCTACATTCTCTTTTAGGAACTGGATGAGGAGACCTTTGAGCTCTGCGTTTAGTCTGGAACCCACATAAACAAGGTGTTCTGGCTTTTCATCAAGTTGAACTGGTTCCAGCTCTTCCGATGGCATTGGTCTTGTCTCCATTTCATCTCTCATGTCGAGTTCATCCAGTTGGATGTTCTCAACCTCCTTCTTTTTCACGGAAGCCATATAGCATTCCCTCGCTACCCGCTGGTCTCCTCGGACTACTCCGATTCCATTATCTGTAGGGAATTTCACGACTAAATGGTAGGCAGACGGGATTGCCTTCATGGAGTTAAGGGATGGCCTCCCAAGCAAGATATTGTATGCAGAGGGTGCATCGACCACTAGGAACTTTACGGTGGTAGTGGCTTGGCAAGGTGGGTCCCCTAGGGTGAGCACGAGCTGGATCGAGCCCAGGGGGAGCACCCTTTCTCCGGAGAATCCCAGCAAGTGAGTGCTTACTGGCTCAAGTCTTTCCCTTCCTATATCCATCTTGTCAAACGCAGGTGCGAAAATGATATCTGCCGAGCTCCCATTATCGATTAGAACACGATGAACAGTTCTATTAGCCACCACTGCTCGCACCACCAATGGGTCATCATGAGGGTACTGGCATCCCTCCAAATCAGCATCCGAAAAAGTGATAGCTGTATCTATGCGTGGTGCTTTGGATACAGCGTGCACTTCAAGAGCTTCTTCGGCTCTGATCCGGCGGAGGTGTGCTTTCCTGGCTGAGCTAGATTCTCCGCCTCCTGCGAACCCTCTTGATATTACTCTGATCTCCCCTAGAGGCTGCTGGTGCGGTGCCGGTGCCTGCTGTCGGGGTGGTGGAGGTGGAAGAGCTCGGTTCTGGTTGTCATTGGCTACAAAACGACGTAACTGACCTCGTTGGATCAAAAACTCGATCTCCTTCTTTAATTGAATGCAGTCATCAGTGTGGTGACCATGGTCTCTATGGTAATCGCAGTACTTGGTGGGGTCTCTTTTGGCTGGATCTGCCTTCATCCGAGGTGGCCATCTTAAGAACTTCTCGTTTTGGACCTCGTACAGAACTTGCGACACAGCGGCGGTGAGTGGGGTGAATCGCTGGGGTCCATATCTGGGCTGCAGTTCAGGCTGCATGGGGCCCAGGCGGTCTCTGACATTTCCTCTTCTCTTTGGCGAACGGTCCCTATCTCTTCTGGGAGACCTCTCTCGCCCTTTTTCCTTCCTGGGACTCCTGTCTCTTCTCTTCTCTTCTTTTTCCTTCTCCTTTCGTGAGGATGTTCCTCCTACTTTAGAAAGGAGTGCCTCTTCGCCATTTATATACTTCTCTCCCTTGGCTAACACCTCAGCCATGCTTGCCTGAGGGTTCTTTGATATAGAGAACATCAAGTCCTTTGACTGCACTCCCAGTCCTGCAATGAAAGCAGTTATGGCGAATTTTTCGTCTGGGACGTCTACCTTCAATGTCTCCGAGTTAAACCTTTGGACATAAGACCTCAGGTTCTCTTGGGGACCCTGTTTCACGTTCAGCAGGTGGTAGCTTGGTTTTCTGTATATCCGGGCTCCTATAAAGTGGGATACGAAAGCTATGAATAGCTCTTTAAAGGATGAGATCGAGGCTGGTGGGAGCCTGTGAAACCAGGCTAAGGCAGAGCCTTTTAATGTGATGGCAAAAGCTCTGCAACGCACGGGATCCTGGTATCCATGTAACTCCATCTGGTTTTTGTAAGTGTTGAGGTGATCTACGGGATCTTTCGTCCCATCAAAGACCTCTACTTGTGGCATCCTGAATTTTGGTGGAAGGGGAAAGTGTAGCACTCCAGTGGTAAATGGGGACTCGGTTTGCTGCACTAGGACGTCCATTGTAACCGGAGCCTTGTTCCTTACAGCCTCCTTCATGTGGTTGAGCTCTTCCTGGATGTCTTTGAAGCGTTGCTCCCAGTGGTGCTCTCTCCTGTCTTGCGGGTGAGGGAGAAAGTCGTCCCTTTCACCCCTATCGTTCTGACTTTGCACCTCGTCATTTTGGCCATTCCTAGGGGGTATGTAGGGAACATGTCCCCTGGTCTGGCTGCCTTCTCCTCCTTCACTGACCTCTCTAAGGGGGTCCCAGTGTCGTTGTTCCCTATGAGGGGGATTATTCTGGCCTTCTTGGGCCGGTCGTGCCTCCTGTGGGCGCTGTACGAGCCTTGATAGCTCTGCATTCTCCCTTAGTAAACGTTGGTTGACGAGGCGAAGGGCCTCCATCTCGTTATTAATGGGGGAATTAACCTCTGGGATATTCCCGGGTTGTCTGCCGTTGGTAGCTTCTTGCTGGTCTTGCATTCGTGGTAGGTTTGTTTGACTTCTGCTCATATTTCGTGTTGTTACCATCAGTCACTGAAGGATCAGCTTATTTGTAAAGGGAACAGCCACGTTCCCACAGACGGCGCCAAACTGATGGTGTAAACTTGCGCGAATGAGCTATGGGATTGGATTATGTGGTATGAACGATCTGTGTGGGGTTTGATGTGGCATCTGAGCTACAAGGCTCGTGTATCGATGGACGAATGCTCTAATTAACCGATGTGTAGTGCGTGTGAGACAGTAGAAGTATAGTGGTTCACCGGCTAACGAGCTCGGCTAGTCCACTCTCTAATGGAGGTTCTTGCTCCTTTCTCTTTATTGATGAATTGAACGTGTTACAGTAGAATACTCGGGGTATCTCTCTCTTAATGGAGGTTGTCCCTCCCTTTTTATAGCCTCATGCTTACCTCTAATTCGGAATTATATCCTACATTGAAGGGATTGCTCCCTATCTTCATCTATAATCTCGGAGTTACCTAGACTTCCTATAGCTGGCTCCAAATGGCGTGGTTTTTGCCTTTTATCATGGGATCCTCTCCTTGATTGCAGGAGAGGATCCTTGCTGGTAATGTGCTACACACCTTGGATTAGCTGAATTCCCATTATGAGGATACCTACTGTCCTCTTGCTGTCCTCTTAGCATTCATCCTCTTGTGTCTTCAGCTGGGAATACAAGTGCTGACTGGTCGAGCTCAGACCATGGCTGGATGAGCTCGGTTTATCTTCCCTGACCTCGAGAGCCGAGCTCTTTTCCTGAGCTCGTGTCTGGGGTTTATTTTAAGTATCATCAGCAGTTACCTAATTAGATTGACATTCAAGTATCCTAATTGGAGTAGGATTGACATTAAGGAGCTCCCATTCACTTTGGCAGTTACCTAATTAGATTGGCATTCAAGTGTCCTAATTGGAATAAGAGTGACACTGAGGAGCTCTCATTTACTTTGACAATTAACTAATTGGATTGGCTATCCTAGTTAGAGTAGGATTGACCTTGAGAAGTTCCCATGAGGATAATCCATACCAAAAAGGAAAAAATAAGCCTATATATATCCTCGTCAAGGAAAAGAGTTCAACCGCAATTGGACTAGCTAATGCCCTCTCCCCCAAATCATTGGGCTCGGGGCATGGGACAAATGATGGGCCCGACCAAAGACCCAACTCAGATAATGATCCCGGCCCAGATCAGGCCCTAGTGGGTCTGGACTAGAAGAGACCCATATCTAGTCAAGCTCACCAAAGCCCCAGAATCACGCCATCCTCAAGTCAAGGAGTCAGCAACGCCATTAGAGAGCCTCATCCACGCCATCCTAGAGTGAGGAGGTATGCCACGCCATCCTGGGACCTGGTCTTGAGGAGATCTTCACGCCCTCTCAACAACTGCCTCACCTGTTACGAGGATGACGCTCACTCCACCAAATCATCATTTTTGTTACTGATAAGGCGCCGCAATCTGTTAGGAGACGCCTATAAATTGTAAGTCTCACCTACACATGGGGGACATCTCTCACATCTTGTATCTCACATATCACTCACACTTGAACACCCAACACTTCTTGAAGCAATAAAACACTCAAACCATCATAACCCTTCATAGTGGAGTAGGTCACCTTGACCGAACCACTTAAATTGTGTTTTGCTTATGTTGTCTCTCCTTATTTATCTATTACATTTATTACTTGACAGATGGTGCATAAAATCAATTTATACATCATCAAAAGTAATCCAATTCAACTATCAGAATCATGACATAACCCGAGTTTCAAGGAATAATCATAGGTGGTACGATATAGAGTGGCTATAAAGGTGGGGAGGGGGAGAAGGGAAGGCAAGGGAAAATCTCTCCCCAACTTTGAAGTAGATATAAATAGAGATGGATTCTATGAAAGAATGGAAATCAAATTGTTTTTTACTCCCAAAAGAGTCGAAGATGAGGAAGATGAAATGAAAATCACATATTTTGTTTTTCGATAAGTAAGATAAAGATGAAAATCAAATATTAATGGAACTTTATATGCCCATTGGAAATGAGCTTAGCCCTTCGATTATATTTCCACATTCGAAAAATAATTGTTACTGACAATAGAAGTAATAAGGTGAACACCACAAAATATATTTGAAGAATATTTAATTTTTTTTATCTCTATACATATAAATAAATTTCAAAAATTATTTGACGGTGGGCTCGCCACTTACTAGCTCTACCCATGACAAGCGGTTAATAATACTCTAATGACTATAGGTGCCTTTAAAAAGAATTTTGCCAATTGGTAACTTTATGTTTTCCTTCTTCGTCAAGGAATTTCACAAGCTTAATCAAAGAAACAACGTGGGTCTACTTTGACACGTTATTATAGTTTACAAATGAACGACGAGCGGTATGGTAATTACTTAGGCAGTTCAAGAAAGAATAAAGGTAATAGGAAAACAGATTTCTCAAGGATCTAAAAACCAATCTCTTTTATATACCAAAAATAAAATAAAAATTCAAACAAAATAAAAGTGGTAACCAATTTAGTTACTTTCATCAGTGCACAGGTGATTAAGAATTGAAGGTCATCTTGAATAGAGTCTTGCTAAAATAAAAAAATATTTTAGCTTTATTGATATATTTTTCTTCGAAAATTATAGCCATCCAAAATTGAATCTTGCAATACAAAAAAGAAAAAAGAAAGAAGGAAGTATTTGCAAAACTAAAAGAAATAAGGGTAGGGTTATTCTCACCCCACAAATCTTCATTCCCCCTCCATTTAATTTCTAATTATCAAACTACTAAGTCCACCACTTCTATACCCACCTCATTACTAAGTCAAGCACATGCTACATACACTCCATTTAATAAGTAAATTCACTTTATATTTTGTCATAAGGTTTCATTCTTTTTCAATATTAATTTTTTTAGTGAGATACATGTTAGTATTTGTTCTCAATTTAATTATATGTTTGATTTCATATTTGTTATATGAATTTTTATTATTTTCGGTATGTTTGATATCTCTGTCAAGTTTAATAATTTTTTATTTAGAATTTATATGTGTGTATATATATGTACACTTTCATATTATTTGTTCTTTTTTATCTTATTAAAGTTTTGCATCTGTACTTGTTATTTTTTTTCTTGTTCGATTTTGTTTTTGTGTTTGTGCTTGATTTATTATTATTTTTTTTTCATATTTGATTTTGGATCTTGTAATTTTGTTTATTCATTTAATCTTTGCTTGAATTTTTTTTCTTGTTGTTTTAGTTTGCTTCTTTATTTCTGTTTTTTCCTTGTTTCGATCTTTTTTTCTTTCTTGTTTCGATTTGCTTCTTCTTCTTTTTTTCTTGTTTCGGCATACATGTTTTCTTTTGCTTGTTTCATTTTTGGTTTTATTTCGTAAATATATTTATACATTCACACTAATTGTCTTCTTTCATTATTTTTTTCTTACGATGATTTCTTTCATTAAAGGGGTGTACATAGAATGAATGAACTTAAGTGTTAATGAGGTGTATGTAGCATGAGGTGGGTATACAAAGGGTGGGCATAATAGTTTGATAATGAAAAATTAAATGGGGTGGAAATAGAGATTTGTGAGAGTGGGAAAAACCCCACCCAAAAAATAAAGGGGCTTAGGGAGGCCGGTACCTCTCTAAAAACTTAATAGGATAAAAGTATACTTTTTAAAATAATTGGGATAGAAGTACATCTCCTAAAAAAAAGTCATAAAAGCTCTTTTACTCCTACCATAAATAGTGCATACCTAATTGACAACTTTTATATTTCCAATATCTAAATATTAAAATGTGAGACTTTCAAGATTCCTTTTGATATTTGTGTATCATTTGAATTTTGAAATTTCATATATATATATATATATATATATCCACACACACATACACGTATATATAGATATATATATATATATATATATATATATATATCCACACACACATACACGTATATATAGATATATATATATATATACGCATATATATATATAAAATAATAACATCAAACAGTAACACGTTCAACAAAAAAATAGTAACTTAAAAAAGTAACATTAAAAAAAAATATAGTAACATCAAACAGTAACACACTAAACAAAAAAATAGTAACATCACACACTCAACAAAAAAATAGTAATATCAAACAGTAACACGCTCAACAAAAAAATAATAACATCAAACAATAATATGCTCAACAAAAAAATAGTAACATCAAATATTAAATTTTTAATTAATTTTTTTATTGAGTATGTTACTATTTCTTTTTTTGAGTGTGTTATTGTTTAATGTTATTATTTTTTTGTTGAACATGTTACTGTTTGATATTACTATATATATATATGAAATTTCAAAATTCAAATGATACATAAGTATCAAAAGGAATCTTGAAAATCTCACATTCTAATATTTAAATATTGGAAATATAAAAATTATTAATTATGTATGAACTATTTATGAAAGGGGTAATTATGGAATATATTTTAGAAAGAATTTGAAAATATTTTAAAATATGTACTTATTGACAACTATTTGATGAAAAAGAGGACTTAAAGGAAGATAAGTTTGGAGGTGGTACTTTAAGCCAAATAAGTTTTGAAAAATGTACTTAGATCCCATTATCTCAAAAATAAAACTGAATTTGATTTGGATGTGAAATAACTAGGGGGTGTCAAAATATAATACGACACGAAATTAGAGGGTTTGAGTCTTTTTTAAGCCACATGTTTCATAAATAAGTGACCCGACACGACATAATTAATAAATGAATCGTGGGTATAGATGAAACCACTCAAAAAAAATATACATCACGCCTCATTTATATACCGATTATACACGATTTATACATGACATGAATCCAATGTGACGCTATTCGTTTATCTCGAATTAATAAATAAATCAAATATGATAAAATATTTTTTTAACACCATGTGACATAAATTCATTTCACCTTATACGAATTACACGTCTAGAAATAACAGAAGTATTGCCTCAGGGCAGAAGGTTATGTAATTTCAAAGCCTCAGGGCAGAAGGTCTCACCCCTGCCACGGGTCCGGCTCCTCTGCCTTTAGGAACTAACCGCACACTCTGCGGTTTAATGAAACGGCGCCGTTTCGGCTGCTTTTGCAATTTTTTTTTTTAATTCCCCCTTACCCAAAACGACATCGTTTTGGTCCTTTTAAAAATCAAATTCAAAAACCCTTCTCCTCCTTCTGCTTCTGCTTCAGGCGGTCATCTGTCTCTTCTCCTACCTCCGACAGACTCAGGCGCTCATCTCTCTCTCTCTCTCTCTCTCCTCCTACCTTCGGCAGACTCAGGCACCCAGGTTTGTGTTACATTCATTCAAGTAATTTCTAGTAGTTGTTAACATCGGGGATCTCTTGCAATTGTTTTGTTACATTCATTCAAGTAATTTCTAGTAGTTGTTAACATCGGGGATCTCTTGCAATTTTTTTGTTGCATTCATTCAAGTTTTTTTGTTACATTCATTCAAGTTTTTTTGATGGAACTTCACCTGTTTGAGAAAATGCCAGAAAGCATTTCATGTTGTGGTTCAAGCTTTTTTTTGCTGGGACATTGGAATTTTCAAATCGAATTCATTAAAATCTGATCGTCGAACTTTTAACTATTTATTTCTGGGCTCAACAAGTATTGACGAGGGTCGTCCGATCGTTCTCTTTAACATAATGGTTGCCCCCACTGTGAACAAGTCCTATCTCCGCCCCTCTTCAAAGCAAACATTTTTATTTCTAAATTCTAACATGGGAAGCCTTGAAATGAGTTGGAATGGCAAAAAATAATCAGACATTAAGGGGTTGAAATTTGAAATAATTAATTTTTGTATGGAATCTAATGCTAGTGCTTAGGTTCCCTTAAAGAATGCCGGATCTTCCTCCACCTAAAAATACCAACTCCAGTAAAGAAATGTACTATAGTTGTGTGAGATTGAAGGTTTTAGCATTGAGTCCTAACGTGGGTTTGATTTATTTAATAAATCTTTAAGCCATAATGCATGGAATTTAAGCATCTCTCTGATTGGTGTTTGTGTGTACATGTGTTGCTTATATATATTCATATATATACATATGTTGAGAGAGAGAGAGAGAAAGAGAGATTGGAAAAAGGATGCCAAATATATGATATGCAGTCCATTCTTCCAATGTCCCAGCAAATTCCAATGTCCCAGCAAAAAAAAGGTTGAACCACAGTCCATTTTTTTAAACTTTCCTGTTGTATTTCATGGCTGCAGTCCATTAGTGCCTCTTGTGCAGCAATGGTTGAATTAAATTTACAAAGAACCAGCAGACTTCATGGCAAGAACCAGCAGGCCTCTTGTGCAACTGATTTGGGATTATGCTAAACTTTGTGAAACTTGATTTCATTAATTTTAATTTATTCCAAATGTGTAAAATCATATCTTTTGGCATATCTTTTGGCATTTCAAACCTATCAATTTTATTCTCTTGCATATCATATATTTGGCTGTTTTTGCACCTTTTGCTTCACTGTCCATGTAAAAAGAATAAGATCACAACATTAGTCAATACATTGTGTATAAAGCAAATAGAATTGTTTTGGCAGTCTCATAAGCCAGCAAACATAGCAGTATGTGTGCTGCTATGTTTTCTGCTATGTGTGCTGCTATGTTTGCTGCTATGTGTGCTGAATATCATTATGCTGCAATCTTCAGTTTTAATACCATTGTCCTTTCATGTATGTAGTGTTGAAAAATGGCATCTTCAAGCACGGCAACAAGCAACAACGAGTTAAGATTTCGCAATAGGAATTGCCCTGTTTGTAGCAAAAGAGTGATTATCAAAGTGTCCGAATCTGAACAAAATCCTGGGAAGCTATACTGCAAATGTGAAGACGATTCCCATCACTTTTTTAAGTGGATGACTCATGTTACTCTCCCCTCTTCGGAAATTACAAATGAGATGATGGATGTACGACGAATTGAAGACAATGTACGACGAATCGAAGACAATGTACGACGAATTGAAGACAATGTACGACGAATTGAACGTGTTGTGGCTAAAGAAGGTTCAATGAAGTCATATATGTTTGTAGTCACTTTTGTAGTGGTGATATTTATATTTGTGATTGTAGTGAAGCAGAGCAATGGTGTAGTGATGAAAGTTGTATTGTAAATGAACTTGTGCGTTTAATTTGAATGAAATTATGGGTTTTGTATATTGTTGTGACTTCGAAGATCACATTCATTAAAAAATATCTCATTCATTAAAAAGATCACATTCATGAAGAATATCACATTCATTAAAAAAACCACATTCATTTAAAAAGACCACATTCATTAAAAAGACCACATTCATTTAAAAAGATCACATTCATTAAAAAGACCACATTCATTTAAAAAGATCACATTCATTAAAAAGACCACATTCATTTAAAAAAGATCAGATTCATTAAAAATACAACAAGCATCCTTACAACAAGTAGTAGTCTCATTAAAAATAAAAAGTTTTCAACAAAATAAGAAGTCTCCATCTGCATCCTTATACCTGCTAATTCTCCAACCATCATTACAAGTTGTATCTCTCATTCACGAAAAATAATTCAGCGTCATTTAAAGAATGCACATATGTTGAATCAGTCGGAGTACCCTACATTAATGAGAAGGGGTCAGACAAAGAAACTTCGTAAATATGTGAATCAATAAATTTAACAATCAGGTCACATACCATAACACTTTGTACACTATTTGAAGCTTGAGAAGACATCGAATGACCATATGCTGATGTACACGGGTGAGTGAAACCTTGTACCTGGAATATAAAAATACTTACAATTATGTTTATAAAAATAGGAAGTGAATAAAAATATAAAGTGAATTAAAAAAATCTACAATTATATTTATACGATACCATAGTCATATGTGATGGTTGGGAAGCTCCTTTTTTTCTCTTTGTTGTTTTCTCATGCCAAGATTTTAGTCGACCCCAACCCTTGTAACCACCTTCTTTTCTTTTTAAACCTTTAACTTGGAGAAGTTTTGGGTCAACATTTTCTAATCCACTTAGGTCAACATTTTCATGGATTGGATCATCGCCACCATCACCATTTGATGCATACATACTATCCACTTCTTTGAACAATTCCTCAACACCACGTGACACCAATTCATATGCAGGTTGAAGACCAGAGCATCGAGCAGCTAGTTGTACCATTCTAGGACAAAGCTGCCTGTACCGTGACGCCACCATCAACTTGGGATTCTCTTCATTTAACATTAAAATGGGGGCTGTCCTACAACTCATTCTTGCATCTCGTCTCCATCTCTTACATATGTATTGCTCGGGAATTTTCTTAATATTGATCATGTCCAAGACTTTAAGTGCATGGCCACATAATATTCCCTCCATTTCAAACTTCCGACAACTACAATTGACTAGCTCCTCATTAGCCTTAACCAAGACCAAATACTCCCTATGTTCATCATATAATCGAACCACAAATTGATGCCACCCATCCAACACATCACATGGTGTAGCAATAGCACAGTGAAATATATCATACTCCTCTTGGAACAGCTCAAACATAGTTGGAGTGTACACTTGCCCTGCTTGCACTAACATTGGAGCTCTTTTTAACTTCAATCTAGGTAATTTTTGCCTAGCTTGGTATTCTGAGTCTGACTCCTTATACCGCTTATCATTCACAACTCTTTCAAAATGCACAAAGAACTGAACAATGTCATGGTCTGGCTTTAAGTACTTCCGTAAGGCTGCATTCAAGCTCTCACTCAATTGGGTGCTTCGCATTCCTGCAGTGAAAGTCCTCTTCATATACACATGCCCCCATTTCTCTCGCAATGCCCAAGTGGCTTTCATCCATATATTATCATCCAATTTATACTCCGCAAGCAACGATTCCCAAGCCTCAAATAGTTCATGCTCTTCCTCATATCCATACACACACTCTTTAAATCGAGCAGGAAATTGTGAACCATCCTTATAAATGTTCCCCAAATGTTTCAAAACATTTTGGCAAAGGTGCCAAGTACATAACTCATGGTATGTCTCTGGCATGACAATAGAAATAGCCTTAGCCATCGCTTGATCTTGGTCCGTGAAGATGGTAATAGGATATTTCTCAGACATAGCTTGTAGGAATGTCTCAAACAACCACTGAAATGATGCTGCCGTTTCATCATACAATAATGCAGCTCCAAATAATATTGTCTCCCTGAAATGATTGAACCCAGTAAAACATGCAAAGGGCCGATACTCCTTGTTCGTTCTGAAAGTAGTGTCGAATGAGACAACATCTCCAAAGTTGCCATAGTCAACAATCATCACTGGATCGGCCCAAAAAATATTAGTAATATGCTCATCCGCATCCAATTGCACTCCATAATAGAATGATGGATTTTTAGCTGCTTCCGCTTGAAAATACTTCAACAAACTACCCGCCTCACCATACATCAAGTCTCGTTGCCTCCTTTCACGGAGGTAATTCTTTTGGTCTCGACGAGTAAAACCAAGACTTTCCTTTCCTGCAGACTGAGTACTTAAAAGTTCATAGGAAGCCTTAAGTGACAATCCACAATCCGCTGCCATATCAATATTAATGTCTTGTGCTTCGGTAACCTTCCGTTGAGATGGCATCATATGCATACATTCAGTAAGGTGCAAAGGATGGTTGTGGTTGTCCTCCCACTTCGTCACAACAAATTTACCAATATCTCTGTTAAGAGATATGCACATATGAGCTTCGCAATTTGTTCGTGTCTCTGCTCGAGGCTTCTTTGTTTGGCTGTCTCTTTTATCACGACCCCTTTGACCTTGTTTACAACAAACATATTTTCTGTAAATGACGACGCTATCTTTCAAACTTTTATTCTGAGAGTCTTTTCTCACGCTAAATCCCACAGACCCTCCATAACTATTGTAAAACGCATAAGCATCTTCCTCCACATCAAATTGCATACCAATATGAGGTATATTCTCTTTCGCATTAACTCCCAAATTATCCATCATAATATCCTACAATAAGAAATTTAATTGAATAAGACTATTTGTTGTTAATGAAACACATACTATATGTAGAAACAACAATGAACTATTGTACAAGAATCTGGTGTAGACTCGAAACAAGTATACCTGCTATTCTAACTGAAGTTTCTTTATCTTTTCAGCCTCAAGCCTCCGTAAGCTTCTGGAACTTAACTTCTCACCAGAAGATTCTTCATGTACACAGCTCAAGATTTGATGCCTTGGCTATTTCTGCAATTGCCTAAAAAAAGAACATAATTATCAACAAGGTAAACATTTCTAGATGCAGATGATACACCAACTATTGTGAAACCATCCATAACTAATAGAAAAATGTCACGCCGGGAAAAATAGCTACCAAAAATTGGTTATATAGCATACCAGAGCTCAAGTCAAAAAGCAATTACCTTAAATGGAATCCAGAATCCATGAAAAATATGTTCTTTATAAGTTCTAAAAGACAAATTTGTGCAAGGAAATAGACAACACGTCGTTTTGAAACACAAGTCAAATCAAAAAAATAAAATGGTAACTAGGTTTGGCACTCATGCAAATGAACAATAACTACCCAAAGTCGTATTGGTGCCATCAAAGAGAACATGGACATTAGATTATTTTGTCAATCATAAAAAAAAAACAACATTGTAAGAAAGAGAAAGAGAAATATGCTTGTTATAGAATCATAGTAAGACTCAAAAAAAAAAAAAAACAGAGATATATATGTCTCATTAATGCAAGAGGAACAAAAATATATTCTTGCTATTGTCAAAAAGACGATTATTAAAGAACCTGAATGAATGCTTGAGGATCGAAATGGCCCACAGAAACTCCAACAAATTTTTTTTCGAACTAGTTTACGTGTATTTCGATTAATTTTTTCTATTATCTGATTGATTAAAGACAGACCATCCACACTAAAACTAGGTTATTCTCGTCTTTATTGTCACTTGAGTTATCACTTAAAGTTGAAGAATTATTTTTTTTTTATATATCACCACTCTGCCACATCAAGAACAACTAAAAAAATGAATGATTGTTCTTACCCCAAACCACATTTGCAGAACCCAAAATTCCAACCCCACCCCCACCTAAGTTTCCAGAAAAAAATAACATTCAACTTATCATTCGTTCCACACTTAATTTTATCCATACAACAATTTCTAACTTATGCCTCAATATACCATAATTTACATTAAATTATAGGTTAAACCCAGAGTTCCCACTATAAAAGCATGTAAAAAGATTCAACTTCAAAGTTATTATTTAGAAAACATATTTTGCAAGCACATTTGTATGTTGAAAAACATAAATTTATATTCAAAAGCGTAAATTATATCTACGAAATTTTCATACACACAGACAGCCGGGGTCCCTCGGTCAATCAAATTACAGAAGCTTAATGGTCTTAGGCTGGAATCCCAGCACTGGACAGTACCTGATGTCCTGTATTGCTCTTGTATCCTACACACACACACACGTCGTTTTTTGTTGAGGAAGAAGAAGGCGGGAGAAGCAGGGATGGTGGTGTGCTGGTTGAGAGAAAACCTGTGGGAGAACCGAGAGAAAGATTTCATGTACACAGGCTGGAGAAGAAGAAAGCGGGGGAAACTGGTCTGGATTCAGACGTGGAAACGACTGGACCAAAACGACGTCGTTTTGGGTAAGGGGGAATTAAAAAAAAAAATTGCAAAGGCAACCAAAACGGCGTCGTTCCATTAAACCGCAGAGTGTGCGGTTAGTTCCTAAAGGCAGATTATACACGATTTATACACGATTTATACATGACATGAATCCAATGTGACGCTATTCGTTTATCTCAAATTAATAAATAAATCAAATATGATAAAATATTTTTTTAACACCATGTGACATAAATTCATTTCACCTTATACGAATTACACGTCTAGAAATAACAGAAGTATTGCCTCAGGGCAGAAGGTTATGTAATTTCAAAGCCTCAGGGCAGAAGGTCTCACCCCTGCCACTCTTTCACTCTCAAGTCTCAACAATTCATCGCAAAAACCCTAATCCCTACCACCCAAATCGGGTTTAGGGCACAGCTTGATGCTTTTATAGCTTTTTTTTTTTTGAAAACGATGCTTTAATAGCTGACTTGAAGTTGCAGAGAGAGAATTTCTCACGTCTGAAAATCATTGAAGCTCTCCATTTTTGAGAGGCAAGTAATTTTCAATTTCCCAAGAAGAGGACTCTGCGTATCTGCAGAAGTTTTACCTCAGTCGCTCTCAAAACCCCTATTTCTTTCTCTTTCTCTCTCCTCTTCTTCTCCTACTCTACACGAAAACAACCCAAATGCACGGCTTCAGTCGCTGATTACTTGCTGCATAAACACCAATTCTCTCCTGAAACTGCCTCAAAAGTCTCCTCTGTGTTAACTTGTGTAAAAAACCCAGAAAAGTCTGATTCTATACTGTTCTTTCTCAAAACGAGTGGGTTTTCGAAGACCCATCTCGAAAATGTTGTAGTAAAATGGCCCAATGTCCTCTCTGCTAATCTTGATCGTACCATCAAGCCAAAATCCAGATTTTCCAAGACTTGGGCTTTTCTCCGACGGAAACTGCCGAGATAATTTCGACGCATCCTTGGATTTTGACGCGTAGCCCGGTTAATCAGTTTGGGCCGTCCCTTTTGGTGTTGAGAAATGTATTTGATTCAAGTTTAGATGTGTCTAAGGTCTTAAAGATTTCTGGGGGGTGGTTTTTGAAGAATGATTTGGAGAAGAGTATGATACCCAATATTGCATTGATGAAGAGTCTTGGAATTAATTCTTCTCAGCTAATGAGACATGTGCACAACTTTCCGAGGCTTTTCTTGTATAAACCAGAAAGAATTAAGGAATTCATTAGGAGGGTTGATGAAATGGGTTTTGATAGGAACTCCAAGATGTTACTCCGTGCGTGTGTATATCCACTTGACAGTTGACACTCTTATTTAGGTTCCAGTGGCTTTTCATGAATTAACTCTTGTAAGTGCGTGTGTAGAGAGACTTTTTCTGCAGGTAGTATGATTTTTTTCCATTCGATCAACTGTGATTAGTTATCCAGATTGATACTGCATACGTGCTCTTCAGATGAATTGAAATAACACCATTTACACTGAGACATTTCTGATGTATTAATTTGCTGCTCCAGTTTTAATTCTTGTGCACCCAGTACCCACAGCCAATTTCGAATAACCCCCTCCCCCCCAAAAACAAAATCTCTGTTCAGGCCTCTATTCCAAATACACACATTCTCTTGGGGTGGTGAGGGCTTTAGTCTTAAGTTGAACATTGTGATTTAAGTTATGAGACCTAGTTTCATGTTTGAGCTTCCCAAATTGAACCTTTTCAAATTGATTGGGCATTTAATTTCATGTTAGGGATCCTATAGGTTTGAAGTATTGAATTGTAACAGTTTATAACTTGCCCCCACCTACCTTGTTGGTTTTGGTAATTGGAAGACAACAAGGCTATCTTACATCAAACTAATGCTCATTGCTTGTGTCACTCCTGCATTCTGGTTCGTCATTTCAAAATCTGGGTTTTTTTTTAGCTGCTCCCATCTTGCAAGATCTTGCAACTGTACTTTCAAAATGCTTCCAGATAGGATGATGGTACCTTTCCTTCCTTTCCTGGTGTTTATTAAATTATCTCCCAGTTATCAACTGGCAAGGTGGGGCATGAATATCTTGGCACAGTACCAGTATTTGATTTCTGTAAACTGTCTTGCCCTCTCTGAAGGATGCTCAGGGCTGGAACTCCTATCCCAAGCACGGGCCAACTCTGTAAGTTTCTATCAAGAGAAGTAAGGTGTTGGATCAACATTGATAGTTTATTTTTGGAGTCAGACATGAATGTTGAAGCTTATAGAAGGTAAAGGTATCAAAGAAATCTCAATCAGTGGTCTTGGTCTCCCATTAATATGTGGCATTGACTGTGTTGCCTTTCTTGAGGTGGATGTTACCCAATGCTCTTTCGTGTCCAGGATTTGCCAATTGTCTGCTAAGCAATCTGCACATCTGGTGCCTGCTCTAAATGCGTGCGTTACTTCCTTTGCCAAGAACGACCCAAAAGAGCATTAATGTCTTGGATCGGGTTTATGCTTGATCAGATTCAATATCTTCCATTTCAAAGAGCAGTAAGTTCAGTATATTTAACACATTCATATGTTGCTGTGTCTTCACCATGTCTATATCCTACCATTTTAGATTTTCCATAGGGGCTCATGCATGTTGTGTGTGCTGGTTTCTTGAAAACTAATCCTATTGCCTTTATTTAGGGTGCGTTTGGTAACGTTTTTGTTTTTATGTTTTTTTTTATAAAAAAAATAGAACTAAGTTTTGTTTTTTTTGTGATAAAAATTAAAAATATAAAACATGTTTGGTAGTTATTTATATTTTAAAAATTATAAAATCAAAAATAAAAAACATGTTTGGTATTATACCAAAAATTTCCCACTCAAACCCCACCAACCAACCCCACTGACCAGCCAAAATCACCACCAAACCAAACCAACGGAAACCCACCCCCAACCCACACCCACCAACACCGAAACCCCACCCACACCACTGCAACCAACCGAAACCCCACCCCCAATCCACCCTCACCAACACCGAAATCCCACCCCCAACCCACCCCCACCACTGAGACCAACGGAAACCCACCTCCAATCCACTCCCACCAACATCGAAACCCCACCCCCACCGCTGAAACCAACCGAAACCCACCCCCACCCCCACCAACACCGAAACCCCACCACCACCACTGAAACCAACGGAAACCCACCCCCAATCCAACCCCACCACCACCGAAACCCACAACCCACCCCCCAAAACCCACGGAAACCCACCCCCAATCCACCCCCACCACCACCGAAACCCCACCCCCACCACCACCCACAAAACCAAACCATGAAAATCCCCAGCAGAACCCATCAAACAAGGGCGAGAGAAAGAGAGAGATAGAGAGAGAGTGCTGGCTGCTCCTTCGTAGTTCTGTCGCTGCTTCGTGAGAGAGATGAACGAGAGAGTGAGAAAAAAGGGGTAAACAATGCTTTTATAGTTGGAATGAAAAAACCCCCTTTTTTTGCTGTTAACGGAATTCGATGGCCTGACCTCATTAAATGGTTTAAAGGGCGCGCGTGTTTATGTTTTTTCGTGTTTTTAAAAGCACCTCTTTTGATGTTTTTAAAATTTGGGGTTGTTTGAAAAACAGACCAACCAAAACAAAAATAAAAACACTATCCAAACGCGTTATTGTTTTTTTTTTTAGCAAAAAATCAAAAAAAAAACAAAAAAAAACAGAAACACATGGTTACCAAACGGGGCCTTAGTAAATCTAGTTGGCAGTTGACCAGTTAAACAATCTATTAATAGCCCTTTGATTAGAAAATCCCTCCTCCACCATCTTCTCTCTGTGTTCAACCTCCCATTGTTATGCAACCACCTCTTCCCATGCAAGCCACCACATCTGTCCCCCATTGCCCTTACCACAATCCCTCTCCTTCACTCTGTCATGGAGGAGCGGTAACCACCTCCCACTTTTTGCAAGTTTAAAACCCATATTTTTTTTTCAGAATTTCTCTTCTTTTCTTTCATAGACTAGTTAACTGAGGAATGATTGAAGAATATATATTGATGGGTCAAGCCCAAATGGCCCAATCTATATAAAAAACCCAATTCAAATAAGCCAAGAAAGCCCAAAGAAGAGTCCAATCCATTACCCAAGCCCAAAGAGAAAATTCTAGAGAATGTTAGATAAGAATTTGAATGTTAGATTGGTATTAGAATGTTAGATTTGAATGTTAGATAGGTATTATTTAATTTGGGTGGTTTGGATTGATTCACGTTGTACGGCTAGGATTGATTCCCTACTACTATAAATAGACCACCCATTTGGGTGTTCTAGCATCAAGAAAGAAGCAAAGCTTCTAAGAGTGAGTTTAAGAGAGAGTTCTCTTGAGATTCTTAGTATGCTCTGTGGTTACAGTTTAGACTGATCTGCCACATCAGAAAAGATTTCTAGAGATTGAGAGTGTAAGTTGTGAGCTTACTATTGAGTGTTTGCTTCTCTCTCTCTCTCCCTCTCAAGCATTGTAAAACTCTCCGGAGTACCATCATGATTGATCAATAAAACATCCAGGCCCCTGTCGCCGTTCGAAGAGTGGACGTAGGTCATCCGAGACCGAACCACTATAAATCTCTTGTGTTAATCTCCTTATTTACAGTTTCGCCATTGATTGCCTATTAATTGCTTATTAATTATACTCGTACACATACTTGACTGTTGATCTTGCACGAAGACCAATTTGTGCATCATCAGTTTGGCGCCGTCTGTGGGAACGACGTAGTCTTCCTACCTCTCCCGCAATCCATGGCAATCACCACCAGATCAAAGTCTCATCAACCCGGAGACAACAACCCCGTGCACCAGGAGGAGGCTCCGCCTAACAACTCTGTGCACCGGGAGGAGGCTCCACCTCCCCTCGCACCCGAAGGACCCCCTGCTACGGCGACTCCCGCCGTTGGGTCACAACAACAACTCCTGCAGACCATGCAGCTGCTGGTGAACCAAAACCAGCAGATCATCCAGTTGATGCTCTCTCAAGGAGGAGTCACCCATCACCCTGTTGGAGGAGTCTCACTCCCTCCAACAAAGGAAGAGCCACTGCCTGTCTTTTCTGGGCATCAAGTCCCCCACCATGGAGTCCCTCGCCCGAACGCTCCAGGACCACGTCGAGGAGTCCCACATCCAGTTCCTCCTCCGCGCGCAGGGGGCACACAGGTACGCCTTTCATGCGACCTAGTGCCGGAAGACGAAGAAGAAAGCCAGTATGGGGATCACGAGAACCAGTACCAACACCAGACGGAGGATGTCCCCAACCAGTGGGACGAGAAGATAAGGGAAGTGCAAAACCAACTCGGTGAAGCCCTCAACGCCATCAAGGCACAGACGCCAACGACCGTGGACTACCTGGTAAGACGCACTGACACACCCTTCATTGCTGATATTGTCAACTATCCACTGCCCTCAAAGTTCAAGATGCCCATCATCGAGACCTTTGATGGCAACAAAGACCCCCTCGAACATCTGGACACCTACAAGTCTCTCATGCAGCTCCACAATGTGCCTGAAGAGATCATGTGCCGGGCGTTCCCCACCACTTTGAAGGGAACCGCTCGTCAATGGTTCTCCAAGCTCAGGCCCTCTTCCATCCGTTCTTTCGAAGAACTAAGCATGTCATTCGTCTCCCGCTTCATTGGGGGACACCGCCATCAGAAGCCTATGACCCACCTGCTCACCATCAAGCAGGATAGGGATGAAAGCCTTCGTGAATACCTCGCTCGCTTCAATAAGGAGGTGCTCCAGATTGATGAGTCGGATGATAAAGTAGTCATGGCTGCCCTTATCGCCGGACTCCGCACATCCAACTTTATGTTCTCAGTCATCAAGAAGCCTCCCTCCAGTATGCCCGAACTACTGTCCAGGGCCCAGAAGTATATAAACGCCGAGGACGTCACTAAGGCCCGCTAAGGTGAGTCCTCACGAGGAGGGGACAAAAGGAAAGAAAGCCGAAAGACTCTCCACCAGAGGCGCCCCATGACGGCCTCTCCCTCCTTAACTCCATCTCACCGGAATGAGTCAATAGAAGGAGTCTCAGACGTCTAGCTCCACAGAGCCCTCCTAACCTCCATCTCACCGGAATGAGTCAATGGAAGGAGTCTCAGACGTCTAGCTCCACAGAGCCCTCCTAACCTCCATCTCACCGGAATGAATCAATGGAAGGACTCTCAGACGTTCAGCTCCACAGAGCCCTCCTCATCTCCATCTCAATGGAATGAGCCTCAGGCGTCAAGCTCCTCAGCGCCCTCCTCATCTCCGTATCAATGAAATGAACCCCTGCCACGGCAGCCATCTCCGAGACTATACGTAGCTCGGCCTCTATGACTCTGCTCTCGCGCAAGTCTATCTCCCGAGACTATACGTAGCTCGGCCTCTATGACTCTGCTCTCGCGCAAGTAGTCACCCCTGCCACGGCAGCCATCTCCGAGACTATACGTAGCTCGGCCTCTATGACTCTGCTCTCGCGCAAGTCTATCTCCCGAGACTATACGTAGCTTGGCCTTTATGACTCTGCTCTCGCGCAAGTAGTCACCCCTGCCACGGCAGTCATCTCCCGAGACTATACGTAGCTCGGTCTTAGCTCATGCGGCCCTCTCACGGGACATCCACAGCTCTCCCTCTCCTAGCTGTACCCGAGCAGCTTACCAGATATCGGCACTGTTCTCAAACAGGCAGCCTAACTCCAGCTTAGCGGCTCTCTCGCAGATCGCCAAAAAAGCTTGACATATCTCTGCTCTGCTCTTAAGCAGCAGCCTACCTCTGCACTGCTCTCAAACAGGCAGCCTACCTCTCTCTCCAGGTAATTGTGTTAAATATTTTAATGTTTAAAATAACATTATTTTTTCAACACCTCTCAGGCGCCGAGCACATGCGCCTAGACCTCCCAGGCGCCCAGCACAGGCGCCCAATACCTCGCGGGCGTCAAGACCCCCCAGGCTCGCCCAAGGCAACTCCGGCTCGCCCAAGACAACTCCAGCTCGCCCAAGGTGCTCAAAATGGGGTTTATAATATATCAAATCAAAGCTCTCGACGAGCCCTACAAAACTCACTTCCTTAGGCAGTGATTGATGCTGTAAAAAATCCAAAAAAAGGCTCAGAAATAGCTGTTTTGGCCTCCCGAAGTTCTTCCAGTTATGCCGGTCAGCCGAAAATTCGAGTTTAACCAAATGCCCTCCTCTCCAAGTTTCATTGGACACAGGGCATTGGGGGGCAAATGATGGGTCAAGCCCAAATGGCCCAATCTATATAAAAAACCCAATTCAAATAAGCCAAGAAAGCCCAAAGAAGAGTCCAATCCATTACCCAAGCCCAAAGAGAAAATTCTAGAGAATGTTAGATTTGAATGTTAGATAGGTATTATTTAATTTGGGTGGTTTGGATTGATTCACGTTGTACGGCTAGGATTGATTCCCTACTACTATAAATAGACCACCCATTTGAGTGTTCTAGCATCAAGAAAGAAGCAAAGCTTCTAAGAGTGAGTTTAAGAGAGAGTTCTCTTGAGATTCTTAGTATGCTCTGTGGTTGCAGTTTAGACTGATCTGCCACATCAGAAAAGATTTCTAGAGATTGAGAGTGTAAGTTGTGAGCTTACTATTGAGTGTTTGCTTCTCTCTCTCTCTCCCTCTCAAGCATTGTAAAACTCTCCGGAGTACCATCATGATTGATCAATAAAACATCCAGGCCCCTGTCGCCGTTCGAAGAGTGGACGTAGGTCATCCGAGACCGAACCACTATAAATCTCTTGTGTTAATCTCCTTATTTACAGTTTCGCCATTGATTGCCTATTAATTGCTTATTAATTATACTCGTACACATACTTGACTGTTGATCTTGCACGAAGACCAATTTGTGCATCATCATATATATATATATTTTTCCAGTCTTTAATGTTAATGGCATGCAGGTGGATCGAAATGTGGGCATGGGCATATTACTTTTTTTATGCTTTTGTTCTTGAATTCTGACCCAGCTGTGGTAAATTGTGTTGTTTTTTTCCAAAAAAGACAAAGGAGAATAACATAGTTTGCTACATATTATGTATCTGAAAATTGCTTACTTTCTCTCTCTCTCTCTCTCCCCCTTACCCCATCAAAATGATGGGTTTGTTATTGTCTAACTTGCAATTTAGTTCAGGTAAATGTTAAATTCTGGAAAACTTGATTGAATTCGTCTTACCTACTCATTTCGACCCTCATCTTTCAAATTATGGTCACGGATCTCAGTTCAATGACACCATACTTGATGTTGTCCTTAACATTGTGAGTTTACTGGTTATAGAACTCTCCGATGCAATTGCCTGTTGGTCATGGGCATCATGTATTCCAGAGATTCTGAACGGTGCCAATGAAGAAGAACCAAATCAGAGCAACCCCATTATTCCAGCAGTTCTTGTTTGGTATTGGTCCCTCAGACAAGATTATGCATGGCAGTTGAATTTATGATGCCCTTTATAGTATAGTGCCTTCCCTAGTTCACAGATGAACAAGTCCAGAGGTTCTTCTCATACCATAGTGTAAGTAATGGATGCAGTGTGTTTTGTTTTTTGTATTGGACATGGGACTAAGAGTTTCACATTATTGTCTTAGCATTTTTGAGAGGAAAATTTCTAGATTAGTTCAAGATACTCTCTCTATTATATAACAAAAATGCCCGATTGGGCAGATTTGGATTAGAATTTTATCTATATTGGCAAGTGTAACTTGAAGTGACAAATTTTTTTAATGGTCAATGTCTCTTAGAACTATTGTTTGCTTACAAACCTGAACATATGTTAGAACCTCTCTTTGCTCATGTGTGTATTTGGGGAAACTGTACGGTACCCAAAAAAAAAATTTGGTACTGGTACCGTCGGCTACTATTTTATATGGTGAAGTTATAACTTTGAAAGGAGAAGTTACAACTGTTCAGGGGATGCCATGATCGATTACAAATACCAATGATTGAACATGAAAAATACAGTATTGATTCCAATATTCTATGATCGATCATATCATTTGAAGTTGTAACTAACACTTTAAAAAAGTTGTAATTTTGACTTTAAAAAGTTATAATTTTCGATATTGGTATTGCCAGCGGTATCGTAGAACTTCTTGTATATTTGGTATGATTTGCTATCCCCAAATCGTCTCAATTCTAAGGGAGTGAAAAGGGTGACAATGATGGAATAATACACTTAGGCTTGAAAGAATCGATCAAGTTGTACTGATTCGATGTAATTAGGCCCCGACTTGATACATTTGGTCCAATATCATTTTATTTTTTGTGTAAATTTTGAGTTTCACTTGACCCATGATTGAGTCGGAGTCATCTATCGACCAAATTATTTGAGCATCGTCATCGATTAGGAGTCATCTATCAGCTGAATTTTTTGAGCATCGTCATCTGACTCATATTTTTCAATTCTGTTTCATGATGTCACAATATAGAATGGATCTCTTGTCAACTTTTATATATCTAGCATTTCTTGTGTTGATCTCCACCATATTAATGTCTGAAATGCTTCTTGTATCATCCTGAATCAAAAAGGAGTCTCAACCACCTTCAACCACTCTTAAACGCCAACTTTCCACTTGACCTTTTCACAATAATATTGAGTGGCTGGTGCATATTAAATAGGACAAGGGTTGGTGTGGGGGTGTTGAGCTGATCTCACTCTCTCTCTCTCTCTCTCTCTCTCTCTCTCTCTCTCTGTATATATATATATATATATATATATATATATATATATATATATAAAACTCAGATTAAAACATCGAAAATCTACATAATTCTAAGAATTAAACATCTTATATTGTACATATAAAAGCATCTTCTCGTGGTCCTTCTCCCCATCCCTCCCCCTCCCCCTCCCCCTCCCCCTCCCCCCACCCAAACAACAAAAAAAACAAACACAACAAAGGGAAGCTAATATTCTATTTTTTTTTTCCATTTATTCACTTTTTTCACCACACAATTTTGAGTTTTTTATCAAACTAGTAATACACGATGTGTGTTACACATGAATATATTTAGGGTTTATAACTTTTTTGGTCTTTAAAATATACATTTTATGTCAATTTAATCTTCAATGTATCAATTTTATCAATTTAGTCCATAAAATATTCAATTCGTGTTATTTTGGTCCCGACATAGACAGACCATTAAGTTTTTGACAGAATGATCACGTGTTGGACACGTGAAACCGTCTAAAAAAATGATATGTGGCCACTTCCGTAAAAAAACTTAACGGTCCATCTATGCAGGGACCAAAATGACACGAATTGAATACTTTAAGGACCAAATTGACAAAATTGATACATTAAAGACTAAACTGATAAAAAATGAATATTTTATGGACCAAAAGTGTTATTAACCCATATATTTCAATAATATTTTTTACATTAATTTTTATTTTAATTATTGTCAAACCTAATTATTGATTCTACCCTTCTTCGACTATCTAATCTGTTATTTGTTTAGATATCTCTATATCCTTTTAGATATTCCCTCTTTTGTTTATATCAATCTTTATTGTAATTATATTATAAATTTATTACATTTTTTGTCAAAAAAATTGATTAAATTGTAATACTATTGTTTGTTTTGTAATATTATGATATTGTTCTATACCATAAAATTAACTATAACATATAAAGGTTGGTAGAATAATAGGATATAAATTGGACTTTATTTCTTCATACAAATATAGATATAGATCGTAATTGTATATAACTGTACTACTAATAAATGAATTTAAAAAAATTTAGAAATCTTTATAAAAGAGTCCAAAAAAAATTGAAAAGTAAATAAGTGTTAAAAAAAATAGATGAAAGTATATAGGTAGGTATAATTGAATTTATTATAATAATTAGGGATAAAATAGAAAATCAAAAAAAATTCGCAAATTCTGACATTTATAAGTAGTATAAGTATAAATTATTGTCTTTTTCCATTTTTTCTCTCTTTAATAATTTCTAACTTATTTCTCAAGTTGTTAACATGAAAACGTGAATTTGTAAACACACTTTTTACCCAAAAAAAAAAACCCTTAAAAGCAGGTAAGGCAAGCATGTTTTTTTACATTAAAAGAATAATTTTAGTTATGTGTTTATATACATAGTGATAAACCAAAAAATAAAATTGTAATTGTAATAAAATTAATACAATTACAAAAACTACAGGAATTGATTTAAGGAAAAATTTCAGCCACATCCCTTGTAGTTTATCATATCTTTAAGGACAATCCCTCTATTATCAAAAACATTAGTAACACCCCTTCTAATTTATATTTAAACATCACTGACACCTCTGCCATTAAACAACCATTTATAACAAAAATAAATTATCTAAAATATCAAAATTTCCCCTATATAAATCCCAAACAATTTTCTACAAAAAAATCGATTAAAATTTGTTTTTCTACATAATAAAATTCGAGTTGATTAAAATTCTTTTTTCGGCATATTAAAATTTGAGTCGATTAAAATTCAATTCGATCAGATTAAATTTTATTTTTTTTACGTATTAAAATTCGAGCCTATTAAAAATATTTTTTTTACGTATTAAAATTCGGGCTAATTTGAGCTCTACTTAAGTTGTTAGCCTCGATTAAAATTCGCTTCGAGTCGATTAAAATTTATTTTTTTTATTTCATAAAATTCAATTCAAGTTGATTAAATTTTATTTTTTATGTATTAAAATTTGATTTAATTAAAATTTATATTTTTTTATGTATCAAAATTTAGACCGATTAAAATTTAAAGCGAGTTGATTAAAATTTGGTTTGAGCCTCTAATAGAATTTTAATCGGCTCAAACTTTAATACGTAAAAAAATATAATTTTTAATCAACTCAAATTTGTATGCATAAAAAATAAATTTTAATTAACTCTAATCGAATTTTAATTGGCCCAAATTTTAATACATAAAAAATAATAATAATAAAGAGGGTCTCATTGAAGATATGTCTATCTAGAAGGGGTGTGGATGAAGTTTTTACTAAAATATATCATAAACAATTTAGTAAAATTATATTCTAATTAAAACTTTTAATTTGCCTATCTAGATGGGCAATTTTTTCACATCATACTTTTAATGTATTAAAAGTATTGTAATATACTCTTTCCATTAGATTTCGTTGCTCCTTCCGTCAAAAAACTACCCCATTAATTTTGAGAGAATAAATACCATAAGCAAATAAAGATTGCCATTATAATATTTTTAATACATTAAGAATATAATTTAGAAATCTAATTTTTAAAAATATAAAGTAAAAAAATACTTAAATCTTCTGGAATGCAAAGTACAATTACCCTTTTCTGCTTCACATGGGATTTTCCTAAGGGTTGGTTTGGTTGTGGAGAAAATAATGATAGAAATTTAAAATAATAGAATATAAAGTGAAACAAAAAAAAATGATAAAAAATATATTTACATGTATTGTGTTTGGTTAGCATGAAAAACTTGAGAGAAAAATTTTAAAAAAAAATTATTGTATTTTTTGAAAGAAAGAAAAGTTACAAGGAAAATTTTATAATTGTTTAAATTATCTTTAATTGTATTAAATCTGTCTAAATAAGAAAAAAAAAATGTGTATTATAATTAAAAGTTAAAAAAATTTTAAAAAGTGGCTCGTAACTTACTCCTAGGAGAAATACCAACACGAATGTTTTTGAGCCAAATTATATTGTTAACTAAATTCACACTAAGATTTTTTAAAATTAATAACCAATAAAATATTTTAAGAAAAATAAGGGTCAAATAGGAAGTTAGTTATAGATCACAATTTTCTTGCATTTCCTTGTATTTTTTACAGGAAAAAAAAAAAAGATAGTTAGTTGTGATAAAATCTAAGCATGAAATAAAAATATTTTTTCTATCTTTTTCTTTTTCATGCTAACTAAAAACATAAAAATTTTAAAATTTTTCTGATTATTGCATTTTTTACCATTATTTCCCTAAACAAGCAGACTTTTTCAGACTACACTCCATGCGTTGATACAAGGGTAACGGTTGACTTAGGCCCCGTTTGGTAACGTTTTCGTTTTTCGTTTTTTTTTTTATTTTTAGAGTAAACAAGAAAAAAAAACTCGTTTGGTAACCGATTTTGTTTTTTTTTTTTCTGCCACCGTTTTGTAAACGATGGACGATTTTCAAAAACCAAAAAAAATCGTTTTCGGTTTTCGTTTTTTATTTTTGAAAAACGAAAAATGAAAACGTTACAAATGGGGCCTTAATAACCATTGTCTTGCTTTTAAATCTCACTGGGGTTAACTCGTGCTTGAAGGCACGGTGCAATGTGAATGGTTTTGAGAGAGATGTTAGTAGCAATTAGATGAATATATTTAAGATCGTCGAATGAACTTATTAAATTCTCTCGTATTTTATATTATAGATGATCTTGAGTTCAAAACTCGTCGTCCCCTTGCTAACAATAACTATCAAATGTCCACCTAAAAGGCTAAAAAATGGTTAATTGCACTAGAGGTCCTCAAAATATATAATTTATCTTATTTTAGTCTTCAATATTTCAATTGCATCATTTTGGTCCTTGAAGTATTAAATATGTTTTTTATATGATTTCTCAAGCAGTCAGTGTCCAAATTTTGTTTAAGAGTTATCAAAATTAGTTTTTGTCTATATTTATGTATTACGTGACAAGTTTATGATAAAAAATCGTTAGCAATCTGGATGTTATCTGCTTGAAGGATAATATAGAAACATATCCAATACTTTAGAGACCAGAATGATGCAATTGAAACATTGAGGAGCAAAATGAAATTGAATATGGAATATGTACATGTTTTGTATGTGTTTGATTCATGCGTAACCGATCAAATTTGTGTGGAAAAACCCAAGTTTTGTAATCTGTATTTGGGAATTGAGAAAATCAATTGCTTTGGTACCATGCAAAGAAAAGAAAATGCTCCCTAATGTGTGATGCTAAGAGAATCATACATGAGGAAAAAAGTCGTATGTTTTTTCTAATTTTCCGTTTTAGAAATCTTTTTAAGAAGAGAAACTTCAAGTATGCGTATGCTAGCCTAGGTTTAACCAGCTAATCTTAACTCCCTTCCTGGATCTCACATTTTTGCAACATCCAAATCTCGTGAATGTAAAATTTGAAGTCCTAGTTAGAGTATCACTGAAATACAGATGTTTGATTAAGAACTATTAAAAGGGGCGGGTATAAAAAGGGTGGACTTAATAGTTTGATAATGAAAAAATAAATAGAGTGGAAATAGAGATTTGTGGGGGTGGTAATAACCCCACCCAAAAAATAAAACTGAATTTGATTTGGATGTGAAATAACTAGGGGGTGTCAAAATATAATACGACACAAAATTAGATGGTTTGAATCTTTTTTAAGTCACGTGTTTTATAAATAAGTGATCTGGCACGACACAATTAATAAATGAATCGTGGGTATAGATGAAATCACTCAAAAAAAATATACATCATGCCTCATTTATATACCGATTATACACGATTTATACATGACATGAACACAATGTAACACTATTCGTTTATCTAAAATTAATAGATAAATCAAATATGATAAAATATTTTTTTAACGCCAACTCGTTAAAATGTGACCTAAATTCATTTCACCTTATACGAATTACACGTCTAGAAATAACAGAAGTATTGCCTCAAGGCAGAAGGTTATGTAATTACAAAGCCCATCAAGTGGATGGGCCAGGTCTCACTCACCTACTCACCATTGTTTCACTCTCAACAGTTCATCGCAAAAACCCTAATCCCTAACAATCCAATCGGGGGTTTAGGGCATAGCTTGGTGCTTTTACAGCTCACTTGGAGTTGCAGAGACTTGTAGAGAGAGAATTTCTCAAGTCTGAAAATCTTTGAAGCTCTCCATTTTTGAGAGGCAAGTAATTTTCAATTTGCCAAGAAGATGACTCTGCGTATCTGCAGAAGTCTTACCTCAGTCGCTCTCAAAACCCCTATTTCTTTCTCTTTCTCTCTCCTCTTCTTCTCCTACTCTACACGAAAACAACCCAAATGCACGGCCTCAGTCGCTGATTACTTGCTGCATAAACACCAATTCTCTCCTGAAACTGCCTCAAAAGTCTCCTCTGTGTTAACTTGTGTAAAAAACTCAGAAAAGTCTGATTCTATACTGTTCTTTCTCAAAGCGAGTGGGTTTTCGAAGATCCATCTCGAAAATGTTGTAGTAAAATGGCCCAATGTTCTCTCTGCTAATCTTGATTGTACCATCAAGCCCAAAATCCAGATTTTCCAAGACTTGGGCTTTTCTCCGACGGAAACTGCCGAGATAATTTCGACGCATCCTTGGATTTTGAGCCGTAGCGCGGTTAATCAGCTTGGGCCGTCCCTTTTGGTGTTGAGAAATGTATTTGATTCAAGTTTAGATGTGTCTAAGGTCTTAAAGATTTCTGGGGGGTGGTTTTTTAATCATGATTTGGAGAAGAGTATGATACCCAGTATTGCATTGATGAAGAGTCTTGGAATTAATTCTTCTCAGCTAATGAGATATGTGTACAGCTTTCCGAGGTTTTTCTTGTATAAACCGGAAAGAATTAAGGAATTCGTTAAGAGGGTTGATGAAATGGGTTTTAATAGGAACTCCAAGATGTTTCTCCATGCGATTCGAGCTGTGAGCTCAATGACAGTTAAGAATTGGGAACTTAAATTGGAGCTTTTTCGGAGTTTAGGATTCTCAGATGTTGATATTCGATCTGTGTTTCAGAGGACCCCTCAGGTTTTTACCATATCTCAAAGGAAAATTAAGGGTGTAACACAGCTTCTGCTTGCCACTGGGAAATTTGATATCTCATTTATTGTTAACCACCCGGATTGGCTTTGTCGCAGTATTGAAAACAGGTTAAAACCACGGCTACGGGTTGTGGAAGTTTTGGAAAATAAGAAATTGCTTCCAAAAAAGCCGGGTTTGACATCGCTACACAAGATCACTGATGAGAAGTTCTTTGAAAAGTTTGTGCTCCCTTATTCAAATGAAGTTGGTGAAGTATACATAGCTAGAGAGTTCTCATAGATAATGGAAATGTGTGCTCTTGGTAGATAATCCCCAATTATATCCACTTGACAGTTGACACTCTTATTTAGGTTCCAGTGGCTTTTCATGAATTAACTCTTGTAAGTGCGTGTGTAGTGAGACTTTTTCTGCAGGTAATATGATTTTTTTCCATTCGATCTATGTAATGTACTTCTCTGAGAAACTGCGATTAGTTATCCAGATTGATACTGCAGACGTGCTCTTCAGATAAATGTTAAATTCTGACTTGCAATTTAGTTCAGGTAAATGTTAAATTCCGGAAAACTTGATTGAATTCGTCTTACCTACTCATTTCGACCCTCATCTTTCAAATTATGGTCACGGATCTCAGTTCAATGACACCATACTTGATGTTGTCCTTAACATTGTGAATTTACTGGTTATAGAACTCTCCGATGCAATCGCCTGTTGGTCATGGGCATCATGTATTCCAGAGATTCTGAATGGTGCCAGTGAAGAAGAACCAAATCAGAGCAACAACCCCATTATTCCAGCAGTTCTTGTTTGGTATTGGTCCCTCAGACAAGATTATCCATGGCAGTTGAATTTATGATGCCCTTTGTAGTATAGTGCCTTCCCTAGTTCACAGATGAACAAGTCCAGAGGTTCTTCTCATACCATAGTGTAAGTAATGGATGCAGAGTGTTTTGTTTTTTGTATTGGACATGGGACTACGAGTTTCACATTATTGTCTTAGTATTTTTGAGAGGAAAATTTCTAGATTAGTTCAAGATACTCTCTCTATTATATAACAAAAATGCCCGATTGGGCAGATTCGGATGCAGATTTGGATTAGAATTTTATCTATATTGGCAAGTGTAACTTGAAGTGACAAATTTTTTTAATGGTCAATGTCTCTTAGAACTATTGTTTGCTTACAAACCTTAACATATGTTGGAACCTCTCTTTGCTCGTGTGTATTTGGGGAAACTCTACGGTACCCAAAAATTTGGTATTGGTACCGTCGGTTACTATTTTGTATGGTGAAGTTATAACTTTGAAAGGAGAAGTTAGAACTGTTCAGGGGAGGCCATGATCGATTACAAATACAAATGATCGATCATACCATTAGGGTTCTCTTGGGATTGAGCGGGAATTTATCCTTCTCTTGTTGTGATGTCCCTATGGCATTGGTCAGTTTTGTGATTTGAGTCCAAATGTCATTGTTGAAGGCGGTTTGGCTTTGGATGAATTGGTGAATCATGTCCTCCAAATTCCTCTTATGGGGAGGTTGGTAGGTGGGAGGATTGGATGGTCCTTGTTGACCATAACTTTGTGGAGTTGGGTTCGGTGAATACCCTTGCGGATTGGACCGGGGGTATTGAGAGCTAGACGATGGGCCTTGGCCCTGATATTGGTTTTGCTTAGGAGGCATGGGAGGTGAATATGCATTAGACCCGTGATGAGTGAGATTCTCATTCTTCCAACTAAAGTTCGGGTGATTACTCTAACCCGGATTGTAAGTGTTTGAGTGCGGGGAGAATGATTGCCTACTTTGGTTGAAGGCATTAACTTGTTCATGGTAGACTTCCTCAAGTGTCGAAATGTTAAGGCACTCCGATATGGAATGCTCCACACTCTCACAAATTGAGCAACCCTCATCGTTCTTGGTTATGTTAGACACCTCGTGTCTCCTATTGACCTCTAGACTTTCCACCTTCCGAGACAACTTGGTGATTCTGGAAAGCAAGTCTTCCCGGTCCCTTAAATCATACATCTCTCCCCCACTTGGTTGATTACTACCTGGAGAGGACCTCGATACATCGGTGGGATCCGTGATATCCCATGATTATGCATTTTGTGTCAATGTGTCAAAGTACTCTAAGGCATTATCGGGATCCTTGTTTAAAAACTCCCCATAGCACATTATATCGATGAACTGTCTATTTCCCGGTGTGATCCCTTCATAGAAGAAACTCACCAATTGCCATGGTTCAAGGTCATGGTGCGGAATGAATTGTAGTAATTCCTTGTAGCGATCCCAACATTGATAAAATTGCTCATTGGACTTTTCTGAAAAGTTTTGAATTTGCTTTTTAAGAGCGGTGGTTTTAGGCACCGAAAAAAATTTGTTCAAAAACTCGGAAAGCATTTGTGTCCAAGAGGTTATTGATCGAGGCTCCAAGGAATTCAACCACGTTTTGCCTTTATCTTTTAAGGAAAAAGGAAACAATTTCAATCGAGCTATGTCTTCTATGCCATGATTTATGAGGAAGGTTGCAACTATTTCCTCAAATTCCTTAATGTGCAAATAAGGATTCTCCCTTTCAATTCCATAGAATAGAGGAAGTAGTTGTAACATTCCCGATTTGACTAGGAAGACATAAGCTTGGACCGGTAAAAGAATGCATGAGAGAGTGGTGCTACAAGTGAGTTGAAGATAATCCTGCATTGACCTCGCCGGATGATCAATTAGAATGTTGTTCCCTTTATTCCTAGGAGGAAAGTGCATTCTAGGGTTTGGAATTCTAGGATCTTGCACTCCCCCGTCCCTGGGGACATTAGCATTGGCACCTAAATCCTCAAAGTTGTCATTGGCATCCTCATGTGGGTCTTGGTCAATATTCATGTTGGGGCCTAAGAGTCGTCTAACCAATCTATTTTGGTTGTCCTATCCCCACATACAAAACAATATCTATAAATGCAAAGACAAGTAAGCAGAGTATATACAAGGAGCAACGTACCTCGACCCGTGATGAAAATCACGAGACTTTCCTCCGTTGTCCGAAAATTACCTTCTAAATTCAGCGTTTTACCTTCCCCGGCAACGACGCCAAAAATGCTTGACTTATTCCGTAGTTCCTAATCTCTGACCATGATTCCAGTTATGTGTATAGCTTATACGGGTAGGTGAGTGTCACTCTCCCTCAGATATCATGCAAGAAATGAGAAAACGGATGTGTGAATGAAATGTGTGTGTGTGTGTACAAAAGTACTCCCCAAGCGTAGAGAGACTTTCGAGAGTCGTGTTTTACTTGGAATTGGTATTCCAATGTCGTCTCATCAGGAAAGGAAGGTGAATTATGTTGAAGACGATTTTTTGAAAATGCAAAAGTGTAAAATCTTTGAGTTTGTGTTTTGGTGAGTTGTGGTTTTGATTTAAAATGTAATGGAAACAAGGTTGGCTAATCCGAATAGGTCATTCCAATGGGAATGTCAAATCAATTCAAAACATTCTTCCAATGGTGCATAGGTGTTTGATTGATTCGTAGGAAGCGAGAGACTAAAATGGAGGTGATGACTCAAGCATACCCTGTGACAAGTCAACGGTGTATCAAAAGCTCACAACCACGTCCACACTCAACCTAGTCAAACCAAACCACCTTACACTACGAGAAAGAATGAGGGAGAGTTGATTTAGCATACCCAAGAGGAAGTTTCCCTTGGATTGGCCAACAAAAAGCTTAGCTACTCATGTTAAATGGCAAGGCATACAATGTATATAGAGACATGGTATTGAAATGGAAGTTAAAGCTTGTATTAAAGTGAAGAGAAGTGAAACTACAAAAATAAGTGCATTTAATACCCAACTAAAAAACTTGAAGTGTAAAACTTGAATGCAACAATGGTAGATTGAAAGATACTTGACTAAACTTGCAATACACTTGAAATAAATGACATTAAGTGCAACAAATGAAGCTTACAAGAGTCTTACAGAAGATTACAAGTGAAATGGGTAAAGGAAATGCAACAATCTAACTTCTCTCTCTAAAACTATATCTTTCTCCTTGAGCTTCTCTCTCTATATTACTCTAAAATCTGAATAATCATGAAGTGTAGCTTGCATTTTCGTCCATGGAGGTCTTCTAGCATGTGTATCAGGTTTCCCATCTATAGGTGGCTGAGTTGATGGCTTGGGCAATCTAGGACAAGCCTAGCCTGCAACTTCTCTGACTTCCCTCTTCTCTCTCTTCTTCATTAATGCATTGGCCTCCAAAGTCCAACCTCAAGTACAGGGAGACATGTATGTGTGTAAGAGATGTCAGGGACAAGTGGGAGAATCATAGGTGGGACCCCCAAGTGGCAGAGCTTGAGTTGCAAGTTGTCTGGCATTTCTGGACAAAACCTTCCAATTCTTCCTTTAAGCTATCCCTTCATCTCCATTGTCTTTAAGCACTACGACGGAGGCTTAACTCAAGCCATTTACAACTCTTCACCTACATTCACACAAAACTTCATTAAAAGGTAGATTCGTTGCATTTCTTCCCAAATTCACAACAAAAACAAGTATAAAAGGCATACATAATATGCAATATTCTGTGCTAATCAGTAATGATGTCAAATGGTTTCACAATTAATGAATGTGATAAATGTTTCTATGTCAAAGACACAAATAATGGATATGTCATTGTTTGTCTGTATGTGGATAATATGCTTATTTTAGGTAGTAATAATTATATTATTACAACTACCAAGAAAATGTTGTCCAGTAAATTTGACATGAAGGATTTGGGTGTTATAAATGTTATACTAGGAATTAAAATTTTTAGAAGATCTGGTGGACTTATATTATCTCAATCACATTATATTAAGAAAATACTTGAGAAGTTCGACAAAGATGAAAACAGCATTGCTAGAACACCTGTTGATATAAATCTTCATTTGTCTAAAAATACTGGCCAAAATATATCACAATTGGAATACTCTCATATCATTGGCAATCTAATGTATGTTATGAACTGTACTAGACCGGATATAGCATACTCAGTTAGTAAATTGAGTACATATACGAGTAATCCGGGAGTAGACCATTGGAAGTAGGGGTGGCAATCGAGTCGTGTCGTGTCGGGTTCGTGTCGGGTCATTGCGGGTTCATGTCAAAAATTAGTCAACCCTAACCCAACTCATTTAACTAATCGTGTCGTGTCGAGTTGACCTGTTTAATTTCGTGTCGTGTTCGTTTTCATATTCGTGTTGACCCACATAAATTTTGAATAAAAATTTAATGCTAATATTCTATTTTCACTTAATTGAATTCATACTCATATTTTTTCTACAAATTAAAAATTAATTTAATAATAATAATAATTGAGGAGAATTAGGGTTAGGGATCCAACAATTAAGTGCAATGAATTTAGGGGTGGTCTGGCGATGGTCAGTGAGGGCCTACGAAAGGGAGACAGAGGTGGTAGTGACCGACAGTGAGGAGGATGGAGAGGCGAGAGAGAAACAGAGTAAATGTGAGATCTAAAATATGAAATGAATTTAGAGTTAGAGATCCAACAACTAAATGCATTTATATAGTGTCGGGTTTTTTGAGTTGAAAAACGGGTTAAGCGGGTTCGTGTCAGCCCGATTAAATACACAAGTTAATTGGGTCAATTTTGGGTTGAGCGGGTTGAACCCGAACACGACCCATTAACACTTTGTGTTGACAGGTCGTGTCATACACGGGTTTATGCAAAAAAATAATCGACCCAAACCTATTTATTCGTATCGTGTTTGTGTCGGACTATCGTATCGTGTCAAAAATTGTCACCCCTAATTAAAAGGCAATTATCAGGATTCTTAGATACCTAAGACATACCCTAAATTTTGGATTGCACTATACAAGATCTCCAGCTGTACTTAAAGGGTATAGTGATGCAAACTGGATATCTGATATGAAGGATACAAAATCAACGAGTTGTTATATTTTTACACTTTGTGGTGCATCTGTACCTTGAAAATCCTCTAAGCAAACGTGTATTGTCAGATCTACAATGGAATCTGAATTTATTGCTTTAGATAAAGTAGGAGAGGAAGCTGAGTGGCTTCGCCAATTTCTAGAGGATATTCCAATATGACCTAAACCTGTGTCAGCAATTTGTATATATTGCGATAGCCAATCTGCAATTGGTAAGGCACAGAGTGACATGTATAATGGTAAGTCTAGACATATACGTCGTAGACATAATATCGTTAGGCAATTGCCCTCAAATGAGATTATTTCTATTGATTATATAAAATCAATGGATAATCTAGCGGATCAGCTTACTAAAGGTTTGACGAGAGAGCAAGTAAATTGCACATCGATGGGAATGGGACTAAAACCTACAACACAAGAGTCACCTTAATGGCAACCCAACCTAGTTGACTGGAGATCCCAAGATCTAGGTTCAAAGGGACAACCAAATTATGCGTGATTCAAAAGAAGCACTAATGAGATAATATCTCATATCTATTCCTATGATAAACTAGTGCTGCTTACAGAGTTTATTAAGGTAAGCTATGCTTTTAATGACTCTTATACCTTGAAAAATTCAAGTGGGATATTGCAGGATTTTCCTAATAGGAGTCACCTATATGAGTGTGAAGGGGTCGCTTCTGTGAGAATTTATAAAGGCTGAATTCTCTAAAGCACTCATGAAAATCAGGGCCAAAATGAACACAATCATGAGAACCAATTGTGTTAAGAAGGTGACTGTGTGAAGTCTATTCGATCTGATTTATCAAACTGCTGAATAGTTCAAGACATCACGTTCACTATTTAGCCGGTAAGTCCGATGAGCTTTCACTAGGGAAGGTTTAAGGCCAAAAACTACTTATCTCGATGCACAATCTTTCTAAAGATATACTCTCTATATAGTATGTCAGCATTATCATTTGCATACTAACAACCAATTTTTCATTCATGTGGGGGATTGTTGGACCAAAACAGTTACACAAAACAGTTTCTTAAGTGTAAAAATTGAAGTTTTGGTCGACTTTGAGCCTAAATTAAAGTGGGACTCGTTCGTAGTTTTGAGTAAACTTTTGTGGGTTCATATTCTACTCCGTGAGGAGAATAATGTAGTATATTCACTTGCTCAAATCGAGTAAAAAATGAATGAGAAAATAAAGGTGTGCAATGTGGGATTCAACACCAATCCCACATTGGTTGAGGAAGAAATTCTATATGGGCATATATAGGCCAATTTTTCTCTATGAGATTGGGCCTGAAGGGGTACCACTGTTTTATGAGTAGAGCGAGCGCCTACATGCCTTCGGTTCTAACACACACGCGCCCGCCACGACCCGACCTAGCCGAGCTCGGGTGTGGGTGTGGGTGGGGTGTAGACCAAGCCCTATCTTTTTGAAAAAAATTCATTTAATTAATTGGGGGAGAATTTATGAACCGAAATTTCGGTTCCTGTTCGTACTGGTTCAGAGGGTTATTTCCTTTCAGTCCGAATTTTTGAATTGTGTCTGTTCATAGAGAATAGTTACACAAGTGGTGTCTTCTGGCTTGCATTTGTCTTCTGGGTTATGTCTATAAATACCCAGGCTCTCATTACAATTAGACATTCATTCATTAGTTTGTCCATATTCATAGTTAAGTCAGACATTAGTGCATTGCATTCCGGCATTAAGGCAGTCTGTATTTGGAGAATACACAACATAATTTTTGGTTCGCTGGACGAGTGAATTGGAGTACTACTTCTACTCGTGTAAAGATCATTGTATCTTGGGAGGCAGACGCTTGATATTCTATAAGCACCGTGTGTGGGGGCGAAATCTGTCTTAAGGACACAATGTCAAAACAATAGCATTGATCTACTTAAAGTTCAATTACAGTTCTTGTTCTGCAAACGGGTTAGTATTTATATTGTTTAAACATACAGTTACGTGTAACTGTTTCGGTAAGACTGCTGTAACTGTTTCGTTAATTCCTTTGTAACTATTTCAATTTCTTATGTAACTATTTCGCACTTGATTGCTACTATTTTGTTATACATTACATGTTTCAAATCAGAAATTTCAATAAGTGATTTTATTATATTTGGAATAGCACAAACAACAATTCCAAAATTCGAATACCCAACAAAGACACATGGTTTATTTTTAAAGAAAGGTCGTTGGATGTGCAACATCAATGGCAAGGGCTTGGAATGCCCGATTTTATACTCATGGCATTACATGGGTGATGGGAGCCGGTAAAGGCTCGGGTTGAGTTGCATGAGTGAGTCTCATCTCATTTCATGGCATAACATGGTAATTCCTATCATTGGATTGCATATTCTGGATTGAAATGTTTTTTGTTGTTGTATTGTGCATGTGAACATTTCATATGCATCTAGGTTGAAGAGTTGCCTATTTAGGAGATACCCTATTGAGCATAGTTCACCCTTTATGGAAAAACATTTCAGGTGCGGGCTATACACCGGTGGAAGGCTTTCACTCGGGGCCTCAAAGACGAAGAAAAGTCGACTTTTGGCTTTTAAATCATATTTTGTAAAATTTTTGTGAAAGTTAATTTTGGGCATGTAAATACATGGAAATAAATGTAATAGAATTTATATGGACCATGTTTTATGTGGAAAACTTCATTATACATGTGTTTGATGGATATGAAATGGATTAGAGTGGATTGAAAATCGAAAACAGGTGAAACAGACAAATCTGAGCACACCTACCTGTAGGTTTTTGAGCATACCTACCGGTAGACGTGGTCTAGAACGTCACTTTTTCTACGGTAGAACGTCACTTTTTCTACGGTAGAACTTCTCCAGTAGGCAAAACCTACCGGTAGGACGATGACAAACCTGCCGGTAGGTTTTCCAAAAATCTCAAATTTTTAGAATGTTTTGCCATACTTTCGGGCTTTGTGTTCTTTTGTTCAAATGATATAAATGGACATTAATTGAGTATAAATTGTGGTATATTGGATCTCGAATGGGTCATGTGATTAAATATATACATGTTCTGCTTTTGGGGAGTGTCTGATACAAGAAAGACTCTGCCCAAACTTTGAATTAGTGTGATCTCGGTAAATGGGATGTTGTGCCGTGATGACGGGTTATGTGGCATTCACGGGTGTTTCCGCAGGTTGACAGTTGGTCAACGGGTTGACAAAGGACCCCCGATTTTAGGGGCGTCACAAAAATAATATGTAATTAGTTGGCTTGTTTAGAAGAATTTATATCTAAGATTATAATGTAATAAATTTATTTTATACTCTTTTGATATGTAATCGTAGATAATACATAAAAAAATACTAATGTGTCTTCAAAATATTCATGTGTCTTCACTTATCTCTCTTAGACTTTATTGTACATAAGAATATTGTACATTGACTATGACCTGAAATCATAACTGACCGACCTTAACCAAATTCCTATATCAATAATTGGGATTTGAGGAATGACAAAGTGGGTTTTCTGTAATGGTACCTTAGCTTCTATTTTTGCTGCTGAGCTCTAAGGAAATGCTCCCAAAAGCATGCGGGCCAAAGGAAAAAAAGACCTAAAGGTAGGTTAAGTGCAATGTAGATCATAAAGTTTCTTTGAGTGCGACTACTGTGATTCAACTATGAATAATAGAGATATGTAGGGTTGGGAGAAGATGGTTGATAATGGAGAAGTTGAGCTTTAAAGAAGAGTTTCTTATGTAGAAGGTGGCTTGATGATGAAGTGAACCCAAAAGATTCCTCTCTATCATATAAATATGTAATGAGTGGGAGCATTCTATCTACATGTATTCCTCTCCCCCTCCCCCCACAAAAAAAAAAAAAAAACAAACAAACAAAAAAACCAAACCAAAACCCAAAAACAAGATAGAAAAAAGAAAAATATGTGTATATCCTCCTCACCTATAGTTTTGTTTTTAGTTACAGGGTGTGTAGGCTTGCGCTAACTACTCTCTTGAGTTCAACAGCTGGTCACCGTAACTTGAACTAAGTTAGAGTATGTCCCTAAAGGGACAAGGGTGGCTTGAGTTGATAGATTTTTTTAACTACCAACTCATCTAAAAATTTAAGATTAGGTGTGGGTTATATTTTGGAACCAGAATGTGGAAGTCTTTTAATTATCATGGTGCAACGAGTATACGTGTGAAGTTGCAAGAAAATTAGTGGATGCATGTAGATATCAGTAAAAAATAATGCTACTTCAATTTAATTTTTTGAGTTAACTAATCGTAATTGTCGGATTGGAAGGGAGTCCTAATATTAAATTAAATGTAATGTCGATCTAACGAACGTAATAAATTAATTCCAAGTAATATTACTGACTTATAAAAAAATAGAGTTTTCACTCAATATATATGTTTACCATGCATTGCTTTATATAAACCAATGAAGATGGAAAAATAGTATAAGGTTAATTTGAGGTAGAGAAGAGCCAGGTTGGTTTGTTGAGATTAAAAAAGAACTCCCACTTCTTTTTACAATCATTGATAGTGACTAAGATAATATGATGGATGGTCAATTCAAGGTTGGATTGTTGTGTAGACTATAAATATCTTAGGCCAGTGACCAAAAGATGGATTATAAAAGAAATGATCCTTCATAATGCAATGATTTTGGAGTGTTGTGTTAAATTAATTCAATCATTTTTATCTTTTATTCATATTATATGTTAAATGGATCTTTGTGATCTTGATTCATATTTATAATACTGTCTTCCCATGTTGCCCTTTCAGTTGTGCTTCCTTCAAGAAATAATATCAATATATCTTAATCAATATCCCAATCAGCTTGCTATTAAAAGAAACAGTAAGTTGAAATAGTGAAGCACAAAAAATACACGAGATTACATAATTCGTTTCAAAGTTTATGTCCGACCAACGAAATACAGCGATAAAAATTCTCTATGGTCAATCATAATTACAAAGAGTTTCAAAGACGAAATGAAAATATGCATATGTTTTATATATGTGAATATATACTAATATTTATTAATAATGATAAATTATATAACTAATTATTTATTAGTGGTTAAAGTAACTCTTGAAAACAAGAGTTACAACCTTTTAAATAAAGGTATCTATTGAACATTTAAATGAAAAGTTACAACTCTTGTAAAGAGGTGTATGGAACACTATAAATATAGGGTTCCTATTCATTGGCCAGAAGATGAAGTTGGTTGTTAATTTCTTATCTCTATTATCATATTTTCTTGAGATTAATTTTCAGAGTTTCATTCGGCTTGAGTTCTAGTTCCAAGACTACTAAAAAATACGGTGTTTGACAGTTTTAAATGCTAGGCATTGTATCATAAGAATATAATTTTCATAAGTCCATTTGCATAATAGTGAGGAAATTATTATCTCGAAGATAGCAAGTGTCGCACTTTTTTTCTATCTTTCTTATTTTGATTGTGTCTTCTACTTTGATTTCTTGTACCACTGATCTATATACAACAACATCATCCTAAAAACCCTAGTTGCCCTATTCAACATAACTCGAATCAATAAAAAACAATCACTACAAGAAAATTCATTTTTGCGACGATTTAGTATGCTATCTGCGATAAAAAAAATTGGTCATAAAAAATTACAATTTCTCGCAATTTCTCATGCCAAAAAAAAAAGGGAGGGAATCCCCATTTCATGACTCACTAGGAAAAACGTCGCAAGCATATAGTATAATTTGTGCGACATTTTTTAATTCGTCGTAAAAATTGATTTTTCCTGTAATGAATTATGAGGTTACTTGACATATTAAAAGTGTCATAGCAATCAACTTGGCCGTCTTGCTATGAGCCCACAAATAATGTGTCATAACTAATGTGATGATATGTTCTAGACTTTAAGTTGAATTCAAAAAGCCCTACAAGTGTTTCAATTTCTAGGAATAATTGGTACTAATGATTGCTCCTCTAATGATATAACGTTTAATATCTCATATCGTTTTTAAGACAAGATGATTATACAAGAATTACTACATACTTTGATATTATGTTTCAAACTTTTGTAAGAAATTACGATCAACCAATGAATTATATAGGTTAGAGTTGATTGTCACTCTTTTTTCAAATTTAGGAGGTTTTAATATCAAAATTTAAAGTTGAAGAGTCATCTCTAACTGATTCTAATTATCATTTTCGATTGATATTAATGGAACTTTATACGCCCATTAGCCCATTGGAAAGTGAACAATGAGCCTATGCCTTCGATTTGATTTTCATTTGAAGAATAATTGGTGGTGATGATAGAAGGAATAAGGTGGACATCTGAAAATATATTTGAAAAATAGTCAAATTTATATATCTCTACACATAAAAAAATTTCAAAAATTTTTAAGGCAGCCTTACTGGCTCCGCCCATGACTAGACCTATCAACAGATCGGGTTTGGATTAGATTTTGATTTATCCGAATCTGAATCTGAATCCGAATCCAATTTCAAAAGTCCGATCCGATAATCTTTTTATTTTCATAGTTCATATCCAAATTCATTAACGATCCAAAATCCGATTGAATACCTTAATTAACTAAATTTTAATAAATTATACCTAAATTTTTTTAAATAATCACTTAAATTTTTTAATATTTATATAAAAATATAAAAATAATTTAGATCGGATCGGATCGGATATAAGTATATCTAAATCCGAATCCGTGACAGATAAGATATCAAATTTAAGTTCGAATTATCGATAAAAAAAATATTAATTCATATCCGACTAATCGAATTTGGATTAGAATTTGATCTATTGACATGTCTAACCATGACAAGTGATTAATAATTCGCCAATCGATATAGGTGCCTTTAAAAAGAAAGAATAATTCTTTTTAGGGTTAATTATAAATTGCACCCCGAAAGATTGTTTGAATCTCAATTTGTACCTCAAATATAAAAAATCTCAATTTATACCCTCAAAGATAGAAATTTGTATCAATGCGCACCTGAAACTAACAGGCGTCAGTTTGCTGTCTAAAACTAAATGGATAAATTATACCTAGATCCCCTTATGTTTGTCACTTAATCATTTTGACCCCCACACATTTAGAATATTACTTCTACACCTTCAAGGAAGAATAAAGGTATTAGGAAAAGAGATTTCTCAAGGATCTAAAAACCAATATCTTTTATATACCAAAATAAAATAAAAAGGAATTATTTTCAAAACTAAAAGAATAAAGCTAAATTTGATTTGGATGTGAAATAATTAGGGTTGTCAAAATATTATATGATCGGTTAACACGATACGAAATTAAAGGATTTAAATATTTTCTTAAGCAACATGTTTCGTAAACGAGTGACTCGACACGACTCAATTAATAAATTAATTGGATATGGGTAAAACTATACAAATTCACAAACCCGCTAAAACCCGCCACAAATTCACCTCAACTTATAAGATTGATAGGTTTAGAAATAGCAAAAGGTCTTGCCTAAGGGCCAAAGGTTAATGGGCTAAAAAAAATTGTGAAAATTGGGGATGAGTCCTCCTAGATGAACCTATAATGACTTAAGTCCGTCAAGGAACTTACTTAGTAATAAATTCATTTTTTATCTTACTAATAAGTACTTAAGTCCATTATTTTTTTAAATTCTAAAAACACCCTTAACAATATTATTTTGTTTAATTATAGAAACCTTAAAAACCTTGAAAGTAGCTTTAAATTAATTTTTTAAAGTAGAAATTAGTATCTTTTAATTCACTCATAAATTAAAATTCAAATTTATACTCTCTCTCTCTCGTTAGAAGAAGATCATCACTACAGTACAATAAATATTTCTCCTTATATATCATATTTTCCTCCATAGCACCAAAATCAGTAGGGTTTAGAAAATCATCAACAATTATCATATTTTCTACTGCGTTCTAGTCATCATGAACTTATATATCTTTGGTTTCGGGAAAAAAAAAAAAGTTGAAAGACTTGCTCAGTGTGTTATTAGTTTGATCCCCAATTTTATTTTTATTTTTTTTGATAAATAACTCCCAAATTTTTTTAATATTTCATGTTATTACGTTTTTTGTTGACTATGTTACTATTTTTTCTAATTGATCATGTTACTATTTTTTTTTCATGTTACTATTTTTTATTGAACATGTTATTACTTTTTCAGTGTTACTTTTTTGGATGCTGAAGAATTATAGACTTTTTCCTCTGGTTATGAATTTGAATGCTATTAATTTTATTTTCAATTTTGTTCAACGTTTCATATGCTATTTTTTTTTGTTGAGTATATTATTATTTTTATTAAACATGTTACTGTTTTTGTTAAGCATGTTACTATTTTATTGAACATGTTATTATTTTTGTTAAACATGTTGCTATTAAAATATTTTTATTTTTATTTTTATTTTTTTAAAATATTAATATTGAATGTTACTATTTTTTAATGTTTAAATGTTACTCTATTTTTATGTTTAAATGATAATTTTTTTTTGTATTTGATAGTCAAATACTTAAAATTAAGGAGTTTTTAATTTTTAGTTTTATTTTTCTTCTAAAGAAAATCGATAATCCGATAAAATTGTCAAAAAAACAAATTTCAAAACAAACAAATCAAACAAAAAATATGTAATGACAAAGCGCATCAAATGCGTGGGCCACCTACTCACCGCTGTTTCACTCTCACCAGTTCATCGCAAAAACCCTAACCCCTAACAATCCAATCCGGTTTAGGGCATAGCTTGATGCTTTTACAGCTGACTTGGAGTTGCAGAGACTTGTAGAGAGAGAATTTCTCAAGTCTGAAAATCTTTGAAGCTCTCCATTTTTGAGAGTCAAGTAATTTTCAATTTGCCAAGAAGATGACTCTGCGTATCTGCAGAAGTCTTACCTCAGTCGCTCTCAAAACCCCTATTTCTTTCTCTTTCTCTCTCCTCTTCTTCTCCTACTCTACACGAAAACAACCCAAATGCACGGCTTCAGTCGCTGATTACTTGCTGCATAAACACCAGTTCTCTCCTGAAACTGCCTCAAAAGTCTCCTCTGTGTTAACTTGTGTAAAAAACCCAGAAAAGTCTGATTCTATACTGTTCTTTCTCAAAGCGAGTGGGTTTTCGAAGATCCATCTCGAAAATGTTGTAGTAAAATGGCCCAATGTTCTCTCTGCTAATCTTGATTGTACCATCAAGCCCAAAATCCAGATTTTCCAAGACTTGGGCTTTTCTCCGACGGAAACTGCCGAGATAATTTCGACGCATCCTTGGATTTTGAGCCGTAGCGCGGTTAATCAGCTTGGGCCGTCCCTTTTGGTGTTGAGAAATGTATTTGATTCAAGTTTAGATGTGTCTAAGGTCTTAAAGATTTCTGGTGGGTGGTTTTTTAATCATGCTTTGGAGAAGAGTATGATACCCAGTATTGCATTGATGAAGAGTCTTGGAATTAATTCTTCTCAGCTAATGAGATATGTGTACAGCTTTCCGAGGTTTTTCTTGTATAAACCGGAAAGAATTAAGGAATTCGTTAAGAGGGTTGATGAAATGGGTTTTAATAGGAACTCCAAGATGTTTCTCCATGCGATTCGAGCTGTGAGCTCAATGACAATTAAGAATTGGGAACTTAAATTGGAGCTTTTTCGGAGTTTAGGATTCTCAGATGTTGATATACGATCTGTGTTTCAGAGGACCCCTCAGGTTTTTACCATATCTCAAAGGAAAATTAAGGGTGTAACACAGCTTCTGCTTGCCACTGGGAAATTTGATATCTCATTTATTGTTAACCACCCGGATTGGCTTTGTCGCAGTATTGAAAACAGGTTAAAACCACGGCTACGGGTTGTGGAAGTTTTGGAAAATAAGAAATTGCTTCCAAAAAAGCCGGGTTTGACATCGCTACACAAGATCACTGATGAGAAGTTCTTTGAAAAGTTTGTGCTCCCTTATTCAAATGAAGTTGGTGAAGTATACATAGCTAGAGAGTTCTCATAGATAATGGAAATGTGTGCTCTTGGTAGATAATCCCCAATTATATCCACTTGACAGTTGACACTCTTATTTAGGTTCCAGTGGCTTTTCATGAATTAACTCTTGTAAGTGCGTGTGTAGTGAGACTTTTTCTGCAGGTAATATGATTTTTTTCCATTCGATCTATGTAATGTACTTCTCTGAGAAACTGCGATTAGTTATCCAGATTGATACTGCAGACGTGCTCTTCAGATAAATGTTAAATTCTGACTTGCAATTTAGTTCAGGTAAATGTTAAATTCTGGAAAACTTGATTGAATTCGTCTTACCTACTCATTTCGACCCTCATCTTTCAAATTATGGTCACGGATCTCAGTTCAATGACACCATACTTGATGTTCTCCTTAACATTGTGAATTTACTGGTTATAGAACTCTCCGATGCAATCGCCTGTTGGTCATGGGCATCATGTATTCCAGAGATTCTGAATGGTGCCAGTGAAGAAGAACCAAATCAGAGCAACAACCCCATTATTCCAGCAGTTCTTGTTTGGTATTGGTCGCTCAGACAAGATTATCCATGGCAGTTGAATTTATGATGCCCTTGGTAGTATAGTGCCTTCCTAGTTCACAGATGAACAAGTCCAGAGGTTCTTGTCATACCATAGTGTAAGTAATGGATGCAGAGTGTTTTGTTTTTTGTATTGGACATGGGACTACGAGTTTCACATTATTGTCTTAGTATTTTTGAGAGGAAAATTTCTAGATTAGTTCAAGATATTCTCTCTATTATATAACAAAAATGCCCGATTGGGCAGATTCGGATGCAGATTTGGATTAGAATTTTATCTATAATGGCAAGTGTAACTTGAAGTGACAAATTTTTTTAATGGTCAATGTCTCTTAGAACTATTGTTTGCTTACAAACCTTAACATATGTTGGAACCTCTCTTTGCTCATGTGTGTATTTGGGGAAACTCTAAGGTACCCAAAAATTTGGTATTGGTACCGTCGGTTACTATTTTGTATGGTGAAGTTATAACTTTGAGAGGAGAAGTTAGAACTGTTCAGAAGAGGTCATGATCGATTACAAATACAAATGATCGATCATGAAAAATACAGTATTGATTCCAATATTCCATGATCGATCATACCATTAGGGTTCTCTTGGGATTGAGCGGGGAATTTATCCTTCTCTTGTTGTGATGTCCCTATGGCATTGGTCAGTTTTGTGATTTGAGTCCGAATGTCATTGTTGAAGGCGGTTTGGCTTTGGATGAATTGGTGAACCACGTCCTCCAAATTCCTCTTATGGGGAGGTTGGTAGGTGGGAGGATTGGATGGTCCTTGTTGACCATAACTTTGTGGAGCTGGGTTCGGTGAATACCCTTGCGGATTGGACCGGGGGTATTGAGAGCTAGACGATGGGTCTTGGCCCTGATATTGGTTTTGCTTAGGAGGCATGGGAGGTGAATATGCATTAGACCCGTGATGAGTGAGATTCTCATTCTTCCAACTAAAGTTCGGGTGATTACTCCAACCCGGATTGTAAGGGTTTGAGTGCGGGGAGAATGTTTGCCTACTTTGGTTGAAGGCATTAACTTGTTCATGGTAGACTTCCTTAAGTGTCGAAATGTTAAGGCACTCCGATATGGAATGCTCCACACTCTCACAAATTGAGCAACCCTCATCGTTCTTGGTTATGTTAGACACCTTGTATCTCCTATTGACCTCTAGACTTTCCACCTTCCGAGACAACTTGGTGATTTTGGAAAACAAGTCTTCCCGGTCCCTTAAATCATACATCTCTCCCCCACTTGGTTGATTACTACCTGGAGAGGACCTCGATACATCGGTGGGATCCTTGATATCCCATGATTGTGCATTTTGTATCAATGTATCAAAGTACTCTAGGGCATCATCGGGATCCTTGTTTAAAAACTCCTCATAGCACATCATATCGATGAACTGTCTATGGCCCGGTGTGATCCCTTCATAGAAGAAACTCACCAATTGCCATAGTTCAAAGCCATGGTGCGGAATGAATTGTAGTAATTCCTTGTAGCGATCCCAACATTGATAAAATTGTTCATTGGACTTTTCCGAAAAGTTTTGGATTTGCTTTTTAAGAGCGGTGGTTTTAGGCACCGAAAAAAATTTGTTCAAAAACTCGGAAAGCATTTGTGTCCAAGAGGTTATTGATCGAGGCTTCAAGGAATTCAACCACATTTTGCCTTTATCTTTTAGGGAAAAGAGAAACAATTTCAATCGAGCTATGTCTTCTATGCCATGATTTATGAGGAAAGTTGCAACTATTTCCTCAAATTCCTTAATGTGCAAATAAGGATTCTCCCTTTCAATTCCATAGAATAGAGGAAGTAGTTTTAACATTCCCGGTTTGACTAGGAAGACATAAGCTTGGACCGGTAAAAGAATGCATGAGAGAGTGGTGCTACAAGTGAGTTGAAGATAATCCTGCATTGACCTCGCTGGAGGATCAATTAGAATGTTGTTCCTTTTATTCCTAGGAGGAAAGTGCATTCTAGGGTTTGGAATTCTAGGATCTTGCACTCCCCCGTCCCTTGGGACATTAGCATTGGCACCTAAATCCTCAAAGTTGTCACTGGCATCCTCATGTGGGTCTTGGTCAATATTCATGTTGGGGCCTAAAAGTCGTCTAATCGATCTATTTTGGTTGTCCTGTCCCCGCATACAAAACAATATATATAAATGCAAAGACAAGTAAGCAGAGTATATACAAGGAGCAACGTACCTCGGCCCGTGATGAAAATCACGAGACTTTCCTCCGTTGTCCGAAAATTACCTTCTAAATTCAGCGTTTTACCTTCCCCGGCAACGGCGCCAAAAATGCTTGACTTATTCTGTAGTTCCTAATCTCCGACCATGATTCCAGTTGTGTGTATGGCTTATACGGGTAGGTGAGTGTCACTCTCCCTCGGATATCATGCAAGAAATGAAAAAACGGATGTGTGAATGAAATGTGTGTGTGTGTGTGTACAAAAGTACTCCCCAAGCGTAGAGAGACTTTCGAGGGTCGTGTTTTACTTGGAATTGGTATTCCAATGTCGTCTCATCAGGAAAGGAAGGTGAATTATGTTGAAGGTGATTTTGTGAAAATGCAAAAGTGTAAAATCTTTGAGTTTGTGTTTTGGTGAGTTGTGGTTTTGATTTAAAATGTAATGGAAACAAGGTTGGCTAATCCGAATAGGTCATTCCAATGGGAATGTCAAATCACTTCAAAACATTCTTTCAATGGTGCATAGATGTTTGATTGATTCGTAGGAAGCGAGAGACTAAAATGGAGGTGATGACTCAAGCATACCCTGTGACAAGTCAACGGTGTATCAAAAGCTCACAACCACGTCCACACTCAACCTAGTTAAACCAAACCACCTTACACTACGAGGAAGAATGGGGGAGAGTTGATTTAGCATACCCAAGAGGAAGTTCCCCTTGGATTAGCCAACAAAAAGCTTAGCTACTCATGTTAAATGGCAAGGCATACAATGTATATAGAGACATGGTATTGAAATGGAAGTTAAAGCTTGTATTAAAGTGAAGAGAAGTGAAACTACAAAAATAAGTGCATTTAATACCCAACTAAAAAACTTGAAGTGTAAAACTTGAATGCAACAATGGTATATTGAAAGATGCTTGACTAAACTTGCAATACACTTGAAATAAATGACATTAAGTGTAACAAATGAAGCTTACAAGAGTCTTACAGAAGATTACAAGTGAAATGGGTAAAGGAAATGCAACAATCTATCTTCTCTCTCTAAAACTATATCTTTCTCCTTGAGCTTCTCTCTCTATATTACTCTAAAATCTGAATAATCATGAAGTGTAGCTTGCATTTTCCTCCATGGAGGTCTTCTAGCATGTGTATCAGGTTTCCCATCTATAGGTGGCTGAGTTGATGGCTTGGGCAGTCTAGGACAAGCCTAGCCTGCAACTTCTCTGACTTCCCTCTTCTCTCTCTTCTTCATTAATGCATTGGCCTCCAAAGTCCAACCTCAAGTACAGGGAGGCATGTATGTGTGTAAGAGATGTCAGGGGAAAAGTGGGAGAATCATAGGTGGGACCCCCAACTGGCAGAGCTTGAGTTGCAAGCTGTCTGGCATTTCTGGAAAAAACCTTCCAATTCTTCCTTTAAGCTATCCCTTCATCTCCATTGTCTTTAAGCACTACGATGGAGGCTTAACTCAAGCCATTTACAACTCTTCACCTACATTCACACAAAACTTCATTAAAAGATAGATTCGTTGCATTTCTTCCCAAATTCACAACAATAACAAGTATAAAAGGCATACATAATATGCAATATTCTGTGCTAATCAGTAATGATGTCAAATGGTTTCACAATTAATGAATGTGATAAATGTGTTTATGTCAAAGACACAAATAATTGATATGTCATTGTTTGCCTGTATGTGGATAATATGCTTATTTTAGGTAGTAATGATTATATTATTACAACTACCAAGAAAATGTTATCCAGTAAGTTTGACATGAAGGATTTGGGTGTTACAAATATTATACTAGGAATTAAAATTTTTAGAACATCTGGTGGACTTATATTATCTCAATCACATTATATTAAGAAAATACTTGAGAAGTTCGACAAAGATGAAAACAGCATTGCTAGAACACCTGTTGGTATAAATCTTCATTTGTCTAAAAATACAGGCCAAAATATATCACAATTGGAATACTCTCGTATCATTGGCAATCTAATGTATGTTATGAACTGTACTAGACCGGATATAGCATACTCAGTTACTAAATTGAGTACATATACGAGTAATCCGGGAGTAGACCATTGGAAGTAGGGGTGGCAATCGAGTCGTGTCGTGTCGGGTCATTGCGGGTTCGTGTCAAAAATTAGTCAACCCTAACCCAACTCATTTAACTAATCGTGTCATGTCGAGTTGACCTGTTTAATTTCGTCTCGTGTTCGTGTTCATATTCGTGTTGACCCACATAAATTTTGAATAAAAATTTAATGCTAATATTCTATTTTCACTTAATTGAATCCATGCTCATATTTTTTCTACAAATTAAAAATTTGTGACGCCCCAAAATCCGGGGGTCCGTTGATCACCCATCAACCCGCAGAATGCCTATGGATATCGTGTAACTCGATATCACACCGTTGCGTCCCATTTACCGGGATCCATAATTTAACAAAATCGGGCAGAGTCTCCTTTGTACGGGGAGCTCTACCCAAAACCCAACCTATACAATATACATTAACATGACCCATGTGAGGCCCAATATAACACAATGACCGCACCGGGTCCATTTATAAGCAAGACATTGACCACACCGGGTCCATTTATCCCTACTCATATAATAACATGTAATGTTACATTAACATAGTCCATAAGAGTTCGATTACAACTCTTTTACACATTACATGCCCAAAACTAAATTACAAGTCCAAAAATATAATTTTTCAAGTTTGTTTTACAAAAACAATACATTAAAAGCCACGAGTCGGCTTTTCTTCATCCTTGCGGCCCCAAATGAGAGCCGTCCACCGGCGTATATCCCGCACCTGAAATGTTTTCCCGTATAGGGTGAGCCACGCCTAGTAGAGTAATTCCTACAGAGGCAATTCCCCACCTAAGTGCACATGCAATGTTCACATTCAACATTTCATATTCACCTCAACATTCCAAGTAAGAATATGCAACTCTATATTGGAATTTACCATGTCATGCTATGAAATGAGATAGAACTCACTCATGCAACTTTAACCCGAGTCTTCATCGACTCCCACAACACAATGCAATGCCAATGTGTAATGAATCCGTCAATTGACGAAAAATCCACCCAATGATCGTTTGAAATAAAAGTTGTTTTATTATAAAACCAAATCATTGATGGGTGTTACTCATTGAATGAGTACTTTATAAACCAAAATCTTGTGTCTTGTTGGTCAACGGATTTTGGTATCTCAACCACCGGTTCCGTAAACACCAGCACTTTTCTAGAATTTCACCGCCGGGAAGTGCCTGAACCATGTGACCGGGTTTTGCACCCGAGGGAGAGTCTAGCCCTACTTGCTATACCCGACACAAGTTTTTCCATGCATGCAACCGTGCGACTCAGTCGGATATTCAATCCAACTTTCCCGAGCCCACCCTTCAACCACCAAGAATGATGTTTGAATGAACCATTCTTAAACACACACACACACCCACACTCATGCCTAAGCCCATGAAATGGATGCCTCCGTGCAAATGCAATGTAATGTGTCATTGCATATCAATGTCATGTCTCATATGTAATGAATGTCATATGAACCATTTAAATCACACATTTCATCATGTATCATGGATAATTATAGCATATGCATATAACCTCCAAAAATTCATCACAATGTCAATATTTTAATACGCATATATCAACATTTCTTTCCAACACAATCCATAAGCATGTTACTACATACTCAAGCAATAACACACTTAATTCTCAAGGCATAATGTAAACGTATAATATGCCCACCAAAACAGCCCACATAATAGCCCCTAAACAAATCACATAACGGCTCAAAAACAGTCCACAATTTAGCTACCAAACAGCCCACAAATCAGCCACTAAGCAGCCCACAAATCAACCACTAAGTAGCCCACAATTCAGCCACAAAACAGCCCACAAATCAGCCACTAAGCAGCCCCTTAAACAATCCCTAAACCGCGCACAAAACAGTCTGCAAAATGGCCTAAAAACAGTCCGCTAAATGGCTTAAAAACAGTCCGCAAAACAGTCCATTTGGACAGCCTACATGCAGCCCCATTTCAGCCACTAAAACAGTCCAAAAACATTCCCAAATTCAGCCACAAATCAGGCCCTAAACAGTGCACAAAACAACCCCTAAACCGTGCACAAAACAGCCCCACGGCAGTGCATAAAACAGCCCCTAACCCGCGCACAAAACAGTCCGTATTTCAGCCCATATAACAGTCTATATACAGCCATATAACATTCATGTTTCAGCCACAAAAATAACCACATATCATTCATATTTCAGCCACAAAAACAACCCCTTAAGGTAGGAGTAAAACCAAAGTAGGAAGAACCCTACCTCTTGTAGCGTAGATTGAAGTGTAGAGACGTCATGAACACCAAAAACTAGCCCAAGAACTTGATTTCTCCAAAATCTTTTCTTTGGACCTTCAGTGAAATCCACTTTTCTTGGTACGTAGACGTAGCCCTCATCGCGGTGATCGACTTTCTCTCTTGGCTCGACGGAATCCGAGCAATGGAACTTCGAAAATCGGTGGGAGAAGCTTGAAGACAAACTTTTTCTTCTCTTTTCTCTCCCTTCTCTCTATGGCCGGCCATATGGTTGAACAAGTGAGATATTTTGCTAAAAAATATGATTTAAGTCACTATTTATATTTATAAATGTGCGGTCCACATCGCACCGCTCGTTTACTACTTTCGGGTCCGTTTTTCGCCCCGAAACAATTTATTTCGCACCAGTTTAAGTTCAAATTAATTTTACTTGAACTTTTATTCAATTATACATAAATTTTATAAAATTTATATTTGGGGACCTTTGTGAGGTCATTCGCCACCCAGTCGCCTCGAACGACGTGCAGAAATCCGACTATCTCGGAATTCGACGAAATTTGGCAAGGTAATTGGATTTCGCGATACGAATCCAAGGGTGAAGTCCGTTTCCTCATCCAAGGTCTAGAGAAATACTTATTTCAAATTCGCATAGCGGTGGAAAATTATCATTTTACCCTTTTTCAGAAAAAGTTCAAATTTGCCGGGATTTTACAAAATTAATTTAATAATAATAATAATAATTGAGGAGAATTAGGGTTAGGGATCCAACAACTAAGTGCAATGAATTTAGGGGTGGTCTGGCGGTGGTCAGTGAGGGCCTACGAAAAGGAGACGGAGGTGGTAATGACCGACAGTGAGGAGGATGGAGAGGCGAGAGAGAAACAGAGTAAATGTGAGGTCTGAAATATGAAATGAATTTAGAGTTAGAGATCCAACAACTAAGTGCATTTATATAGTGTCGGGTTATTTGAGTTGAAAAACGGGTTAAGCGGGTTTGTGTCAACCCGATTAAATACACAAGTTAATTGTGTCAATTTTGGGTTGAGCGGGTTGAACCCGAACACGACCCATTAACACTTTGTGTTGATAGGTCGTGTCATACATGGGTTTATGCAAAAAAATAATCGACCCAAACCTATTTATTCGTATCGTGTTTGTGTCGAGCTATCGTGTCGTGTCAAAAATTGCCACCCCTAATTTGAAGGCAATTATCAGGGTTCTTAGATACCTAAGATATGCCCTAAATTTTGGATTGCACTATACAAGATATACAGCTGTACTTGAAGGGTATAGTAATGCAAACTGGATATCTGATATAAAGGATACAAAATCAACGAGTGGTTATATTTTTACAATTTGTGGTGCATCTGTATCTTGAAAATCCTCTAAGCAAACGTGTATTGTCAGATTTACAATGGAATCTGAATTTATTGCTTTAGATAAAGTAGGAGAGGAAGCTGAGTGGCTTCGCCAATTTCTAGAGGATATTCCAATATGGCCTAAACCTGTGTTAGCAATTTGTATATATTGCGATAGCCAATCTGCAATTGGTAAGACACAGAGTGACATGTATAATGGTAAGTCTAGACATATACGTCGTAGACATAATATCGTTAGACAATTGCCCTCAAATGAGATTATTTCTATTGATTATATAAAATCAAAGGATAATCTAGCGGATCCGCTTACTAAAGGTTTGACGAGAAAGCAAGTAAATTGCACATCGATGGGAATGGGACTAAAACCTATGACACAAGAGTCACCTTAATGGCAACCCAACCTAGTTGACTGGAGATCCCAAGATCTAGGTTCAAAGGGACAACCAAATTATGCGTGATTCAAAAGAAGCACTAATGAGATAATCTCGCATACCTATTCCTACGATAAACTAGTGCTGCCTACAGAGTTTATTAGGGTAAGCTATGTTTTTAATGACTCTTATACCTTGAAAAATTCAAGTGGGATATTTCAGGATTTTCCTAATATGAGTCACCTATATGAGTGTGAAGGAGTCGCTTATGTGAGAATTTATAAATGCTGAATTCTCTAAAGCACTCATGAAAATCAGGAGTTGTTCAGGGCCAAAATGAACACAATCATGAGAACCAATTGTGTTAAGAAAGTGACTGTGCGAAGTCTATTCGATTTGATTTATCAAACAGCTGAATAGTTCAAGACATCACGTTCACTATTTAGCCGGTAAGTCCGATGAGCTTTCACTAGGGAAGGTTCAAGGCTAAAAGCTACCAATCTCGATGCACAATATTTCTAAAGATGTACTCTCTATATAGTATGTCAGCATTATCATTTGCATACTAACAGCCAATTTTTCATTCATGTGGGGGATTGTTGGACCAAAACAGTTACATAAAACAGTTTCTTAAGTGTAAAAATTGAAGTTTTGGTCGACTTTGAGCCTAAATTAAAGTGGGACTCGTTCGTAGTTTTAAGTAAACTTTTGTGGGTTCATATTCTACTCCGTGAGGAGAATAATGTAGTATATTCACTTGCTCAAATCGAGTAAAAAATGAATGAGAAAATAAAGGTGTGCAATGTGGGATTCAACACCAATCCCACATTGGTTGAGGAAGAAATTCTATATAGGCATATATAGGCCAATTTTTCTCTATGAGATTGGGCCCGAAGGGGTACCACTGTTTTATGAGCAGAGCGAGCGCCTACATGCCTTCGGTTCTAACACACATGCGCACGCGCGCCCGCCACAACCTGACCCAGTCGAGCTCGGGTGTGGGTGTGGGTGTGGTGTAGACCAAGTCCTATCTTTTTGAAAAAAATTCATTTAAGTAATTGGGGGAGAATTTATGAACCGAAATTTCGGTTCCTGTTCGTACTGGTTCAAAGGGTTATTTCCTTTCAGTTTGAATTTTTGAGTTGTGTCTGTTCATAGAGAATAGTTACACAAGTGGTGTCTTCTGACTTGCATTTGTCTTCTGGGTTATGTCTATAAATACCCAGGCTCTCATTACAATTAGACATTCATTCATTAGTTTGTCCATATTCGTAGTTAAGCCAGACATTAGTGCATTGCATTCCGGCATTAAGGCAGTCTGCATTTGGAGAATACACAACATAATTTTTGGTTCACTGGACGAGTGAATTGGAGTACTACTTCTACTCGTGTAAAGATCATTGTATCTTGGGAGGCAGACGCTTGATATTCTATAAGCACCGTGTGTGGAGGCGAAATCTGTCTTAAGGACATAGTGTCAAAACAATAGCATTGATCTACTTAAAGTTCAATTACAGTTCTTGTTCTGCAAACGGGTTAGTATTTATATTGTTTAAACATACAGTTACGTGTAACTCTTTCGGTAAGACTGTTGTAACTGTTTCGTTAATTCCTTTGTAACTGTTTCAATTTCTTATGTAACTGTTTCGCACTTGATTGTTATTATTTTGTTATACATTACATGTTTCAAATCAGAAATTTCAATAAGTGATTTTACTATATTTGGAATAGCACAAACAACAATTCCAAAATCCGAATACCCAACAAAGACACATGGTTTATTTTTAAAGAAAGGTCGTTGGATGTGCAACATCAATGGCAAGGGCTTGGAATGCCCGATTTTATACTCATGGCATTACATGGGTGATGGGAGGCGGTAAAGGCTCGGGTTGAGTTGCATGAGTGAGTCTCATCTCATTTCATGGCATATCATGGTAATTCCTATCATTGAATTGCATATTCTGGATTGAAATATTTTTTGTTGTTGTATTGTGCATGTGAACATTTCATATACATCTAGGTTGAGGAGTTGCCTATTTAGGAGATACCCTATTGAGCATAGTTCACCCTTTATGGAAAAATATTTCAGGTGCGGGCTATACACCGATGGAAGGCTTTCACTCGGGGCCTCAAAAATGAAGAAAAATCGACTTGTGGCTTTTAAATCATATTTTGTAAAATTTTTGTGAAAGTTAATTTTGGGCATGTAAATACATGGAAATAAATGTAATAGAATTTATATGGACCATGTTTTATGTGGAAAACTTCATTATACATGTGTTTGATGGATATGAAATGGATTAGAGTGGATTGAAAATCGAAAACAGGTGAAACAGACAAATCTGGGCACACCTACATGTAGGTTTTTTAGCGTACCTACCGGTAGACGTGGTCTAGTAGGCAAAACCTACCGGTAGTATGTCACTTTTTCTACGGTAGAACTTCTCCAGTAGGCAAAACCTACCGGTAGGACGATGACAAACCTGCCGGTAGGTTTTCCAAAAATCTCAAATTTTTTGAATGTTTTGCCATACTTTTGGGCTTTGTGTTCTTTTGTTCAAATGATATAAATGGACATTAAATGAGTATAAATTGTGGTATATTGGATCTCGGATGGGTCATGTGATTAAATGTATACATGTTCTGCTTTTGGGGAGTGCCTGGTACAAGAGAGACTCTGTCCAAACTTTGAATTAGTGTGATCTCGGTAAATGGGATGTTGTGCCGTGATGACGGGTTATGTGGCATTCACGGGTGTTTCCGCAGGTTGACAGTTGGTCAACAGGTTGACAAAGGACCCCCGATTTTAGGGGCGTCACAAAAATAATATGTAATTAGTTGGCTTGTTTAGAAGTATTTATATCTAAGATTATAATGTAATAAATTTATTTTATACTCTTTTGATATGTAATCGTAGATAATACTTAAAAAAATACTAATGTGTCTTCAAAATATTCATGTGTCTTCACTTATCTCTCTTAGACTTTATTGTACATGAGAATATTATACATTGACTATGACCTGAAATCATAACTGACCGACCTTAACCAAATTCCTATATCAATAATTGGGATTTGAGGAATGACAAAGTGGGTTTTCTGTAATGGTACCTTTGCTTCTATTTTTGTTGTTGAGCTCTAAGGAAATGCTCCCAAAAGCATGCGGGCCAAAGGAAAAAAAGACCTAAAGGTAGGTTAAGTGCAATGTAGATCATAAAGTTTCTTTGAGTGCGACTACTGTGATTCAACTATGAATAATAGAGATATGTAGGGTTGGGAGAAGATGGTTGATAATGGAGAAGTTGAGCTTTAAAGAAGAGTTTCTTATGTAGAAGGTGGCTTGATGATGAAGTGAACCCAAAAGATTCCTCTCTATCATGTAAATATGTAATGAGTGGGAGCATTCTATCTACATGTATTCCTCTCCCCCTCCCCCCACAAAAAACAAACAAACAAACAAACAAAAAAACCAAACCAAAACCCAAAAAACAAGATAGAAAAAAGAAAAATATGTGTATATCCTCCTCACCTATAGTTTTGTTTTTAGTTACAGGGTGTGTAGGCTTGCGCTAACTACTCTCTTGAATTCAACAGCTGGTCATCGTAACTTGAACTAAGTTAGAGTATGTCCCTAAAGGGACAAAGGTGGCTTGAGTTGATAGATTTTTTTAACTACCAACTCATCTAAAAATTTAAGATTAGGTGTGGGTTATATTTTGGAACCAGAATGTGGAAGTCTTTTAATTATCATGGTGCAACGAGTATACGTGTGAAGTTGCAAGAAAATTAGTGGATGCATGTAGATATCAGTAAAAAATAATGCTACTTCAATTTAATTTTTTGAGTTAACTAATCGTAATTGTCAGATTGGAAGGGAGTCCTAATATTAAATTAAATGTAATGTCGATCTAACTAACGTAATAAATTAATTCTAATATTACTGACTTATAAATAAATAGAGTTTTCACTCAATATATATGTTTACCATGCATTGCTTTATATAAACCAATGAAGATGGAAAAATAGTATAAGGTTAATTTGAGGTAGAGAAGAGCCAGGTTGGTTTGTTGAGATTAAAAAAGAACTCCCACTTCTTTTTACAATCATTGATAGTGACTAAGATAACATGATGGATGGTCAATTCAAGGTTGGATTGTTGTGTAGACTATAAATATCTTAGGCCAGTGACCAAAAGATGGATTATAAAAGAAATGATCCTTCATAATGCAATGATTTTGGAGTGTTGTGTTAAATTAATTCAATCATTTTTATCTTTTATTCATATTATATGTTAAATGGATCTTTGTGATCTTGATTCATATTTATAATACTGTCTTCCATGTTGCCCTTTCAGTTGTGCTTCCTTCAAGAAATAATATCAATATATCTTAATCAATATCCGAATCAGCTTGCTATTAAAAGAAACAGTAAGTTGAAATAGTGAAGCACAAAAAATACACGAGATTACATAATTCGTTTCAAAAGTTTATGTCCGACCAACGAAATACAGCGATAAAAATTCTCTATGGTCAATCATAATTACAAAGAGTTTCAAAGACGAAATGAAAATATGCATCTGTTTTATATATGTGAATATATACTAATATTTATTAATAATGATAAATTATATAACTAATTATTTATTAGTGGTTAAAGTAACTCTTGAAAACAAGAGTTACAACATTTTAAATAAAGGTATCTATTGAACATTTAAATGAAAAGTTACAACTCTTGTAAAGAGGTGTATGGAACACTATAAATATAGGGTTCCTATTCATTGGCCAGAAGATGAAGTTGGTTGTTAATTTCTTATCTCTATTATCATATTTTCTTAAGATTAATTTTCAGAGTTTCATTCAGCTTGAGTTCTAGTTCCAAGACTACTAAAAAATACGGTGTTTGACAGTTTTAAATGTTAGGCATTGTATCATAAGAATATAATTTTCATAAGTCCATTTGCATAATAGTGAGGAAATTACTATCTCGAAGATAGCAAGTGTCGCACATTTCTATCTTTCTTATTTTGATTGTGTCTTCTACTTTGATTTCTTGTACCACTGATCTATATACAACAGCATCATCCTAAAAACCCTAGTTGCCCTATTCAACATAACTCGAATCAATAAAAAACAATCACTACAAGAAAATTCATTTTTGCGACGATTTAGTATGCTATCTGCGATAAAAAAAATTGGTCATAAAAAATTACAATTTCTCGCAATTTCTCATGCCAAAAAAAAAGGGAGGGAATCCCCATTTCATGACTCACTAGGAAAAACGTCGCAAGCATATAGTATAATTTGTGCGACGTTTTTTAATTCGTCGTAAAAATTGATTTTTCCTGTAATGAATTATGAGGTTACTTGACAAATTAAAAGTGTCATAGCAATCAACTTGGCCGTCTTGCTATGAGCCCACAAATAATGTGTCATAACTAATGTGATGATATGTTCTAGACTTTAAGTTGAATTCAAAAAGCCCTACAAGTGTTTCAATTTCTAGGGATAATTGGTACTAATGATTGCTCCTCTAATGATATAACGTTTAATATCTCATATCGTTTTTAAGACAAGATGATTATACAAGAATTACTACATATTTTGATATTATGTTTCAAACTTTTGTAAGAAATTACGATCAACCGATGAATTATATAGGTTACAGTTGATTGTCACTTTGTTTTCAAATTTATGAGGTTTTAATAGCAAAATTTAAAGTTGAAGAGTCATCTCTAACTGATTCTAATTATCCTTTTCGATTGATATTAATGGAACTTTATATGCCCATTAGCCCATTGGAAAGTGAACAATGAGCCTATGCCTTCGATTTGATTTTCATTTGAAGAATAATTGGTGGTGATGATTGTAACGCCCCAAAACACACCCTGGACGGCATTACATTCTAAGACCATTCACAACATGAGAGCACTAAGATAATTCCATCAATAAGAAAAATTTTCCATTCATCATCCATAAAATTTACAATATCATCCCAAAAGAATAAGCCAAGATATGGCATTTACATCTCAAATGATCAAACGTAACTTAGCAGCGGAATAACAAAAGAAAACTAAACTTCAAATGATTTCAAAATAAATTCTCAAGTCTATTACAAAGGAAGCTATGTCTCTACAGGTCCATCTCGGGATCCACATTCCCTCCTATAGGAGCTTCCCAATATTCCGACTCGTCAGTTCCGAGCTCCTCCTCTATACCGACCTGAAATATGTTGTTTGTAGGGGGTGAGCACTAAGCTCTGTAGCAACATTCCTCCCAAACTCGAACAAGGTTTATAAAAGTATATAAAATGGCCGGTCTCATTTCACAAATAGCATATATAATCTTTTGAAGGAAAAGTAGGACATTTTAAAATGGATCTCAAGTTTAAGTAGCGACAGTAATTTAAATGAACAGTAAAAGAAACCAAGATCCAAGACATATCCATTTTCCGAAATATAAACCGGTTTCCCACAAGACCTTGTGGAATCCCATACTCCCACAAGTTCTTATAGGAAACCATTTTCCACAATACTACAATAATTCATAACTTGACATTAATGGCCATAAACAATTCCCAACAATTCTTCCGGTAGGTGGCATACTTTAGAGCAACCTCCACCCCCATTATTCCGGTAGGTGGCATACTTAAGAGCAACCTCCACCCCCATTTATTCCGGACCCCCATTTATTCCGGTAGGTGGCATACTTAAGAGCAACCTCCACCCCCATTCATTTATTCTCAAGCATCCTTACAAGGAATCTCTTGAGAATGGGTGAGCATTCTTACAAGAAACCTCCCACTCATTTGCATCACAAACAACCCAACCAAAAATAAAATCCCTATATTTATCTCCATTTACAATCATTTATCCAAAATCTCCAAATTTAAGCATGTGACATTTTCAATAACCAACCAAGAAAATACATGAGATCACAATAACATTATTTTTGCTACCCAACACAAAGCACTAAGGTTTCGAAAATCCATCATAAAGAAAGCATTTAAGAAGGAAATACATCACTCTCCAAAAACTAGGGTTTTGAAACATAAAAAGAGATTTCATGGGTATTCAACCCTAACTTTGTTCAAAACATGTAATCTTTGCCAAAAAGCCTAAGAGATGATGATTTCATAGCATATATATACCATTGATAGCCAAAGCATACATATATAAATACCCTAGCCTCAATTGTAAGAGAAAAGGAGAAAACCCCTACCTTAATGTTCTTGGAAAAATTAGGGCTTTGATCTTGAATCAACCCTTTAATTCCTTGTTTTTCACCTTTGATCTTGTGTTTTTCTCTTCCCCTCTTTCTCTCTAATGTTTTCTAGGATTTTAAGGTGTGTAATGAAGGCTAAGGAGGTGAGAGGATGTATTTATAGTGGGGGAAAAATCGAGGGTTCGCGAACTAAAAAAATTCGGATTTTTACAGTGGCTACCGGTAGCTCGGACACACTGGACCATTGGCTACCGGTAGCTGATTTTGGCTACCGGTAGTCACTACCCAGATTTTCTACTTCCACTTCCAGTGCATTTTTGACCTATTTAGAGGTCGAATTGGAAAATTTTCATGAGGTACACTTTTGTAGCCCTAAATGTCTACTATCTACTGTCAAAATTTCAGGTCATTTGAAATTAATAATAAAAAGTTATGATCGAAATAGTAGACAGTGTCCAAAATCCTTTATACCCAAATTTTCTCTAAAATGTGTTTTAACTCCAAAATACTTCCTAACTTCTAATACACCCCATATCACCTCTCCCAAGGTTTTTCGACCTTCCGGACTCAATGGATGTAAAACCCGAGAAAATTTCAACCTTTGTGAAAAAGGGCAAAACGGTAAATTGCCACTACAGTACAGGTTGTAAACCTGAATTTTTCTAGAACTCGGATGACGAAACGGACCTCACCGTTGGATTCGTCTCGCGAAATCTAGTTACCACGTCAAATTTCGTGGAATTCCGAGATAGTCGGATTTTTCGCGTTTTACGAGACGAACGGGCCCCGGGTGACCCTGTACACGAAATTTTTATAAAGTTTCCAGGTTTGGGGAAATATTAAACACAAGTTAAAACAAAAATAATTCGAACTTGAACCGGAGCGAAATTTAATCGTTTCGGGATTAAAACGGACCCGGAATTAAATAGGACGTGTGGCGAATTGTGGGCCAAGTATTCTAAAATATAAATAGGGGGAAAAATTAGATTTTTCCCCATTGTTCAGCCGGTTTCAGCCGATAGAGAGAAAGAGGGAGAAAAGAGAGAAAAAAACTCACCTTCTCTCTACGATCTACGGCGCTACGGACCTCGAATCCACGCAAGCCAAGAATTAAAGTCGCTCTACTCATCGAGGGCTACGCGGCTATACCAAAAAGCGCAAGTTTTACCGAAGATTAAGGTACGGGATTTTCGAGAAGTGAGGGTTTTTGGCTTGAATCGGGTCTTGGAACTTCCCTTGGTCGTTCCTCACGCTTCAAGAGGTAGGGTTTCTTCCTACTAAGGTTTATTCCAAGCCTATAATGTTTTTATGGAATGGGTAGGATGATAGCCTATGTGTCTCTTGCCTATTGTTGTGAAATTGGGTGAATTGGGTATTGAAATGGGTAAAGGAAATCCTAACTTGGATGAATATTTAGAAGTTACTAATTGTGATTTCTATGAATTGGATATGTGAAATGAACCCAATGTAAATTCATGTGTTATATGAAATTGTGGGCGTGTTATGTGTTTATATATATGCCATGAAATTTTAGTATGTTGATAACATGCTTGGAATTTGTATTATGGGAATTATATGCTTTTGATATGATTTTGCCATGGAATATGAGAAATGTGTTGAGAATGTTCATATGTCACTCATATCATATCGAACATTGTATTGGTGTTGCAATGGAGCACCACATTTCATATGCACGGGAACATCGCATTTTAGGAGGTGTGTGTGCATGGTTATTTGTCTTCACCACACATGGTGGATGACGAGTGAGCTCGGGTAATATGGGTCGATGACCTAGACGAGTCGAATGGTTTATATGTTGATAGGGTTGGGGTAGCAAGAAGGGCTAGAAAATCCCTCGGGTGAGAGACCCGGTGATTGGATACGCACTCCGTTGGTATAAGAGCCCATAAAGTGTGTCGGTGTACGCGGAACCGTTGGTGGAAGTCCATGAATTCCGTGTAGGTTGGGTGACCTTTGGTGTGAGTCCATGAACATCCACCCCTTACAAAGACCCTAGAATGAAATGTCATTTGATGTGGAACATAAATGACGGATTGGTACACATTGGCACTTGCATGTGTAGAGGAGCCGGGAAGGGCTCGGTTGATGTGCATGAGTGAGTCTCACCTCATTTCATAGCATGACATTACATGTTTCAACATGGAATATATTCTTGTTGTGGATTGTTGATTGATAGCATGTGACATTTCATATGCATTTAGGTTGGGGAGTAGCCTCTCTAGGAGATACCCTATTGAGCGTGGCTCACCCTTTATGGGAAAAACATTTCAGGTGTGGGTTTTGCTCCGGCGGATGGCTCATTTGGAGAGCATCAAGCATGAAGGGGGCCGGCTTGTGGCCTTAGTTTAAGTTTTGTAAAACCTTTAACAAAATTCCATTTTGATGTATATATATTATGGAATGAATTGTAATAGAGATTGTATGAGTTGGGTATTATATGGAAAATCTCATTAAACATGTATTGAATGAGTTTGGAGTGTATGGGGTAGCTTTAAGGATGGTTTGGAGGGGAAAGAAATCCATTTTTATGCTCACAGTCTGAAAACCTACCGGAAGGTGTGTGTCGGCCTTCCGGAAGGTTTTGCTAAAAACCCCAGCTTGCCTTGCTCACGGCTAATACCTTCCGGAAGGTTTTGCCCACTGGAATGAACCTTCCGGAAGATTTTAGCTACTGGAGTAAAACCTACCGGAAGGACTTGTCTACTGGAGTGGACCTTCCGGAAGGTTTTGCCTTGGGTTTCTTTTTGACTGCCGAGTTCTTCCGGAAGGTTTTGTTTTCTGGAATGAACCTTCCGGAAGGTTTTGGCTACTGGAATGGACCTTCCGGAAGGTTTTTGCTACTGATGTCGACCTTCCGGAAGTTCTTGAAATTGATCCTTTTCATGTAACAGTTCCTTCAGCGACCTTCCGGTAGGTGTATATCGACCTTCCGGAAGGTTTTTCCAAAAACTTGAAATTTTCAAAATGCTTAGCCATGCTTTTGGGCTTTGTTTTCTTTTGTTTCTATGACATAAATGGACATAAATGAAGGTATAATTGACCTTGTGGATGGTAAATCCGATTAAAAGCATGTGAGTGACGTGGTGTCGGGTTATACGACTATCACGAGTATTTCCGCGGGTTGACGGATGGTCAACGGTTAATAAAGGACCCCCGGAAATTTGGGGCGTCACAATGGAAACCTTATTTTGACCTAAATCCATTTAGAAACTTACTTAATCCCTCTTCTCAAGCTTACACACCTTCAAAACTTCAACTTCCAAATTAATTTGCATCTCTAGTTTATTCCTACCATCACTACACATATCCACATTTTTTTACAACTATTATTTAATATATATCTATATACATATATAAACGAAAATGCGGGGTGTTACAATGATAGAAGGAATAAGGTGGACATTTGAAAATATATTTGAAAAATAGTCAAATTTATATATCTCTACACATAAAAAAATTTCAAAAATTTTTGAGGCAGCCTTACTGGCTCCGCCCATGACTAGACTTATCAACAGATCGGGTTTGGATTAAATTTTGATTTATCCGAATCTGAATCCGAATCCATTTTCAAAAGTCCGATCCGATAATCTTTTTATTTTCATAGTTCATATCCAAATTCATTAACGATCCAAAATCCGATTGAATACCTTAATTAACTAAAATTTAATAAATTATACCTAAATTTTTTTAAATAATCACTTAAATTTTTTAATATTTATATAAAAATATATAAATAATTTAGATCGGATCGGATATAAGTATATCTAAATCCGAATCCGTGACAGATAAGATATCAAATTTAAGTTTGAATTATCGATAAAAAAATATTAATTCGTATCCGACTAATCGAATTTGGATTAGAATTTGATCTATTGACATGTCTAACCATGACAAGTGATTAATAATTTGCCAATCGTTATAGGTGCCTTTAAAAAGAAAGAATAATTCTTTTTAGGATTAATTATAAATTGCACCCCGAAAGATTGTTTGAATCTCAATTTGTACCCTCAAATATCAAAAATCTCAATTTATACCCTCAAAGATAGAAATTTGTATCAATACGCACCTGAAACTAACAGGCGTCAGTTTGCTGTCTAAAACTAAATAGATAAATTATACCTAGATCCCCTTATGCTTGTCACTTAATCATTTGGACCCCCACACATTTAGAATATTACTTCTACACTTTTTAACATTTGTACACGTGTAACACATAATCCCTTATCGTTGATATCTGTTAATATAACCGTTAAAAAATATGATTTTATCCTAATAAAAAATTATAATTTCATATTATCCTTTATTTTATAAGCCCGTTATATTTTAAAGTTTAAAATCAAGCTTACCATTTGAATGTCCAATATAATGTAGGTATTTATATAATATTCTTTATATCTAATGCAATACATCACTTAAACATAATTATTTGAGTGCCAAATTGGGAGAACATTTTTAGTCATATTTGGATTCTTTAGTTATATTTGGATTCTCAAGGGATGTAGGTGAAATATTTCAAATGTGAGGGATCTAGGTAATTAAGTGACAAGCATAAGGAGGTCTAGGTGTAATTTATCTATTTAATTTTAGACGGCAAATTGACGGCTATTAGTTTGAGGTGTGCATTGATATAAATTTCTATCTTTGAGGGTGCAAATTAAAATTCGAACGATCTTTCGGGATATGAGATTAACCTTTTTTTCATTCAATCGGTAAATTTCTGTTTTCCTTCTTCGTCATGGAATTCCACAAGCTTAATCAAAGAAACAACATCGATATTTTTTGCCTCGTTTTTATAGTTTACACTTGCACGATGAGTCGTATCCTAACTTAGGCAGTTCAAGGAAGAATAAAGGTATTAGGAAAAGAGATTTCTCAAGGATCTAAAACCAATATCTTTTATATACCAAAATAAAATAAAAAGAAAGTATTTTCAAAACTAAAAGAATAAAGCTAAATTTGATTTGGATGTGAAATAATTAGGGTTGTCAAAATATTATATGATCGGTTAACACGATACGAAATTAAAGGATTTAAATATTTCTTAAGCCACATGTTTCGTAAACGAGTGACTCGACACGACCCAATTAATAAATTAATTGGATATGTGTAAAACTATACAAATTCACAAACCCGCTAAATCCCGCCACAAATTCACCTCAACTTATAAGATTGATAGGTTTAGAAATAAGGGAAATTTGGAGGCCGGTCCCCCTATATGGACTTATTTGGACTTAAGTCCGTCAAGGAAACTTATTTGTTATGAAGTCCGTTTTTTGTCAATTTTACCATACTATCCCTTCCCTTTTGAAGTGAAATAAAACTAAAAATTAAAAACTCCTAAATCTTAGGAGTTTGACTAACATTAAAATCTTTTCTCTCTCATATCTATCTATATTCATATATAGGATAAGAGTTTGACTAACATTAAAATTTTCCCTCTCTCTTATCTATCTATATCCATATATATGTTAGATGTATATATATATATAGTAACATTAAAAATAAAAATTAGTAACATTTAATTACAAAAAAAAAGTTATCATTTGGACACAAAAAATAATACATTTAAACACAAAAAAATAGTAACATTTAAACATAAAAAAAAAATTGAAACATTCAATATTAATAATTTTAAAAAATAACAACAGTAAAATGTTCAACAAAAATATTAGCATGTTCAACAAAAATAGTAACATGCTTAACAAAAACTGTAACATACTTGACAATAATTATTTCTCTCAAATTCAAATGCAAAAAATAGTACCATTCAAACACAAAAAACAATAATATTCAAAAAAAAAAATTGTAACATTGAATATTAATATTTAGTAAAATAATAGTAGTAACATACTTAACAAAAACAGTAACATGCTCAACATAATAGTAACATGAACAGTAACATACTTAACAAAAGCAGTAACATGAACATTAACATAATAAAAAAAATAGTAACATGAATTTGAATATATATATATAAAGAGAAAGAGAGTTTTGAATTTGAATTTTAAATTTATGATAGAGATTATATATATATATATATAGAGAGAGAGAGAGAGAGAGAGAGAGAGAGAGAGAGAGCTTTGAATTTGAATTTTAAATTTATGATGGAGATTTTATTGGCATATTTTAATTGACCTTAAATTAAAGGATAACAATTTCTAAAATAGGAAATTAATTTAACTTCCTTTCAAGGAAGGGTATTTTTTAGATAAAAAAAAAAGTGGACTTAAGTCATTACATATAATTTTAAATATGGACTTAGTCCCTTATAAGTTTCCTTACATGACTTATCTCCAAACAAGTACATTTAGGGGGACTCACTTCCAATTTTCACTAGAAATAACAAAAGGTCTTGCCTCAGGGCCAAAGGTTAATGGGCTAAAAAAAATTGTGAAAATTGGGACTGAGTCCTCCTAGATGAACCTATAATGACTTGAGTCTGTCAAGGAACTTACTTAGTGGTAAATTCATTTTTTATCTTACTAATAAGTACTTAAGTCCATTATTTTTTTAAATTCCAAAAACACCTTTAACAATATTATTTTGTTTAATTATAGAAACCTTAAAAACCTTGAAAGTAGCTTTAAATTAATTTCTTAAAGTAGAAATTAGTATCTTTTAATTCACTCATAAATTAAAATTCAAATTTATACTCTCTCTCGTTAGAAGAAGATCATCACTACAGTACAATAAATATTTCTCCTTATATATCATATTTTCCTCCATAGCATCAAAATCAGTAGGGTTTAGAAAATCATCAACAATTATCATATTTTCTACTGCGTTCTAGTCATCATGAACTTATATATCTTTGGTTTCGGGAAAAAAAAAAAGTTGAAAGACTTGCTCAATGTGTTATTAGTTTGATACTCAATTTTATTTTTATTTTTTTTGATAAATAACTCCCAAATTTTTTTAATATTTCATGTTATTACGTTTTTTGTTGACTATGTTAATATTTTTCTAATTGATCATGTTACTATTTTTTTTTCATGTTACTATTTTTTATTGAACATGTTATTACTTTTTCAGTGTTACTTTTTTGGATGCTGAAGAATTATAGACTTTTTCCTCTGGTTATGAATTTGAATGCTATAACTTTTATTTTCAATTTTGTTCAACGTTTCATATGCTATTTTTTTTTTGTTGAGTATGTTATTATTTTTATTAAACGTGTTACTGTTTTTGTTAAGCATGTTACTATTTTATTGAACATGTTATTATTTTTGTTGAACATGTTGCTATTAAAATATTTTTATTTTTATTTTTATTTTTATTTTTATTTTTTAAAAATATTAATATTGAATGTTACTATTTTTTCATGTTTAAATGTTACTCTATTTTTGTGTTTAAATGATAACTTTTTTTTGTATTTGATAGTCAAATTCTTAAAATTAAGAAATTTTTAATTTTTAGTTTTATTTTACTTCGAAAGGAAATAGATAATCCGATAAAATTGACAAAAAAACAAATTTTAAAACAAATAAATCAAACAAAAAATGTGTAATGACAAAGCGCACCAAATGGGTGGGCCACCTAGTCACCGCTGTTTCACTCTCAACAGTTCATCACAAAAACCCTAATCCCTACCACCCAAATCGGGTTTAGGGCACAGCTTGATGCTTTTACAGCTCACTTGGAGTTGCAGAGACTTGTAGAGAGAGAATTTCTCAAGTCTGAAAATCTTTGAAGCTCTCCATTTTTGAGAGGCAAGAAATTTTCAATTTGCCAAGAAGATGACTCTGCGTATCTGCAGAAGTCTTACCTCAGTCGCTCTCAAAACCCCTATCTCTTTGTCTCTCCTCTTCTTCTCCTCCTCTACACGAAAACAACCCAAATGCACCTCTTCAGTCACTGATTACTTGCTGCATAAACACCAATTCTCTCCTGAAACTGCCTCAAAGGTCTCCTCTGTGTTAACTTGTGTAAAAAACCCAGAAAAGTCTGATTCTATACTGTTCTTTCTCAAAGCGAGTGGGTTTTCGAAGACCCATCTCGAAAATGTTGTAGTAAAAGTGCCCAATGTTCTCTCTGCTAATCTTGATCGTACCATCAAGCCCAAAATCCAGATTTTCCAAGACTTGGGCTTTTCTCCGACGGAAACTGCCGACATAATTTCGACGGATCCTTGGATTTTGACGCGTAGCGCGGTTAATCAGCTTGGGCCGTCCCTTTTGGTGTTGAGAAATGTATTTGATTCAAGTTTAGATGTGTCTAAGGTCTTAAAGATTTCTGGGTGGTTTTTGAAGTTTGATTTAGAGAAGAGTATGATACCCAGTATTGCATTGATGAAGAGTCTTGGAATTAATTCTTCTCAGCTAATGAGATATGTGTACAGCTCTCCGAGGCTTTTCTTGTATAAACCAGAAAGAATTAAGGAATTCGTTAAGAGGGTTGATGAAATGGGTTTTGATAGGAACTCCAAGATGTTTCTCCATGCGATTCGAACTGTGAGCTCAATGACAGTTAAGAATTGGGAACTTAAATTGGAGCTTTTTCGGAGTTTAGGGTTCTCAGATGTTGATATACGATCTGTGTTTCAGAGGTTCCCAGTAACGAAGCTTCTGCTTGCTACTGGGAAATTTGATATCTCATTTATTGTTAACCACCCGGAATCGCTTTCTTACAGTATTGAAAACAGGTTAAAACCACGGCTACGGGTTGTGGAAGTTTTGGAAAATAAGAAATTGCTTCCAAAAAAGCCGGGTTTGACATCGCTACACAAGATCACTGATGAGAAGTTCTTTGAAAAGTTTGTGCTCCCTTATTCAAATGAAGTTGGTGAAATATACATAGCTAGAGAGTTCTCATAGATAATGGAAATGTGTGCTCTTGGTCGATAATCCCCAATTATATCCACTTGATACTGCATACGTGCTCTTCAGATGAATTGAAATAACACCATTTACACTGAGACATTTCTGATGTATTAATTTGCTGCTCCAGTTTTAATTCTTGTGCACCCAGTACCCACAGCCAATTTCGAATAACCCCCTCCCCCCCAAAAAAAAAATCTCTGTCGAGGCCTCTATTTCAAATACACACATTCTCTTGGGGTGGTGAGGGCTTTAGTCTTAAGTTGAACATTGTGATTTAAGTTATGAGACCTAGTTTCATGTTTGAGCTTCCCAAATTGAACCTTTTCAAATTGATTGGGCATTTAATTTCATGTTAGGGATCCTATAGGTTTGAAGTATTGAATTGTAACAGTTTATAACTTGCCCCCACCTACCTTGTTGGTTTTGGTATTGGAAGACAACAAGGCTATCTTAAATCAAACTAATGCTCATTGCTTGTGTCACTCCTGCATTCTGGTTCGTCATTTCAAAATCTGGTTTTTTTGAGCTGCTCCCATCTTGCAAGATCTTGCAACTGTACTTTCAAAATGCTTCCAGATAGGATGATGGGTACCTTTCCTTCCTTTCCTGGTGTTTATTAAATTATCTCCCAGTTATCAACTGGCAAGGTGGGGCGTGAATATCTTGGCACAGTACCAGTTGTTGATTTCTGTAAACTGTCTTGCCCTCTCTGAAGGATGCTCTGGGCTGGAACTCCTTATCCCAAGCAGGGGCCAACTCTGTATGTTTCTATCAAGAGAAGTAAGGTGCTGGATCAACATTGCTAATTTTTGGAGTCAGACATGAATGTTGAAGCTTATAGAAGGTGAGGAATCAAAGAAATCTCAATCAATGGTCTTGGTCTCCCATTAATATGTGGCATTGACTGTGTTGCCTTTCTTGAGGTGGATGTTACCCAATGCTCTCTCATGTCCGGGATTTGCCCATTGTCTGCTAAGCAATCTGCACATCTGGTGCCTGCTCTAAATGCGTGCATTACTTCCTTTGCCAAGAACAACCCAAAAGAGCGTTAACGTCTTGGATCGGGTTTATGCTTGATCAGATTCAATATTTTCCATTTCAAAGAGCAGTAAGTTCAGTATATTTAACACATTCATATGTTGCTGTGTCTTCGCCATGTCTATATCCTACCATTTTAGATTTTCCATAGGGGCTCATGCATGTTGTGTCTGCTGGTTTCTTGAAAACTAATCCTATTGCCTTTATTTAGTAAATTTAGTTGGCAGTTGACCAGTTAAACAATCTATTAATAGCCCTTTGATTAGAAAATCCCTCCTCCACCATCTTCTCTCTGTGTTCAACCTCCCATTGTTATGCAACCACCTCTTCCCATGCAAGCCACCACATCTGTCCCGCATTGCCCTTACCACAATCCCTCTCCTTCACTCTTTCATGGAGGAGCGGGAACCACCGCCCGGCGATGGAAACCATAACCCCTTGAACGAAAAACCAACCATTTCACCTACAGAGAATGCAAACCCTAACCATTTACCCAAAACATCACAGCCTGTCTTTGGTTCTGCAACATTTGTCGTCCAGATTCCCAAAGATCAAATTTATCTCGTCCCACCACCTGAACATGATGTGCTGGCCCAACGCCGAAATCATTGGGCTCGGAGCATGGGAGCAAATAATGGGTCCGGCCTAGAAGAGACTCAAATCTAGTCAGGCTCACCAAAGCCCCAGAGTCACGTCATCCTCAAGTCAAGGAGTCAGCAACAATCAGAGAGTCTCATCCGCACCATCCTAGAGTGAGGAGGTCTGCCACACCATCCTGGGACCTAGTCTTGAGAAGATCTACATGCCCTCTCAGCAACTGTCTCAACTGTTACGAGGATGGCACCCACTCCACCAAATCAGTTTTTCTGTTACTGATAAAGTGCCTATAAATTGTATGCCCCGCCTACACATAGGGGGCATATCTCACATATCACTTACACTTGAGCACTCAACACTCCTTCAAACAATAAAATACTCAAATCATCCTAGCCCTTCGTAGTGTAGTAAGTCACCTTGACCGAACCACTTAAATTATATTTTGCTTGTGTTTCCTCTCCTTATTTATTTATTGCATTTATTGCTTGACAGATGGTACATAAAATCAATTTATATATTATCAAAAGTAATCCAATTCAACTATCAGAATCATGACATAACCCGAGTTTCAAGAAATAATCATAGGTGGTACGATAATAGAGTGGCTATAAAGGGGGAGGGGGAGGGGGAGGGGGAGGGGGGGGGGGGGTGGGAAGCAGGGGCGGAGTCAAAAATTTGTATTAGGGTGGGCACGAATATTTTAATAAATTATTATTTGTTTTTTACAATTGAAAGAAATATGATAATAATTTATTTAATTACGTCATATTTGATACTTAAAAGTTTATTAAACCCACCATACTAAAATTTGATAAGCTTAGTATATACAAACGACTATATTTTTTTTTTTTTTTACAAAATATTGGCTAATTAAAATCATTTAGAATTGACTCCGGTGAATTTTCATATTTTCAAAACGTTGCATAATAATTTTATTATTTTTTATATACATAAAAAATCGTGTTATCATTTTGGTATTTATAACTCATTTGATCGATTATGCAGTTTAATGTGCACTCTATAATTTCTACCATAATTAACAAAAATAAATGCCAAAATCACAAGTAAACTAGCAAATATGTATATCATGTCTTTTTTAGTCTTAGAATGTAAAAAAAAATTCTAATATATCAAAATTTATCTAGATAGGTACATAACCTGTTCAAAATGTGTCAAAAAATTCATATTCATTTGACATAAGTATCACTAATTGATATGCCAAAAAAAAAAAAAAATAGGATAGACATAATTAAAATTATTCATTTGATATTAGTGTACATTAATTGATGTGCTAAAAAAATAGGGTGGGCATAATTAAAAATATTAAAGAAATACTTGAAATACATATTTACTATATTATAACAGTGGACATAATATTTTTGTCTTTGAGTTTGGGTGGGCACAAGTAATATATTATACAAATATACAATATACATACCTAAGGAATAAAAAATAAATAAATTTTGAGGGGGGGGGGGGGGGGGGGCACTTGCCCACCCTGACCATGGCTGCCTACGCCCTTAGGGGGAAGGGAAGGGAAAATCTCTCCCCAACTTTGAAGTAGATATAAATAGAGATGGATTCTATGAAAGAATGGAAATCAAATTGTTTTTTACTCCCAAAAAAGTTGAAGATTGGAAAGATGAAATGAGAATCATATATTTTGTTTTTCGATAAGTAAGATAAAGATGAAAATCAAATATTAATGGCACTTTATACGCCCATTGGAAAGTGGACAATGAGCTTAGCCTTTCGATTAGATTTTCACATTCGAAAAATAATTGTTACTGGCGATAGAAGTAATAAGGTGAACACCACAAAATATATTTGAAGAATATTTAAATTTTTTTATCTCTATGCATATAAAAAAATTTCAAAATTTATTTGAGGGTGGGCTCGCCCCTTACTAGCTCTGCCCATGACAAGTGGTTAATAATTCGCTAATGACTATAGGTGCCTTTAAAAAGAATTTTGCCAATTGGTAATAAATGTGGTAGCTATAAGAGATTTTTCTCTCCACGAAAGATTCTGGCTGACCTGGGTGAACACCCAGTAGCCTTTACCTCTCGTCCCACATCAGGAGAGAGTCGTCTCCCCCCTACCATATAAGTGAACACTTACTATGAGGGAGGTACCCACTAGTATCTGATCAGATGGCTAGTGGGTACTTGCTCCATAGTGGGTGTTCACCTATATGGCAGGGGGGGAGATGACTCTCTGCCGATGTGGGACGAGAGGTAAAGGCTATTGGATGACTTCACCCAGGTCAGCCAGAATCCTTCATGGAGGGAAAAATCCCTTACAAAAAGGATCAGATGCTAGTGGGTACCTCCTCCATAGGAAGTGTTCACTTATATGGCAAGGGGGGAGACGACTCTCTCTCGATGTGGAACGAGAGGTAAAAGGCTAATGGGTCGTCACTCAGGTCAGCCAGAATCCTTCGTGGAGGGAAAAATCCCTTACAATAACCAATTTAGTTACTTTCATCAGTGCTCAAGTGATTCAGGATTGAAGGTCATCTTGAGTAGAGTCTTGCTAAAATAAAAAAATATTTTAGCTTTATTGATATATTTTTCTTCGAAAATTATAGCCATCCAAAATTGAATCTTGCAATACAAAAAAGAAAAAAGGAAGTATTTGCAAAACTAAAAGAAATAAGGGTGGGGTTATTCTCACCCCACAAATCTTCATTCCCACTCCATTTAATTTCTTATTATCAAACTACTAAATTCACCCCTTCTATACCCACCCCATTACTAATTAAGTCAACCTCATGCTACATACACCCTATTTAATAAGTAAACTCATTTTATATTTTATCATAAGGTTTCATTCTTTATCTCATCTCATGCACTCACAAATATACTTTTTCAATATGAATTTTTTTAGTGAGATACATGTTAGTATTAGTTCTCAATTTAATTATATGTTTGATTTCATATTTGTTATATGAATTTTTATTATTTTCGGTATGTTAGATATCTCTGCCAAATTTAATAATTTTTTATTTAGAATTTATATATGTGTATATATATGTATACTTTCAGATTATTTGTTTTTATCTTATTAAGGTTTTGCATCTATATTTGTTATTTTTTTTTTCTTGTTCGATTTTGTGTTTGTACTTGATTTATTTTTCTTTTCATATTTGATTTTGCGTCTTGTAATTTTGTTTGTTCCTTTAATCTTTGCTTGAATTATTTTCCTTCTTGTTTTAGTTTGCTTCTTGCTTTCTGTTTTTTCCTTGTTTCATTATTTTCTTTTTTCTTGTTTCAGTCTGCTTCTTTTTTCTTTTTTTCTTGTTTCGGCATACATGTTTTCTTTTACTTGTTTCATTTTTTTTTTCTTATTTCGTAAATATATTTATGCATTCAAACTAATTGTCTTTTTTCATTATTTTTTTTCTTACGATGATTTATTTTATTAAAAGGGTGTACATAGAATGAGTGAACTTAACTATTAATATGGTGTATGTAGCATGAGGTGGACTTAGTTACTAATGGAATTGGTATAAAAGGGGTGGGCTTACTAGTTTGATAATGAAAAATTAAATGGAGCGGGAATAGAGATTTGTGGGGTAGGAATAGCTCCACACAAAAAATAAAATTGAATTTGATTTGGATGTGGAATAACTAGGGGTGTCAAAATATAATACGACCTATTAATACGACACGTAATTAGAGGGTTCGAGATTTTTTTTAAGCCACATGTTTCATAAATAAGTGACCCGACATGACACAACTAATAAATGAATCGTGGGTATAAATGAAACCACTCAAAAAAAATACACAACACGTCTCATTTATATACTGATTATACACGATTTATACATGACATGAAACCAATGTGACGCTATTCGTTTATCTCGAATTAATAAATAAATTAAATATTATAAAATATTTTTTTAAGACGAACTCGTTAAAATCCGTCACAAATTCATTTCACCCGATACGAATTACACGTCTAGAAATAACAGAAGTATTGCCTTAGGGCCGAAGGTTAATGGGCTAAAAAATCCAAACTAAAATATGTAATTACAAAGCCCATCAACTGGATGGGCCAGGTCTCACCCCTACCAGGCTACCACTCTTTCACTCTCAAGTCTCAACAGTTCATCACAAAAACCCTAATCCCTACAACCCAAATCGGGTTTAGGGCACAGCTTGATGCTTTTATAGCTGACTTGAAGTTGCAGAGAGAGAATTTCTCACGTCTGAAAGTCTTTGAAGCTCTCCATTTTTGAGAGGCAAGTAATTTTCAATTTGCCAAGAAGATGACTCTGCGTATCTGCAGAAGTCTTACCTCAGTCGCTCTCAAAACCCCTATCTCTTTCTCTCTCCTCTTCTTCTCCTCCTCCTCTACACGAAAACAACCCAAATGCACCGCTTCAGTCGCTGATTACTTGCTGCATAAACACCAATTCTCTCCTGAAACTGCCTCAAAAGTCTCCTCTGTGTTAACTTGTGTAAAAAACCCAGAAAAGTCTGATTCTATACTGTTCTTTCTCAAAGCGAGTGGGTTTTCGAAGACCCATCTCGAAAATGTTGTAGTAAACTGGCCCAATGTTCTCTCTGCTAGTCTTGATCGTACCATCAAGCCCAAAATCCAGATTTTCCAAGACTTGGGCTTTTCTCCGACGGAAACTGCCGACATAATTTCGACGGATCCTTGGATTTTGACGCGTAGCGCGGTTAATCAGCTTGGGCCGTCCCTTTTGGTGTTGAGAAATGTATTTGATTCAAGTTTAGATGTGTCTAAGGTCTTAAAGATTTCTGGGTGGTTTTTGAAGCATGATTTAGAGAAGAGTATGATACCCAGTATTGCATTGATGAAGAGTCTTGGAATTAATTCTTCTCAGCTAATGAGATATGTGTACAGCTCTCCGAGGCTTTTCTTGTATAAACCAGAAAGAATTAAGGAATTCGTTAAGAGGGTTGATGAAATGGGTTTTGATAGGAACTCCAAGATGTTTCTCCATGCGATTCGAACTGTGAGCTCAATGACAGTTAAGAATTGGGAACTTAAATTGGAGCTTTTTCGGAGTTTAGGGTTCTCAGATGTTGATATACGATCTGTGTTTCAGAGGGCCCCCCAGATTTTTAACGTATCTCAAAGGAAAATTAAGGATGTAACGAAGCTTCTGCTTGCTACTGGGAAATTTGATATCTCATTTATTGTTAGCCACCCGGAATCGCTTTCTTACAGTATTGAAAACAGGTTAAAACCACGGCTACGGGTTGTGGAAGTTTTGGAAAATAAGAAATTGCTTCCAAAAAAGCCGGGTTTGACATCGCTACACAAGATCACTGATGAGAAGTTCTTTGAAAAGTTTGTGCTCCCTTACTCAAATGAAGTTGGTGAAATATACATAGCTAGAGAGTTCTCATAGATAATGGAAATGTGTGCTCTTGGTCGATAATCCCCAATTATATCCACTTGACAGTTGACACTCTTATTTAGGTTCCAGTGGCTTTTCATGAATTAACTCTTGTAAGTGCGTGTGTAGAGAGACTTTTTCTGCAGGTAATATGATTTTTTTCCATTCGATCTATGTAATGTGCTTCTCTGAGAAACTGTGATTAGTTATCCAGATTGATACTGCATACGTGCTCTTCAGATGAATTGAAATAACACCATTTACACTGAGACATTTCTGATGTACCCCCTCCCCCCCCCAAAAAAAAAAAATCTGTGTCGAGACCTCTATTTCAAATACACACACTCTCTTGGGGTGGTGGGGGCTTTAGTCTTAAGTTGAACATTGTGATTTAAGTTATGAGACCTAGTTTCATGTTTGAGCTTCCCAAATTGAACCTTTTCAAATTGATTGGGCATTTAATTTCATGTTAGGGATCCTATAGGTTTGAAGTATTGAATTGTAACAGTTTATAACTTGCCCCCACCTACCTTGTTGGTTTTGGTATTGGAAGACAACAAGGCTATCTTACATCAAACTAATGCTCATTGCTTGTGTCACTCCTGCATTCTGGTTCGTCATTTCAAAATGCTTCCAGATAGGATGATGGGTACCTTGCCTTCTTTTGCTGGTGTTTATTAAATTATCTCCCAGTTATCAACTGGCAAGGTGGGGCGTGAATATCTTGGCACAGTACCAGTTGTTGATTTCTGTAAACTGTCTTGCCCTCTCTGAAGGATGCTCTGGGCTGGAACTCCTTATCCCAAGGACGGGCCAACTCTGTATGTTTCTATCAAGAGAAGTAAGGTGGTGGATCAACATTGCTAGTTTATTTTTGGAGTCAGACATGAATGTTGAAGCTTATAGAAGGTAAGGAATCAAAGAAATCTCAATCAATGGTCTTGGTCTCCCATTAATATGTGGCTTTGACTGTGTTGCCTTTCTTGAGGTGGATGTTACCCAATGCTTTCTCATGTCCGGGATTTGCCCATTGTCTGCTAAGCAATCTGCACATCTGGTGCCTGCTCTAAATGCGTGCATTACTTCCTTTGCCAAGAACGACCCAAAAGAGCATTAACGTCTTGGATCGGGTTTATGCTTGATCAGATTCAATATTTTCCATTTCAAAGAGCAGTAAGTTCAGTATATTTAACACATTCATATGCTGCTGTGTCTTCGCCATGTCTACATCCTACCATTTTAGATTTTCCATAGCGGCTCATGCATGTTGTGTCTGCTGGTTTCTTGAAAACTAATCCTATTGCCTTTATTTAGTAAATTTAGTTGGCAGTTGACCAGTTAAACAATCTATTAATAGCCCTTTGATTAGAAAATCCCTCCTCCACCATCTTCTCTCTGTGTTCAACCTCCCATTGTTATGCAACCACCTCTTCCTATGCAAGCCACCACATCTGTCCCCCATTGCCCTTACCACAATCCCTCTCCTTCACTCTTTCATGGAGAAGCGGGAACCACCTCCCGGCGATGGAAACCATAACCCCTTGAACGAAAAACCAACCATTTCACCTACAGAGAATGCAAACCCTAACCATTTACCCAAAACATCACAACCTGTCTTTGGTTCTGCAACATTTGTCGTCCAGATTGCCAAAGATCAAATTTATCTCGTCCCACCACCTGAACATGCTGTGCTGGCCCAACGCCGAAATCATTGGGCTCGGGGCATGGGAGCAAATAATGGGCCCGACCAAAGGCCCAAATCAAGCCCCATTGGGTCCGGCCTAGAAGAGACCCAAATCTAATTAGGCTCACCAAAGCCCCATAGTCACGCCATGCTCAAGTGAAGGAGTCAACAACGCCATCAGAGAGCATCATCAACGCCATCCTGGGACATGGTCTTGGGGAGATCTTCACGGCCTCTCAGCAACTGTTTCACCTGTTACGAGGATGACACCCACTTCACCAAATTAGTCTTTCTGTTACTGATAAGGCGCCTTAATCTGTTAGGAGACATTTATAAATTGTAAGTCCCCCCTATACATGGGGGACATCTCTCATATCTTGTATCTCATATATCACTGACACTTGAGTACCCAACACTCCTTGAAACAATAAAATACTCAAATCATCATAGCCCTTCGTAGTGTAGTAAGTCACATTGACTGAATCACTTAGAGCAACTCCAACAATACTATCTAAAATAGCTACTCAAAATATATTTAAATATTATACTATCTACTTTAACTAACCACTTTTTCAAATTCACTCCAACAACGCTATCTATTTTAGCTAACCACTTCAACTAACTATAACTAACTTTCAATAATAAAATTTAAAAAATAACAATTCAACTATACATTGTATAAATTTAATCAATTATGGGCTACAAGAGTAAATATCATAAAAGAATATTAGCCACCATCTCCACCGAAGAGGAGGAAGAACAGTCTAAGGCTCAGACAGTGCTTGGGGCAGACTGGAGCAATTCGAACACCATGGAAGGAAGAATTGAAGGTCGAATGAGAAGGTTGATTTGGGAGAGAAGGTAATAGTCGAAGGTGGGATTGAGATGGGTGGGGTTGTATTTACTTCTAATTTCACAAATTCAATCGGTGGGGGTTTCAGTGGGATTTTTGGTGGAATTTTTGGGTTTTTCGGTTGGTTTTTGGTAGGTTTTTCGGTGGGCTTTTCAGTGGGAGCTGAAACAGAGAAAACCAGAGAGAGCTCCTTTGAGATAGAGAAAACCAGTTGAGACAGAGAAAACCAGTGGGAGCAAAAACACAATAGCGAGCTCCTTTGCCTCGCCAGGAATAGCCAGTCAAATGAAGGTTATGGGAAGTAGCTAGTCTGTTGGAAACAAGATTTAAGGACTGTCTATATAAAATAGCTAAGAATGACATTTTATTTAGGCTCTTGGAGTTGTTCTTAAATTATGTTTTGCTTGTGTTGTCTCTCCTTATTTATTTATTGCATTTATTACTTGACATGTGGTACATAAAATCAATTTGTACATTATCAAAAGTACTCTAATTTAACTATCAGAATCATGAAATAACCCAAGTTTCAATGAATAATCATAGGTGGTACGATAATAGAGTGACTATAAAGGTTGTTTTTTTTTGGGGGGGGGGGGGGGGGGGGGGGGGGGAGGAGGAAGGGAAGGGAAGGGAAAATCTCTCCCCAACTTTGAAGTAGATATAAATAGAGATGGATTATGTGAAAGAATGGAAATCAAATTATTTTTTACTCCCAAAAAAGTTGAAGATGGGAAAGATAAAATGAGAATCACATATATTGTTTTTCGATAAGATAAAGATGAAAATCAAATATTAATGGCACTTTATACGCCCATTGGAAAGTGAACAATGAGCTTAGCCCTTCGATTAGATTTGCACATTCGAAAAATAATTGTTACTAGCGATAGAAGTAATAAGGTGAACACCACAAAATATATTTGAAGAATATTTAAATTTTTTTATCTCTATGCATATAAAAAAATTTCAAAAATTATTTGAGGGTGGGCTCGCCCCTTACTAGCTCTGCCCATGACAAGTGGTTAAAAATTCGCTAATGACTATAGGTGCCTTTAAAAAGAATTTTGCCAATTGGTAATAAATGTGGTAACTGTAAGAGATTTTTCCATCCACGAAGGATTCTGGCTGACCTGGGTGAACACCCAATAGCCTTTATCTCTCGTCCCACATCGGGAGAGAGTCGTCTCCCCCCCCTACCATATAAGTGAACACTTACTATGGAGGAGGTACCCACTAGTATCTAATCAGATGGCCAGTGGGTACTTCCTCCATAGTGGGTGTTCACCTATATGGCAGGGGGGGAGATGACTCTCTCCCGATGTGGGACGAGAGGTAAAGGCTACTAGGTGACTTCACCCAGGTCAGCCAGAATCCTTCGTGGAGGGAAAAATCCCTTACAAAAAGGATCAGATACTAGTGGGTACCTCCTCCATAGAAAATGTTCACTTATATGGCAAGGAGGGAGACGACTCTCTCTCGATGTGGGACGAGAGGTAAAAGGCTATTGGGTGGTCACCCAGGTCAGCCAGAATCCTTCGTGGAGGGAAAAATCCCTTACAGTGACCAATTTAGTTACTTTCATCAGTGCTCAAGTGATTCAGGATTGAAGGTCATCTTGAGTAGAGTCTTGCTAAAATAAAAAAATATTTTAGCTTTATTGATATATTTTTCTTCGAAAATTATAGTCATCCAAAATTGAATCTTGCAATACAAAAAAGAAAAAAGGAAGTATTTGCAAAACTAAAAGAAATAAGGGTGGGGTTATTCTCACCCCACAAATCTTCATTCTCACTCCATTTAATTTCTTATTATCAAACTACTAAATCCACCCCTTCTATACCCACCTCATTACTAACTAAGTCAACCTCATGCTAAATACACCTTATTTAATAAGTAAACTCACTTTATATTTTGTCATAAGGTTTCATTCTTTATCTCATCTCATGCACTCACAAAAATACTTTTTCAATATGAATTTTTTTAGTGAGACACATGTTAGTATTAGTTCTCAATTTAATTATATGTTTGATTTCATATTTGTTATATAAATTTTTATTATTTTCGGTATGTTAGATATCTCTGCCAAGTTTAATAATTTTTTATTTAGAATTTATATGTGTGTATATATATGTATACTTTCAGATTATTTGTTTTTTTTTTTATCTTATTAAGGTTTTGCATCTATATTTGTTAATTTTTTTTCTTGTTCGATTTTATGTTTGTACTTGATTTATTTTTCTTTTCATATTTGATTTTGCGTCTTGTAATTTTGTTTGTTCCTTTAATCTTTGCTTGGATTTTTTTCCTTCTTGTTTTAGTTTACTTCTTGCTTTCTGTTTTTTCCTTATTTCATTCTTTTCTTTTTGCTTGTTTCGGTCTGCTTCTTTCTTCTTCTTTTTTCTTTTTTCTTTTTTCTTTTTTCTTTTTTCTTGTTTCGGCATACATGTTTTGTTTTACTTGTTTCATTTTTTTTTCTTATTTCGTAAATATATTTATGCATTCAAACTGATTGTCTTTTTTCATTATTTTTTTTCTTACGATAATTTCTTTTATTAAAAAAGTATACATAGAATGAGTGAACTTAACTATTAATATGGTATATGTAGCATGAGATGAGCTTAGTTACTAATGGGATTGGTATAAAAGGGGTGGGCTTACTAGTTTGATAATGAAAAATTGAATGGAGTGGGAATAGAAATTTGTGGGGTAGGAATAGCTCCACGCAAAAAATAAAATTGAATTTGATTTGGATGTGGAATAACTAGGGGTGTCAAAATATAATACGACCTATTAATACTACACGTAATTAGAGGGTTCGAGTCTTTTTTAAGCCACATGTTTCATAAATAAGTGACCCGACATGACACAACTAATAAATGAATCGTGGGTATAGATGAAACCACTCAAAAAAAATACACAGCACGTCTCATTTATATACTGATTATACACGATTTATACATGACATGAAACCAATGTGACGCTATTCGTTTATCTCGAATTAATAAATAAATTAAATATGATAAAATATTTTTTTAACACGAACTCGTTAAAATCCGTCACATATTCATTTCACCCTATACGAATTACACGTCTACAAATAACAGAAGTACTGCCTTAGGGCCGAAGGTTAATGGGCTAAAAAATCCAAACTAAAATATGTAATTACAAAGCCCATCAACTGGATGGGCCAGGTCTCACCCCCTACCAGGCTACCACTCTTTCACTCTCAAGTCTCAACAGTTCATCACAAAAACCCTAATCCCTACCACCCAAATCGGGTTTAGGGCACAGCTTGATGCTTTTATAGCTGACTTGAAGTTGCAGAGAGAGAATTTCTCACGTCTGAAATTCTTTGAAGCTCTCCATTTTTGGGAGGCAAGTAATTTTCAATTTGCCAAGAAGATGACTCTGCGTATCTGCAGAAGTCTTACCTCAGTCGCTCTCAAAACCCCTATTTCTTTCTCTTTCTCTCTCCTCTTCTTCTCCTACTCTACAGGAAAACAACCCAAATGCACCTCTTCAGTCCCTGATTACTTGCTGCATAAACACCAATTCTCTCCTGAAACTGCCTCAAAGGTCTCCTCTGTGTTAACTTGTGTAAAAAACCCAGAAAAGTCTGATCTATACTGTTCTTTCTCAAAGCGAGTGGGTTTTCGAGACCCATCTCGAAAATGTTGTAGTAAAAGTGCCCAATGTTTTCTCTGCTAATCTTGATCGTACCATCAAGCCCAAAATCCAGATTTTCCAAGACTTGGGCTTTTCTCCGACGGAAACTGCCGACATAATTTCGACGGATCCTTGGATTTTGACGCGTAGCGCGGTTAATCAGCTTGGGCCGTCCCTTTTGGTGTTGAGAAATGTATTTGATTCAAGTTTAGATGTGTCTAAGGTCTTAAAGATTTCTGGGTGGTTTTTGAAGTTTGATTTAGAGAAGAGTATGATACCCAGTATTGCATTGATGAAGAGTCTTGGAATTAATTCTTCTCAGCTAATGAGATATGTGTACAGCTCTCCGAGGCTTTTCTTGTATAAACCAGAAAGAATTAAGGAATTCGTTAAGAGGGTTGATGAAATGGGTTTTGATAGGAACTCCAAGATGTTTCTCCATGCGATTCGAACTGTGAGCTCAATGACAGTTAAGAATTGGGAACTTAAATTGGAGCTTTTTCGGAGTTTAGGGTTCTCAGCTGTTGATATACGATCTGTGTTTCAGAGGGCCCCTCAGGTTTTTACCATATCTCAAAGGAAAATTAAGGATGTAACGAAGCTTCTGCTTGCTACTGGCAAATTTGATATCTCATTTATTGTTAACCACCCGGAATGGCTTTCTTAAAGTATTGAAAACAGGTTAAAACCACGGCTACGAGTTGTGGAAGTTGTGGAAAATAAGAAATTGCTTCCAAAAAAGCCGGGTTTGACATCGCTACACAAGATCACTGATGAGAAGTTCTTTGTAAAGTTTGTGCTCCCTTATTCAAATGAAGTTGGTGAAATATACATAGCTAGAGAGTTCTCATAGATAATGGAAATGTGTGCTCTTGGTCGATAATCCCCAATTATATCCACTTGATACTGTTGGAGATATGTCCTAGTTTATTTGGGTTTTCCTTTATTCTAGTTTATTAAGATTTTCTTTTTCCTAATTTATCCTAATTGTACATTTATTATTTGACTATATATACTGGGGCTCTACACTTAGTTTGCATCCCCTTCACTTACATCTATCTCTCAAGTTGGTATCAGAGTCAACCCTAACTCTTGCCCCTCCCCCACGTCACAGCCCACACGTTGCTGCAACTCCACTTTCATCGACAGCAGACCACCAATGACAACCCAGCACAGCCCATGCAAAACCCTAATAAACTAGGAAATATCTCCAACAGATACTGCATACGTGCTCTTCAGATGAATTGAAATAACACCATTTACACTGAGACATTTATGATTTATTAATTTGCTGCTCCAGTTTTAATTCTTGTGCACCCAGTACCCACAGCCAATTTCGAATAACCCCCTCCCCCCCAAAAAAAAATCTCTGTCGAGGCCTCTATTTCAAATACACACATTCTCTTGGGGAGGTGGGGGCTTTACTCTTAAGTTGAACATTGTGATTTAAGTTATGAGTCCTAGTTTCATGTTTGAGATTCCCAAATTGAACCTTTTTGATGGGACATTTTGTGAGGACAGCAAACGATGACACGTGTCCTTGGGACCATGGTGCTCCCGATGGCTATGATGACGACACGTGTCCTCGGCACCAAGATGTCACTGGGTGTTTAGGATGATGACACGTGTTCTCGGCACCTATGGACCTCAATATTCACCAGCACCTACGTCCTCGGCACCAGGTCTCCCACCTGACTCCATGACGACCTGTCCATCCTCGGTCTTAGGGGTTCCTTGATAGGAGCACGTCATCTCGGTCCTAGGTTATGTGCCGACATCCTTCAATCCATTAAACTAAGTCAAGTGATGAGTCACTAGCCTGCCCTTTCCATCAAATCAGAAAGGCAAGGTGAACAGAGCTGGTAACCAAGAGGGTATGGACACGTGGCGTTATGAACAGAGCCGTACATAGCTTTACAGAAAGGTCCCAACCATTATTCAGCTATGCAGGGGATCATTTAATAAATACTCAAGATGATGGGACGTCCTTGGTGACTGATGGAGCCCAGAAAGGGGCGCATTAAGTGCCTCAGAGATCAGGCATTTAATGTATTTACATAGAAGCAAGAGCATTTATTGCTCGGGCGCCCGAGGAAGAGATCATTGATTGTTCGGGGCGCCAAGCATTTAAGAACAGGCAATCATCTCTGCGAAAGAGAGAAAACGCTTCCCCATGACTGGCACAACCTATTACTCACTAGCCTATAATGATTACTACCAACAAATGTATAAATAGTCTTCTAAGAGACAAAACAAAGTTACGCAAGAAAAGCACAAAAGAACAACATAGTGCTCTCCATATTCTCTCTCTCAAAATAGAACTGACTTAACCGTCGGAGTGGATACGCCGGAGACACTCCGACGCCCTTCTAACCCTTCTTTTTGGTGCCAGGATACGCCGGAATGCACCATCGTCCCCCGGAGTTGATCCAAATACTTTGGGATTGAGCCATCCAACCTAATCAAATTCTCTTTGGCCAGATTGCTCATCCCTCTGCCTCACGAGATCTTGACGTCAGAGGTATACACGAGTTCACCTGTGCCCTGTTTCTACTCATACATCTATTGTTCAAAAATCGGTACGCACAATCTGGCGCCGTCTGTGGGAAACGATCGTACTTCCCGAAAAACAGTGGCCATGGTGAATACTCGTCAAAAGGGAAGGGGACCTCAGCAAAAAGACGTTGAGTCGAGGGCTCCCTCCATGTCAAAAATGAAAGATTGCATGGAAAGCGTGAATAGGGAGTTTTCCGTTCACTCCAAAGAGCGAACCCGCCAAACCAACATGGATGCTGGGCCTGGGAAATCAGCCCCATTGGCACGACAACTTGCCGAAGTGATTGAGGATCAATTCGAAGATCGTCTGAGACAGTTGGAAGAGGACAATGTCAACGTTCTGAACCGGCTCAACGAGTTCGCACTCTCCAGCGGAGGGTCCCGGGACCAGCAGCGGTCGCAAGATCCTCCCGCCAGAGAAGTGGGAGCTCGGGATCTGAGAAACCGTCTCAGTGGCGGATCTAACAATCCCAGGGTTCTGAAACGCCTGAGGGCCAGAGGAGGTCTTCCGGAGGTCCTAGCCAAGAAGACGAAGTCATTGGCATGGAATGACCTCCGTCGGAGACTTTCAGCGCGAGGGGGCGAGGAGGAATTAGGGGAGGGGTCCACCCTCTCCGTAAGGAACAACAGGCCCGGGTGCGACGTTAGGCACCGGGATGAGCAGGAAACGAAACCCCGATACCAAGGGGACCTCCAGACGTAATTGAATTCTACCAGAAGAGAGAGAGCCGCACTAGAAGATGATACGGATGACGAGGTCATTCAATCACCCTTCACCAGGGATATCGCGGATATGGAGGTACCGAAGAAATTTGTTGTACCAAGATTCAAAGTCTACGACGGGCGAACAGACCCTGAAGCTCATCTGAGGCAATATAAACAAATGATGTCTCTCTACCACTCGGACCACCGATTACTATGCCAGGTGTTCTCGATGAGTTTGGGCGACTCCGCTATGAAGTGGTTTGAAACCCTTCCACCCAGCAGTATAGGGTCCTAGAAGAAGTTAACCAAGCAATTCTTGGCTCGGTTCATTACAGGGAGCAGGCGCCCCAAAGATGTTGGGTCATTGTTAACCCTGAGACAAAGGGAAGGAGAAACCCTCCGCCAGTATGCCACTCGCTACTGGGAGGAAGTAAATGAAGTAGAGGGTTGTTCCGAAGTCATGGCAGCCGCTTCCTTCAGGCTTGGTCTTTCACGGGACACCGACCTCTATAGGTCTTTGACGAAAAAGACACCTGCAGGTATGGGAGAGTTGATGTCCCGAATCAATAAGACTCCAGGGTAGAAGACGAAGTGTTGGGGGGCAAGGGAAAATTTTCGGCCCCAAGAAAGAAGGAAAGGGAGGGAGGAGACCTCCCCCAAAAGGGGTTAATGCCTTTGTCAGGTGGCTCTTTCAGAGGAATCCTGACCATATTCAAAGAGCCTATTTATAGGCTACTCAACAAGATTAAGAGGGAGCCCTTCTTTAAATGGCCGCCTAAGATGTTAGGTGATCCGTTTACCAGGAACCAGAAAGTAAGGTGTTCGTACCACCAAGATGTAGGACATCTTACTGAAGATTGTAGGGTCTACAAATCTTTCCTGGAGAAGCTGGTGCAGGAGGGGCACCTGAAAGAGTACATCGAGGAGGCAACGCCGAGGGGAGCTCGCGTCGCCGATAATCAAGCGACAGTACAAGGCAATGTCATCGATGTCATCCACGTCTGTCCAGTGGATCGTCCGACGTCAAATACCCTCAGATCTGATCTGAAGAGGGTGACTTTCACAAGGAAGGTGGACGAGGAGAAAGGGGAGCGGCCCAGTAAGAGGGTCCGGGAAAGTAACAAGGACATCACGTTTTCCAACGACGACCTGACGGGCGTTGTACTCCCCCACGAGGACGCCTTGGTCCTCACACTAAAGATAGGTAACTTTGATGTCAAGAGAGTCTTGGTGGACTCCGGGAGTTCCTCTGAAGTAATGTATTACGAGGTCCTAAAGCGCATGGGACTTGGCCCCCAAGATCTCGTCAAAGTAGACACACCCCTCGTCGGGTTTAATGGCTCATATGCTCTGCCCTTGGGCAAGATCACGCTACCCGTCATCACAGGGCCGGTTACGACAGACACGGAATTTGTGGTAATAGACTTCGACTCGCCTTACAACATAATCATGGGACGCGCTTGGTTACACGCACTGGGAGCGGTACATTCCACCTACCACCAGAAGTTAAAGTTTCCTACCCCGGAGGGAGTGAGGGAAATCCGCGGAGATCAGGCATCCGCCAAAACATGTTTCTATTCGGCCGTGAAGGCGGGGGTCGTCTCTAAGGAAAAGGAACGACCCCCAGAGGAAGTGCTAAATAAGTAGCAATTACAGTCTGGGCGATTCGGGGTCGATGAGCCACGGGTCGACCCGGCAGACCGATCAATGGAGGACCTCCTGAAGGTACCCTTGATGGAAGGATGTGAGGAGAGATACTTCCTGATCGGCTCCACCATGTCCCAGACTGAACAAAAAGACATGACTGATTTTTTGAGGAAAAATGCAGACGTATTTGCATGGGATTCCATGGAGATGAAGGGGATAAGCCCCAACGTTATCACTCACAAGCTTCACGTCGATCCCACCCATAAACCTGTCAAGCAGAAGCCTCGACGTACGGCCCCGCATCATGCCCAAGCCGTAAATGAAGAGGTGGAAATGCTCCTGGAAGCCGACGCCATCCGGGAAGTTCAATTCCCGGAATGGCTATCCAATACCGTTTGTGCAAAGAAGAAAGGTGGAAAATGGCGCGTATGCGTGGACTTCACAGACCTGAATAAAGCTTGTCCGAAGGATGACTTCCCCCTCCCGAAAGTGGACCAACTGGTGGACGCCACCGCAGGACACCAACGCATGACCTTCCTAGATGCTAGGGCTGGCTACCACCAGATTTCCCTCCATCTGTCCGATCAAGAGAAGACCGCATTCATTACTCCCAGGGGAGTCTATTGCTACAAAGTCATGCCTTTTGGCCTAAAGAATGCTGGGGCCACATATCAGAGACTTATGAACCGAATGTTCAAGAGACAGATAGGGGACACGATGGAAGTTTACGTCGACGACATGCTAGTAAAGAGTCGAAGGAAGGATGACCACCTTAGGGACCTGGAGGATACCTTCTCCACCCTTTGGGAGTATGGTTTAAAGTTGAACGCGGCGAAATGCGTCTTTGGGGTTGGATCCGGGAAGTTCCTAGGGTATTTAGTAAGCCGGCGAGGGGTCGAAGCCAACCCAGAACAGATACAAGCAATCCTAGACGTCCAAAGCCCCCGGACGGTTCGGGAAGTCCAAAGACTCACTGGAATGCTGGCTGCGCTAAACCGATTTATCTCTCGGTCATCAGACAAATGTAAGCCCTTCTTCGAGGCTATCAGGAGGTCCGGGAAGGGGACTTGGAACAATAAATGTGGAGAGGCGCTTGAAGGGATCAAGGAGTACCTCAGGGTTCTCCCAACCCTGTCCGTCCCGGCACCGGGAGAAACATTGTTCCTTTATTTGGCAGTGTCAGAGTTCGCAGTTAGTGGGGTGCTGGTCCATGAGCATGAACGTGAACAGAAGCCAGTGTACTACGTAAGCAAAGCCTTGTTGGATGCGGAGACGAGATACTTGCCATTGGAAAAGTTGGCTCTGGCACTTATCACAGCCGCGAGAAAATTGAGGCATTATTTCCAAGCACATCCGGTCATGGTCCTAGCGGATCAACCTCTGAAGGCTATTCTAAGGAAGGCGGACCTTTCAGGGAGGATAGCCAAATGGGCGGTGGAAATGGGGGAACACGACATCCGCTATGAACCTCGTACCGCCATAAAGGGGCAGGTATTGGCTGATTTCATAGCGGAGTTCTCCAAGGAAAGACCTCATTTCCACCAGGAGGAACCTCCCCCCATTATCAGACAGCCTTTGTCTCCATCCCAGGAACCCTCCTGGAACCTTTTCGTGGACGGATCATCCAACAACAGGGGTTCAGGTATCGGGGCGTTACTAGTTTCCCTGGAGGGAGTGGTCACGGAGCAAGCTGTCCGACTAGGGTTCAAAGCATCCAATAATGAAGCAGAATACGAGACTCTCATTTTCGGACTCAAACTCGTCGACGCAACAGGGGCGACAGGGTTGACGATCCACTGTGACTCCATGCTAGTGGTTAATCAAGTCAACGGAGAATTCGAAGCAAGGGACCCTAGGATGAAGGCCTACTACCATGAAGCGGTGACTTTATTCCACAAATTCGAGAAGGGGGAAATCAGGCAGGTACCTCGAGGAGAGAACGTCCATGCCGACGCCTTGGCATGTCTGGCCTCGGCGTTGGACTCCACCAAAACATGAAGAATCATCGTGGAATATCTTCCTTGCCCCACCATAGATCCAATCCCTTGTGTAGCCGTTATTCAACAGGAGGGGAAGCCCCCTAGCTGGGTGGATCCACTACTCAGATTCCTCCTCTCAGAAATACTCCCTGAATGTCCAAAGGAGGCTAGAAAGAGAAAAGTAAGAGCTCCAAGGTTTTGGGCTTCTCCAGATCAGAAGTTGTACCGAAAGTCGTTTTACGGGCCGTATCTACTCTGCGTCCGCGAAGACGAAGTTGAACCACTCTTGTACGAAGTGCATGAGGACATATGTGGGGGGCACTCAGGAGGACAATCCATGGCCCACCGCATCATGTCGCAAGGGTACTGGTGGCCGCGAATGCAGAGGGACGCGCAAGCATACGTTCAAAAATGTGATCAATGTCAAAGATTTGCACCAGCTATCCGACAGCCAGCCGGGGACTTGCACCCGTTAACTTGTCCCTGGCCGTTTGCCCAGTAGGGACTTGACTTGGTTGGGCCCCTCCCTAGGGCCCCCGGCAACAAGAGGTTCCTAATAGTGGGAACTGACTACTTCACAAAGTGGGTCGAGGCTGAGCCTCTGGCTCACATCAGAGATGCGAATACCAAGAAGTTTGTGTGGAAGAACATAGTCACAAGATTTGGGGTCCCCCGTGCCCTCGTATCAGACAACGAGACCCAATTCAACAGCGGGCCTTTCAAGTCTTTTTGTGAACACCTCAAAATCCGGAACTATTATTCCACTCCCGCGTACCCTCAGGGGAACGGGCAAGCTGAATCCTCAAACAAGGCTATCATCAATAGTATCAAGAAAAAGTTGGAAAGGGCCAAGGGAAAGTGGGTGGAGGAACTCCTCAACGTTCTGTGGGCCTACAGAACCACCCCTCGACGATCAACGGGGGAGACGCCATATGCCCTCGCATACGGGGTTGAGGCAGTCATCCCTCTTGAAGTAGGTCTTCCCACCATAAGGACACTGGCCTTTGACACAGGGGACAACGACCGCCAACTCGGCTTGGACGTAGACCTCGTGGAAAAGAAGAGAGAAGTGGCCGCCTTAAAGCTAGCCAAATACCAAGAAGGGGTGTCTAGGCTCTACAATAGGAGGGTCAAGTCTCGAGAATTCCGAGTAGGTGATCTTGTACTCAGGAGGGTGGTGGCAAACACCCGGGATCTGACGGATGGCAAACTGAGGCCCAATTGGGAGGGTCCATACAAAGTCACGTCGGTAGGAGGCTCCGGCTCGTATGAGTTGGAAGACATGGAAGGAAATGTTGTAAAGAGACCTTGGAATGTAATGAATTTGAAAAAATATTACTTTTGACGTTCAGATCTCATAACAAATGTACTATCTCAGAAAAGGCGCGACCCCGGAGGCGGAGTCCCAGACTCCTGCCTCCAAACAACAAACAAAGGAGTGCCTCCCGAAGAGGGCATGGCCCCGAGGGTGGAGTCCCAGACTCCTGCCTCCGAACAGGGGAACAGGAGCACAACTCTTAAAGACACGATCCCTCGGAACCAGGTGGCAAAGGACTCGACTCCACTTCCTCTGGCCAACAAGCTAGGAAGATGAAGCTAACCGGAGTAAAAAATATGCCAAGTTATCACACCAATAAACGACCGACGACGAGAAATCAAACCCCGATGGGAAAGATCCCTCGACGTCCTCTACATGGGTATAGCATTTGGGCAATGGTCCCGAAGTTCATAAAAAGTAATAAACAAAAAAAGTGATATGCAAAAGCAAAGTCGGTTTTTCATTTCCACAAGGGGCTTTGCGTCCCCAAGGCTACAAAAATTAGAAATGAAAGATTACTAGACAAAAAAGAGCCTAAACTACTGTGCTGGGGGTTCAGTCACGTCTCCACCAATGTTGCCCCCTATGTCTCCGAAGAGCTCGTCGATGCTGGCAAACAGGGTATCCGCAGCGGGGGCGTCGGCAGAGGGCACCGAGGCAGAGGCAGGGGCAGGAGGATTGGCAGTCGTTTGCGCCGCACTTGGCACTTGAACATCTTCTGCACCATCAGCCACTACTTCCCCAGAGGCAGCCACTATCTCTGAAGAAGGAACATAAGTGTGCTCCTGAAAAAGCAGAGAGTCTTCAGGCACCCCCGCCGCCCTCAGAGCCGCGTCCCATCCAAGCTTGAAGAATTCTTTCTTTTGTTCCTCGAAAGCTACCAGGATGTCGTCAGTGCACTGGTCAACAATCTCTTGCCGAGTCTTGTTGGCAGCTTCCAGCGCAGCTCGGACTTTGTCCAGTTCCTGGGTAAGGGCTGAGCAAGTCTGCTCCGACTCCGCCACCTTAGCCTCCGCCGCCGAGAGCTGCTTAGTTGATTCAGTAATTTTCTTCTCGGCATCGGCAAGGGCGGCGTTGGTTTTGTCAGCTTTTCCCTTGGTCACCTCGGCCTCTTTCAGAAATGCAGCTATCTGAGCAACCTGGGAAGACAAAGTCTTGTCTCTCGCCGCCACTTCCTCCTTGGTTGTCGCAAGGGCCGCCTGTGCCTCGCTTTTCTGCTTCTCCAAATCCTGAAGCACATCCCGCTGAGAATAGAAGCGATCGGCAATGGCAGAGACTTGCTGGGCAGTCTACAAGAAAGTTGAAGGGTCAGCAAAGTTAATGAAGCCAGAAAGTAAAATAAAAAGGTTGACTTAGACACTCACCACCAACGAGCTCTGAATGATGTTACGGATGAGTTGATTCAGTGGCCTGCCCCGGTGCTCCTCCATGTCGCCATGAAATAGGAGGGTCTCGCTCACGGCATAGGCCACGTGAGGAGAGTTAATGATTGAGTCAGACACTCGGATCGGCCTGCCTTCACGATCCCGAGCCCGAGGGCGCCACTCCGCTGCTTGAGTCGTTGGCACTGGGGGAGGAGGCGGAGTTGTGTCAGGAGCTGATGATGCTGAAGGAGGAGCAGGAGTACCCCTGCCCTAGCCAGCCCCGTCATGTCTTTGTTTTACTATCCTTTCCTCCTCTGGTTGTGGGTTTCTCTCGCGGCCCCGGCCACGCCCCGACGACCTCAAGGGGGAAGGAGGTGGAGGAAGATTAGTATGTGGAGTCCCCCTGGGCGGTGGAGGATGATTGATGGGTGGAGTCCCTCTGGGCGGTGGAGGAAGAGGTTCATTCGAGCTGCATCCTCGGCCCCGACTATCTTTGAGGGCGGCTCCTTTTTTGATCAGATCCAGGTTGTGGCGATAACTAGACATCGCGACCTCAAGGGCGTCCTCTACGTTCAAGTTATGAAGAACTTCGAAATTTGGCCAAGTGTCCCTCGCCGATGAACTGGGTTCAGTGTCAGTAGTAGCGGCAGGACCCCTTATCTCAACGACCTCGTCGTCTCCTTCCTCAGCGGCAACACCTTCGGCGATCCCCTCTACCTCGGCTTCAAGGGCCTTGTCAGGGTCGTTCTCTAAGTTTTCTGCAGCGAGCTCTGCTTCCTCCGAAGGGTCAAAGTTGTGAGGGTTTTGAGTAAACTTCTTGTACCCCGGAGTGTAGCCAAGAAGAAGATGGGCAGCTCGCCCTAAGCCCCTGGTTCCCAAGAAGTTCCACACAGAGCTGATGTCTCCGATGTTCACTTGATTTCGGGGAAGAGCCGTTGTCTCGGCGTCAGGGATCCCTAACAAACAAAAATAATCATCAGTTACTGGGCATAAGAAGAAAGTGGAAACTTGAATGAGAGAAGGGCCGACGTACTCGTAGTCCTCCACTGCTTGGGACACCACAAGTCAGCAGCGTATTCTGGACCAAACCCTTTCTCCCATTGACCGCCGAAGATGAGGAGGTCATCCTTGTACCCTTTGTCGGAATCTGGAAGGTGAGTGAGAAGGTACATAGTGGGGTCCCGAGCCTTGAGATAGTACATCTGTTAAGGCATGACCCTCACCAAGGCATAACAGAAGAGGATGTTGTCTAGACCGAGGTGCAGGTTAAGACGCTCGTTCAACGCGATGACACCCATGATGATCCTAAAGGTGTTGAGGCAACACTGCCCAGGAAATAGTCGGAACCGGCACAAGAAACGAAGGAGGAGAGGGGGAAGAGGAAACCTAATTCCCCCCTCCATGATGGCCTTCGTATAGAAGGGCATCTCGGCTTCAGTGCCAACGTTGGCCTTATGCCGATCTGCTTTGAACTCGTCTACCGTGACCTCGGGGGGGATGGAGTAATGAGTTTTAAAATTTACTATTTGTTGCCGACCCGCTACGGTATATTTGCGAGGCCGAGAAGGACCAGCCTCGTCAGCCTCGGCGACCCTCTTTGGACGACGTTTGGGCATATCTCGGGGGAAAGGAGGCCCTAGGGGGTGTTTTTCCTGGTTAAATGAACTGACTGGGATCGAAGGCAAGGCTACTCACGACACAGACGAAGAAAGGGGAGACGACTGGTCGCTGGAAAAACGAAGAAATAAGAAAAAGAAGTAAATGGTGCAAGGGAACTCACCGGAATAGGGGAGAAAGGTGGATGCAGTGGCAACGGATGGCCTTTGTCTTCAGGAAAACGTCAAATAAGGAAGGCAAAATGAATCGATAGCAGTGGCTCCGGCGACTCTCCGGCGACTAATGGCTCCAAAGGAAGGCTGGTTTTCGAAAAGGTGAGCAGGCAGGGGCTAAGTCTCGTTTATATAGGGCATGTCCCCATCATTGCGCACGAAGCACGATGTTGGGCGCATTTAATGCGCACGTTCTCCGAAGAGGGGAATGCGATTGTAGAAGTGATGGGGTAGTTGAGCCCTTTCACCTTCTGGACGACACGTCTCCTCTGCCGTACGAAGGCCAAGGGCTGGGGGCAGTTGATGGGACATTTTGTGAGGACAGTGCTTGACGAAAACCGTTGTTATTCCTAACCTCTTAACATCTCCCACAATGTATATATGATGTATGTGTGAGGGGAGTGTCACTCTCCCTTGGGATGATGTCAAAAGAAAGGGCAACAGAATGGTGGTGGAAATGAAATGTATGAAATGGAATGTGCGAAATGGACAAAAGTGCTCCCCAAGTGCAAGGAGTCTTTTGCTTGTCGTGTTTTACTTGAAATGAGTATTCCAAGGTCGTCTCCTCAGGAAAGGAGTTGTATCATCATGAAGGTGATTTTAGTGCAAGAAAAGTGTAAAATCATTTGTTGTTGGAGTTGGTTTGTGGTGAAATTTGAATGGACAAAAAATGTTGGCTAGTCCTAGCGGTCACTCCAATGGAAATACCAATTCAACTCAAATCATTCCTCTAATAGAGTATAGATGAACGATTGATTCGTGGGAAGCTAGAGACGAGATTGGGTGAGGATCTAAGCATAAACCGTGACAAGTCTACGGAATATCAAAGACTCACTATCTCATCCACTCTCTACCCAGTCAAACCGAACCACTGTACTCTGAGGGAATGAGAGAAAAAGAGTTGAAATAGCATTTCCAAATGGAGGTCTCCTTTTGGACTAGCCAACTAAAAAGCTTAGCTACTCATGCTTAAAAGGGAAACAACAATGAAATGGAAAGACATTATGAAGAAATAAAAATTAAAGCTAAGTATAAAAGAAATGCATCAACATAACTTTGACATATTACAACAAGAGCCGATCTTCGACAAAGAATGAGTGAATCACGTTCCACCCTTCACGGCTTTGGTAAAGCTCTAGAAAAGTGGAAGAGTTTCACTCCTCTAAGGGGAAGAAGGAAGCTCCAACAATGGAAGTAAAAGAACACAATACTTAAAAGAACGCAATAATTACTTGGCGGGTATTCCACAACCAAGAGATGATAATACTATAAAAGAAAGCAATGACATAAATGAAAACAATAACTACTTGGTGGGTAATCCACAACCAAGAGATGATAATAACATAAAAGAAAGCAATAATTAAAAGAAAGTAATAACAACTTGGAGGGTATTCCACAACCAAGAAAGATCTAGTAAGCATACAAAGAAAATAACAACTTGGAGGATTTTCTACAACCAATAGCTCTAGCAAAAATTGATTATTTTACAAGCCACAAAGGGGTGGTATTTATAGACAACCAAAAGATAACCTTTACAAACATCAAGGGATGGCATTCACAAACCCCAAAGATGCCATTCACAAGCCCAAGAGATAACATTTACAAACTTCCAAAAATTGTCATACACAAGCTTCCAAAAGTTGTCATACACAAGCTTCCAAAAGTTGTCATTCACAAACCTCCAAAAGATCACATTTGGATTACTTTAATCTCTCTTTGTTTAGGGCTTTAATAATTGTCATCTTAGAATTTGTAGCTTTGTCACAATTGGCTCCCCGATAGTTTGTAGTTTTGACGCATAAAAAACCTGAAAAGAACAACAATTAATGCATTATCCCTAATTCACACACTAACCATAATAGGTCAATTTTGATTAGTTTAACTTTGTTTTACTAACACAATTGACCTATTAACTTATTTAATTCATGCATTAATTGTGATTAATCAGACAGCAAACGATGACACGTGTCCTCGGGACCATGGTGCTCCCGATGGCTATGATTACTACACGTGTCCTCGGCACCAAGATGTCACTGGGTGTTTAGGATGATGACACGTGTTCTCGGCACCTATGGACCTCAATATTCACCAGCACCTACATGTCCTCAGCACCTAAGCTTCTCGGGATAAAGAGACCCGACCACGTGTCCTCGGCACCAGGTCTCCCGCCTGATTCCATGACGACTTGTCCATCCTCGGTCTTAGGGGTTCCTTGATAGGAGCATGTCATCTCGGTCCTAGGTTATGTGCCGACATCCTTCAATCCATTAAACTAAGTCAAGTAATGAGTCACTAGCTTGCCCTTTCCATCAAATCAGAAAGGCAGGGTGAACAGAGCTGGTAACCAAGAGGGTATGGACACGTGGCGTTATGAACAGAGCCGTACATAGCTTTACAGAAAGGTCCCAACCATTATTCAACTATGCAGGGGATCATTTAATAAATACTCAGGATGATGGGACGTCCTTGGTGACTGATGGAGCCCAGAAAGGGGCGCATTAAGTGCCTCAGAGATCAGGCATTTAATGTATTTACATAAAAGCAAGAGCATTTATTGCTCGGGCGCCCGAGGAAGAGATCATTGATTGTTCGCGGCGCCGAGCATTTAAGAACCGGCAATCAGTTGAACTACTTGATTGTATGGGATTCCTTGATGAGGGGAGGGGTTCCAGGATTGTAATAAATACCCCTCCCCCTCACGGAACACTCACCGAATGCCTTGTTGACTCTCCTTACGAGGGCTGCCTTCAACTCTAATTCACCTCCCTGGGGGGTATGGGGGGTCCCGGAGCTTCGAAGGGATAGAGAAGCGGAGCTGAGTACTAGTATGTTCTGGCCATAAGCCACTAGGGGACAAGGGCTAGTCCAGGATTTCGCGCTGAAGAGGCCTTCGCTCCGTTGGGACGAGCTGGTGGAGATGTGGTGCGAAAGAGATAAAACGCTTCCCCATGACTGGCACAGCCTATTACTCACTAGCCTGTAATGTTACTACCAACAAAGGTATAAATAGTCTTCTAAGAGACAAAACAAAGGTACGCAAGAAAAACACAAAAGAACAATACAGTGCTCTCCATATTCTCTCTCTCAAAATAGAACTAACTTAACCGTCGGAGGGGATACGCCGGAGACACTCCGGCGCCCTTCTAACCCTTCTTTTTGGTGCCAAGATACACCGGAATGCACCATCGTCCCCCGGAGTTGATCCAAATACTTTGGGATTGAGCCGTCCAACCTAATCAAGTTCTCTTTGGCCAGATTGCTCCTCCCTCTGCCTCACGAGATCTTGACGTCAGAGGTATACACGAGTTCACATGTGCCCTGTTTCTACTCATACATCTATTGTGCAAAAATCGGTACACACACTTTTCAAATTGATTGGGCATTTAATTTCATGTTAGGGATCCTATAGGTTTGAAGTATTGAATTGTAACAGTTTATAACTTGCCTCCCACCTACCTTGGTGGTTTTGATATTGGAAGACAACAAGGCTATCTTACATCAAACTAATGCTCATTGCTTGTGTCACTCCTGCATTCTGGTTCGTCATTTCAAAATCAGGTTTTTTTGAGCTGCTCCCATCTTGCAACTGAACTTTCAAAATGCTTCCAGATAGGATGATGGGTACCTTGCCTTCCTTTCCTGGTGTTTATTAAATTATCTCCCAGTTATCAACTGGCAAGGTGGGGCGTGAATATCCTGGCACAGTACCAGTTGTTTATTTCTGTAAACTGTCTTGCCCTCTCTGAAAGATGCTCTGAGCTGGAACTCCTTATCCCAAGGACGGGCCAACTCTGTTTGTTTCTATCAATAGAAGTAAGGTGGTGTCAACATTGCTAGTTTATTTTTGGAGTCAAACATGAATGTTGAAGCTTATAGAAGGTAAGGAATCAAAGAAATCACAATCAATGGTCTTGGTCTCCCATTAATATGTGGCATTGACTGTGTTGCCTTTCTTGAGGTGGATGTTACCCAATGCTCTCTCATGTTCGGGATTTGCCCATTGTCTGCTAAGCAATCTGCACATCTGGTGCCTGCTCTAAATGCGTGCATTACTTCCTTTGCCAAGAACGACCCAAAAGAGCATTAGTGTCTTGGATCGGGTTTATGCTTGATCAGATTCAATATCTTCCATTTCAAAGAGCAGTAAGTTCAGTATATTTAACACATTCATATGTTGTTGTGTCTTCACCATGTTTATATCCTACCATTTTAGATTTTCCATAGGGGCTCATGCATGTTGTGTGCGCTGGTTTCTTGAAAACTAATCCTATTGCCTTTATTTAGAAAATCTAGTTGGCAGTTGACCAGTTAAACAATCTATTAATAGCCCTTTGATTAGAAAATCCCTCCTCCACCATCTTCTCTCTGTGTTCAACCTCCCATTGTTATGCAACCACCTCTTCCCATGCAGGCCACCACATCTGTCCCGTGTTGCCCTTACCACAATCCCTCTCCTTCACTCTTTCATGGAGGAGCAGGAACCACCTCCCGGCGATGGAAACTATAACCCCTTGAACGAAAAACCAACCATTTCACCTACAGAGAATGCAAACCCTGACCATTTACCAAAATATCACAGCCTGTCTTTGGTTCTGCAACATTTGTCATCCAGATTCCCGAAGATCAAATTTATCTCGTCCCACACCACCTGAACATGTTGTGCTGGCCCAACGCCGAAATCATTGGGCTCGGGGCATCGGAGCAAATAATGGGCCTGACCAAAGGCCCAACTCAGATAATGGTCCCGGCCCAAATCAGTCCCCATTGGGTCCGGCCTAGAAGAGACTCAAATCTAATCAAGCTCATCAAAGCCCCAGAGTCACGCCATGCTCAAGTCAAGGAGTCAACAACGCCATCAGAGAGCATCATCCACGCCATCCTAGGACATGGTCTTGAGGAGATCTCCACGGCCTCTCAGCAACTATTGCATCTGTTACGAGGATGACACCCACGTCACCAAATCAGTCTTTCGGTTACTTATAAGGCGCTTCAATCTGTTATGAGACACTTATAAATTGTAAGTCCCGCTTACACATGGGGGATATCTCTCACATCTTGTATCTCATATATCACTGATACTTGAGTACCCAACACTCCTTGAAACAATAAAAGACTCAAATCATCATAACCCTTCGTAGTGTAGTAAGTCACATTGACCGAATCACTTAGAACAACTCCAACAATACTATCTAAAATAGCTACTCAAAATATATTTAAATATTATACTATCTACTTTAGCTAACCACTTTTTCAAATTCACTCAAACGTTATCTATTTTAGCTAACCACTTCAACTAACTATAACTAACTTTCAATAATAAAATTTAAAAAATAACAATTCAACTAAACATTGTATAAATTTAATCAATTATGGGCTACAAGAGTAAATATCATAAAAGAATATTAGCCACCATCTCCACCGAAGAGGAGGAAGAACAATCTAAGGCTCAAACGATGCTTGGAGCAGACTGGAGCAATTCGAACGCCATGGAAGGAAGAATTGAAGGTCGATGAGAAGGTTGATTTGGGAGAGAAGGTAACAGTCGAAGGTGGGATTGAGATGGGTGGGGTTGTATCTACTTCTAATTTCAAAAATTCAGTTGGTGGGGGTTTTTGGTGGGGTTTCAGTGGAATTTTTGGGTTTTTCGGTGGGTTTTTCAGTGGAAGTTGAGACAGAGAAAACCAAAGAGAGCTCCTTTAAGATAGAGAAATCCAGTTGAGACAGAGAAAACCAGTGGGAGCAAAAACACAATAGCGAGTTCCTTTGCCTCGCCAGGAATAGCCAGTCAAATGAAGGTTATGGGAAGTAGCTAGTATGATAGCTAGTCTGTTGGAAACAAGATTTAAGGACTGTCTATGTAAAATAGCTAAGAAGGGCATTTTATTGAAGCTCTTGAAGTTGTTCTTAAATTATGTTTTGCTTGTGTTGTCTCTCCTTATTTATTTATTGCATTTATTACTTGACATGTACATAAAATCAATTTGTACATTACCCGAGTTTCAAGGAATAATCAAAGGTGGTACGATAATAGAGTGGCTATAAAGGTTGTTTTTTTTGTGGGAGGGGGGGGGGAGGGGAAGGGAAAATCTCTCCCTAACTTTGAAGTAGATATAAATAGAGATGGATTCTATGAAAGAATGGAAATCAAATTGTTTTTTACTCCCAAAAAAGTTGAAGATGGGAAAGATGAAATGAGAATCACATATTTTGTTTTTCGATAAGTAAGATAAAGATGAAAATCAAATATTAATGGCACTTTATACGCCCATTGGAAAGTGAACAATGAGCTTAGCCCTTCGATTAGATTTCCACATTCGAAAAATAATTGTTACTATCGATAGAAGTAATAATGTGAACACCACAAAATAAATTTGAAGAATATTTAAATTTTTTTATCTCTATGCATATAAAAAAATTCAAAATTTATTTGAGGGTGGGCTCACCCCTTACTAGCTCTGCCCATGACAAGCGGTTAATAATTCGCTAATGACTATAGGTGTCTTTAAAAAAAAAATTTGCCAATTGGTAATAAATGTGGTAACCAATTTAGTTACGTTCATCGGTGCTCAGGTGATTAAGGATTTAAGGTCATCTTGAATAGAGTCTTGCTAAAATAAAAAAATATTTTAGCTTTATTGATATATTTTTATTCGAAAATTATAGCCATCCAAAATTGAATCTTACAATACAAAAAAGAAAAAAGGAAGTATTTGCAAAACTAAAAGAAATAAGGGTAGGGTTATTCCCACCCCACAAATCTTCATTTTCACCTCATTTAATTTCTCATTATCAAATTACTAAGTCCACCCCTTCTATTCTTACCTCATTACTAACTAAGTCAATCTCATGCTATATACACCCCCTTTAATAAGTAAACCCACTTTATATTTTGTAATAAGGTTTCATTCTTTATCTCATCTCATGCACTCACAAAACTACTTTTTTAATATGAATTTTTTTAGTGAGATACATGTTAGTATTAGTTCTCAATTTAATCATATGTTTGATTTCATATTTGTTATATAAAGTTTTATTATTTTCGATATGTTTGATATCTCTGTCAAGTTTTATAATTTTTTATTTAGAATTTATATGTGTATATATATGTATACTTTCATATTGTTTGTTCTTTTTTTATCTTATTAAGGTTTTGCATCTATACTTGTTATTTTTTTTCTTGTTCGATTTTGTGTTTATGCTTGATTTTTTTTTTTTTTTCATATTTGGTTTTGGGTCTTGTAATTTTGTTTGTTCATTTAATCTTTACTTGGATTTTTTTTCCTTCTTATTTCAGTTTGCTTCTTTCTTTCTGTTTTTTCCTTGTTTCGGTATTTTCTTTTTTCTTGTTTCGGTTTGCTTCTTTCTTCTTCTTTTTTTTTTTTTTCTTTTTCTTGTTTCGGCATACATGTTTTCTTTTACTTGTTTCGTTTTTGATTTTTTTTTCTTATTTCGTAAATATATTTATGCAATCAAACTAATTGTCTTTTTTCATTATTTTTATTCCTACGATGATTTCTTTCATTAAAGAAGTATACATAGAATGAGTGAACTTAACTATTAATGGGGTGGACTTAGTTATTAATGGGCTGGGTATAAAAGGGGTGGGCTTAATAGTTTGATAATGAAAAATTAAAGGGAAATTTGGAGGCCGGTTCTCCTATATGGATTTATTTGGACTTAAGTCTGTCAAGGAAACTTATTTGTTATGAAGTCCGTTTTTTGTCGATTTTACCATACTATCCCTTCCCTTTAGAAGTGAAATAAAACTAAAAACTAAAAACTTTTAAATCTTAGGAGTTTGACTAATATTAAAATCTTTTCTCTCTCATATCTATCTACTAGTTATTACCCGTGCCTAAAGACACTATAAAACAAACAAAAAAATCTTAAACAATTGTCCAAATTCAAAAGGAATAGCTTTAAAATATTTATACAAATTCTTCTTTCAAAATGACTCGAAATATATGGACCATATTCTCTATATTAATGGAACTGTCATAAAAATATATAAAAACTCTCCAAAATAACATCATATATACAAATGTCTCTAGGAAAAAAAAAACAAATACTAACATAACCTATTGAAATTTACAATCTTTATGCAATTAAAAAAATAAATAAAATTGTGCTCATTTATAAGACTCGCGAATTTATCACATTTACTACCACTCAATCTAATAGCACAATATAATTATAAACTCAACCACCATATTTCCAATCCACCTATCCCCATGAAATAAATACCTCAAGCCAAAAAAAAAAAAAAAAATACTAACAAACACATTAAATTCACAATTTTTAAGTGATAAATAAAATCAACCCGAATCTTGTTCATTTATAAAACTTATGAATTTATCACCACTATCACCATTCAATCCCCAAATGATATAATATAATTATAAATTTAATCACCAAGTGTCCAATCCTTCACACACACACACACACATATATATATATACACACAGAAACAAACTCACTCACATTTCTTTTTTGGTTACCAACAAACCCTCCTAACCAATAACTCATGTTTTTAAGATAAAATAATAATAATATAATATTTAATTTAGAAATAGGGTAAAAATTATGAACATCCTCTGAGTTTTAACAATATTACACAGACACCTTCTGACATTTTATAAATAATACGGAGACCCCCTGAGGTCTAAAATTTATTACATGGAGACTCCTTATGTCTTCCTTCCGTAAATATTGCCAACGAAAATTGATAATTTCATCCCAAAAAACGTTATTATTTTTACAATTGTCCTTCTCCAAATTTAGTACCAAAAAAATTAAAAAAATAATAAAATTTGATTTAGTACCCAAAAAATTGATTCAATAAATTTCAATATTAATTTGATAACATTAAAAATTATTTTTTTATTAATTCGATAAAGTTGAATATAAATTGGACAAAATTAAATGTCATTTTTTGATAAAATTATATATTAATTTACAATCTAAGGTTCATTTGTGTTGAATATTATTTGGTGTTTATAGTCAATGTGCTATTTTTTATTTACATTAAGTGTTATTTACAAATTAAGAAATAAGTGGTAAAATACATGCTGTCAGATATATAAAAAATTTGAATTAGTTTCATCGAATAAATAATTGTATAATATGTAGTTTTATTTTTATGGAGTAAATAATAACAAAAAAAATACGGGAAAAACAAAAAAAAAATAGTATGTGAGAGAGAGAGAGAGAGTTATATGAGAGATAGGAGTCTTAGAATTGTAAAATGAATGAAAGTTCAATTAGGACCATTGGATCAAATCTTTATTTTCACCCCACAAATCTTCATTTTCACCTCTTTTAATTTGTCATTATCAAATTACTAAGTCCACCCATTCTATACTTACCTCATTACTAACTAAATCAACCTCATGTTACATACACCCCCTTTAATAAGTAAATCCACTTTATATTTTGTCATAGGGTTTCATTCTTTATCTCATCTCATGCACTCACAAACTACTTTTTTAATATGAATTTTTTTAGTGAGATACATGTTAGTATTAGTTCTCAATTTAATCATATGTTTGATTTCATATTTGTTATATAAATTTTTATTATTTTCAGTATGTTTGATATCTCTGTCAAGTTTTTATAATTTTTTATTTAGAATTTATATGTGTATATATATGTATACTTTCAGATTATTTGTTCTTTTTTTATCTTATTAAGGTTTTGCATCTATTATTGTTATTTTTTTCTTGTTCGATTTTGTGTTTATGCTTGATTTTTTTTTTTTTTTTCATATTTGGTTTTGGGTCTTGTAATTTTGTTTGTTCATTTAATCTTTACTTGGATTTTTTTCCTTCTTATTTCAGTTTGCTTATTTCTTTCTGTTTTTTCCTTCTTTCGGCATTTTCTTTTTTCTTGTTTCGGTTTGCTTCTTTCTTCTTCTTTTTTTTTTTTCTTTTTTCTTGTTTCGGCATACATGTTTTCTTTTACTTGTTTCGTTTTTGGTTTTTTTTTCTTATTTTGTAAATATATTTATACATTCAAACTAATTGTCTTCTTTCATTATTTTTATTCTTACGATGATTTCTTTCATTAAAGAAGTATACATAGAATGAGTGAATTTAACTATTAATGGAGTGGACTTAGTTATTAATGGGCTGGGTATAAAAGGGGTGGGCTTAATAGTTTGATAATGAAAAATTAAAGGGAAATTTGGAGGCCGGTTCTCGTATTTGGACTTAAGTCTGTCAAGGAAACTTATTTGTTATGAAGTCCGTTTTTTATCAATTTTACCATACTATCCCTTCCCTTTAGAAGTGAAATAAAACTAAAAATTAAAAACTTCTAAATCTTAGGAGTTTGACTAACATTAAAATATTTTCTCTCTCATATCTATCTATCTATATAATAAAGTAGCTAATTTTGTTTGTCTTTAGCTTTTCGCGGCTCAGATCATTTCAACTTTTGATCCGACGGTCCTCATACCAAATTTTCCTAACACTCCTATCTCTCATCTAACTCTCTTCCCTTATCTCATACTAACCAATACAGACTCCTATCTCCCCTTTAACTTTATCTTCCTATCTCAACAATAACTCTTTTTCCCTCTCTCCCTCTTCTCTTTCTCTCTCCGATACACTCTCCCTCCTCTCTTCTATTACCCAGCAACCCATTTTCCATTCTCTCTTCCATACCCAGCAACCCATCTCTTATATCCACCAAGCCAGTAACTCCCACTAACCAATCTCTTTCATTATCTCTTTCATTTTTAAAAATACTAACAACCCATCAACCCATTTTCCATTCTCTCTTCCATACCCAGCAACCCATCTCTTATATCCACCAAGCCAGTAACTCCCACTAACCAATCTCTTCCATTATCTCTTTCATTTTTAAAAATCCTAGCAACCCATCTCTTCCATTTTCCCACCAACTCTCACCCGGCACCTCTCTCTCTTCCTTATGTTCATTTTTTTATTGTATATTTGGGACAGGACTTGAATCTGCTTAGAAATAAGATTCACTGGAAATTGCGATTCTTTGAATTTTTTGGTTTGATTCCATTTGTTGTTCGATTCAGATTTGTGGCTTCATACTGATTTTGTTTTTTCGATTTGATCCTCAGGCAATTCCATTTGTTATTTGATTGATCCTCAGGCAATTCCAACGGTGTCACAGCCAAGCCAACGCTAGAGCCAATTGTCGGTGCGAAGCAAATCGAACGCCACCAGAACGTCGTCGGACTGGCAAGTATGATTTCTATCTCTCATTCTCCTTCCTCTCTGCTCCTTTCTTATCTCTACCTCTCTCTTTGGAAAATCTCCTTCACCACCACAACCACCAGTTTCTACTATTAATCCCCCGGACCCCTACAACTCACACACACACACAAATTCACACATCTCCAATCCAGTCCACCGACATCACCGTAACTCCCCTTCCATCCCTCTCTGCTCCACCCCTGAGTCATAGTTTTCGAAGCCCCTCCGCCTCCTAAGCCATTACCACCCTCTGCTGCCCTAGCCATCACGCCAACCACCGTTAAATTTAGCGTCTACGAAGTGAGTACATGTGAGATAAAAATAAACTTATTGAGAAGGAAGTAAAATATTGATGCTTTAATTCCCTCATCTCCGACTCTCTCTGGTGGACTACAAGCTCTTTTTCTCTATACGTCTCCAAAATCTTGGTGTGCTTCCGTGTTATATAGGTGCCTCCATGTGTTTGTTAAATTGCTCCATTGATAAAAAGAGTTCAAGTGCCCATTTGTTTCTATGTTTTATAAGCAAGAAACACTATTTCGAATCCATTTTTACCACTTGGGAAAATATAGTGGCACCCTCCTATTCGATGTAAATTCTCATAACAATAAATAGGTGTATGTTTGTGTGGGGAGTGTTTGATTTGTGAAGGAAAACACAAGCTTCACCATGAGTTTGAAGTTGGTATTGCTGAATGTAGTGTTGGTGGTGTACTGGTGTGGTTATTGATTTCATGGTGTCAAACGAACACAAGGCTATCATCGTTAATGGGTATTTCTAATTTTGATTCACTTGATATTTTTAGATTAATTTTATTGTGTAGATTTTGTATTCCTGCTTATTTAAATTTGTAGCATACCCTTAATTGTAATGTTGTCTAATATTGATTAACTTGACATTCTTAGATTTATTTTACTGGTGAAATTTTCTATTTATGTTTATATCAATACCAAATCAAATATATTATGCAAAATTCTACTAGAGTGTTTTCTTTGTTCCTTCAAGTTGTATTTGTCCATGCTATTTGAAGTATGTTGTTCCTCACTTAAACTGTGCACTTGATTCTGCCCAGGTCATGGTTAGACTTTGCAATTGATTAGGCTGACCGATTTCCAACACACTCTTCTTGGGTCTATTGGTGAATGATGTCACATGTGGTTTGAGGGTGTTGCGGTTTCGACGCACCCAAGGTTTGAATTCTTTGACCCTTGGTTCATTGAACTTTGTCGTTTGGAACTTTCTTGGGTTGTTGAACTTGATAATTTGTTAATTGCACTTATTCTCAATAAACCTATGGAAGTTTCCATTGAAGCCCAATGGTTCGATGGGCTCAACTTCAATGGTTGTATGCAAAGTGTTAGTTATTTCACTTCAATTAAAAAAAACCTTAATTACTATTTTGATTTGTTTATAAAAATGTCTATCTTTTTTTATATATAAGAAGTATTGTGCATGAGAAAATTTCAGTGGTAGAGAATTTCAAAATAAAAAAACCAACATTTTTGTTGTAGAGCTAATTGTAAGAAAGGATTTGGCTTCCCTTATCTAAAGCTCATTTGTTAGTTTTTCAGTGTCTTTTTTTGTTGGTCTTGATTTGGCTGCAATTTAGTTTTTAGTGGTTTGAATGCTCATTACCACCACATTTGTTGGAATACTGAATTGTTTGGATTCTCATATCTCTCTTATTACTCTTTTTTTTTTTTTTAAAACAAAACAAAAGATAGAGGTTTCTAAAATTGGAGCACGGAAATAGCCGTCCAACAACTGCTTCAATTGAAATCACAGGTAATTAAATGTGTTGTTTGATGCCAATTAAGTTGTAAGTGCATATCATTTACAAATAAGCTGTAGTTTTATGTCTTGATCCAAATTTTATTATGGATTATGGAAGCAACAGAATGGTAGTCCTTTGGAAAGACTTCTATCAAATAGCTACGACTATGGATTTGGTGGAGTGCAAGAGTTTGATTGAATTATGCATGGACAATCTCGGATTTTGGGAAGCTAAGAGAGGATCTTGGTCTGCAAGACGCTGTGTATCTGTTTTAGACATGATGTCTATAACGATTGTAGTGGCGAAATTTTGGGAAGAGTAATTTGGCACCGGATTGTAAAATTTACTAGCATATATGCATTTTCTTGACTCTCCACATCTAGCTGCTTTAACAGGTGACGATATTCCTTCCTAATGGGCGAGATTCTTGGAATTCAAATAAATGAAGATGTCTATTGTGCAAGAGTAATGTTATTAAGATCTAAAAAATAGATCTAATTTGTTAACCTAATGATATGATAGTGAGGTGATCTAATAGTGTTATTGTGACTATAACTCTTGGACTTTTTCATTGGGATTTCATCACTTGACACGTCATTATGTCAATAAATAAGGTCAATTTTTTATATCCCAATAATATTACTCATTATGCAATGGATAGAAGATTTGGAAAGTGATCCTCATCCTACAAATTAGGGTTCCCAATTTATTTTGGAATATTTTTAGTAATTGTATTTTGTTCTAACTAACTAGGATTTTAAATTATCCATGAATACATCGTCTTTGTTCCAACTCATGGATAGCTCTAGATAGATTTGGATGTGCTTCATCATGCAATTCTACATTGAAGTCTTAGCTTCCATTTTGTAACAGGGGCTTCCCTGCAAAGCCCTGTCTTTTATTATCTCATTAAAATTTTCAACAATTGTATACATATATTTGTATTTTTTGGGGTTTTGTTTTAGTGGAAAATTTTGCCAAATTTTAAAAAAAATTATGGTTCCAAATTTTTTATATAGTGCCTTCAGGCACGGACAATAACTAGTATTCATATATAAGTTAAGAGTTTGACTAACATTAAAATTTTCCCTCTCTCTTATCTATCTATATCCATACATAGGTTAGGTATATATATATATATATATATATATATATATATATATAGTAACATTAAAAAAAAATAGTAACATTCAAATACAAAAAAAAAGTTATCATTTGGACACAAAAAATAATACATTTAAACATAAAAAAAATTGAAACATTCAATATTAATATTTTTAAAAAATAACAACAGTAACATGTTCAACAAAAATATTAACATGTTCAGCAAAAATAGTAACATGCTTAACAAAAACTATAACATGTTTAACAATAATTATTTTTCACAAATTCAAACACAAAAAATAGTAATTTTCAAATACAAAAAAAATAGTAACATTGAATATTAATATTTAGTAAAATAATAGTAGTAATATGCTCAACAAAAACAGTAACATGCTCAAAATAATAGTAACATGAACAATAACATACTCAACAAAAGCAGTAGCATAAACAGTAACATAATAAAAAAAATAGTAACATGAACTTGAATATATATATTCGGCTACCACTTTTCTCACTATAGCACTGCCACCATTACACCATCGTCACCTCCCGAGCAACGCCAACCATCACGTTGTCGTCACCTCCACAACAACGCTCACCACCATCACCACCACACAAAATCCCATTTAAATTCCACTTCGATAGATCCTTTTTACTCAACACCACCGCCACCACTATACTTGCATCATCTCCATAATAACCCAGCGTACATATCTATATATATATATACATACATATATAACAAACAAAAAAAGTCTTACACAATTGTCCAAATTCAAAAAGAATGGGCCAAAAATATTCATACAAATTCTTCTTTTAAAATGACTCGAAATATATCGCCGATCATATCCTCCATATTAATAGAACTGTCGTAAAAATATATACAACTCTTCAAAACAACACCATATATACAAATGCCTCCGAAAAAAAAAACAAATATTAACATAATCCATTGAAATTTACAATCTTTAAGTAATAAATAAAATTTTTCTCATTTATAAGACTCAAGAATTTATCACATTTACCACCACTCAATCCAATAATAGAATATAATTATAAACTTAATCACCATATTTTCAATCCACCATATCTCCATGTAATATATATCTCAAGCAAAAAAAAAAAAAAATTACTAACATAACACAATTAAATTCACAATCGTTAAGCGATAAATAAAATCAACCAAATCTTACTCATTTATAAAACTCATGAATTTATGACCATTATCACCATTCAACCCCAAATGGCACAACAAAATTATAAATTTAATTACCAAATTTTCAATCCTTCACATATAAATATACACAGAAACATACTCTCACACATTTTTTTTTTGCTACCAACAAAGCTTCCTAATTAATAACTGCTTTTATTAAAAATATAATAATTCAAGTTTTTATGATAAAATAATAATAAATTAATATCTAATTAAAAAATAGGGAAAAAAATACGGACTTCCCCTGAGTTTTGACAATATTATGAAGACACCCCCTGATATTTTATAAATAACACGGAAATCCCCAAAATTTAAAATTTATTACACAAAGACCCCTTTGTCTCCCTTCCTTCAATATTGCTAACGTAAAGTGATGATTTTATCCCAAAAAAATTATTATTTTTATAATTGCCTTTCTCCAACTTGAGTATCCAAAAAAATTAAAAATTTAATAAAATAAAATAAGATTTGATTTAGTACCTAAAAAATTGATATAATTTAGTATCCCCAAAAAATTGATTGAATGAATTTTAATATTAATTTGATAACAATAAAAATTAATTTGATATTAATTTGACAAAGTTGAATATAAATTGGATAAAATTAAATGTCAATTTCTGACAAAAATATATATTAATTTACAATTTATGGTTCATTTCATGTTTAATATTATTTGTTGTTGATTAAACCAACATGAACTTGACCTTAAATTCTAAATTTTTTTGTTGTATATAAACTTAAAAATTTGTATTTTAACCCATATAATTTAAATACAGATTTTTTCATAGCATAGCGTATTCTCACTTACTATATAATTTAATTATTCTTTATTATTTTTACAATCAATTTCAATTTTGACTTCAACTTTGAATATTCGTAAAATTCAAGCAAAGTTAAGTTTAAACAAAAATATATACTTTATACTTGACAATCAAATTCAGCTAAATTCGAATTCTAATCATAATCACGTCAAACCGATAATTAAGTAAACCGGTAAAAAATTTTAAAAAATTTTAACACGAACATGAACCATGTAATAAACAGGTAATACGGCACGACTCGTTTAACCAATTTACAAAAAAATAAAAAATAAAATATTATTTTAATAAATTTTTACACTCCATTTATTTGCTTCCAACTGTACTTTCCTCAATTGAAGGAATTCCAGTCAACAGCTCACGTGAAAATCACACTACAAAGGTTGGTTAAAATGAGAAGTTCACTACCCTTTTTATAGGCAATTGAAGTCTCTCCTCTCCACTCCTTGTCGATGTGGGATTCAAAGAAAAGGGGCAAAAGGCAATTTAATGCCTCAAGGCTCAAAACTTCACTTTCCTACTATTGATATGCTTTTTTTTTTTTTTTTGAAATGTTTTATTTATTTATTTTTTCTTTACTCATTCATTATTTTATATATATATATAATTTATTATTATATTAAATTTAAACGCGTTGACAGGTCTCACCCGAATATGACCTGTTTATTAAACATATGTTAATAAACCTATACTTTATTAGCGATAATCCTTGTTATTGTACTATTATTTTGTTAATTTTAAATTACGCGTTTGAACTGGTTATTATATAAATTGAATTATATATATAGATATAGATATAGATATCAATATAGATATATAAATATGACGGCATATGTTAATGAACTTATATTTTTTTTAGAGATAATCCTTATTATTAGAGTTTTAATAGATTTTAGATATATTTTATTTTTATTATATATATGTGTGTGTGTGTGTGTGTGTGTGTGTGTGTGTATAACCGTCCAAGTCAATCTCTCCCATGGTTTGAATGGAAATGAGGAGAGATAAAAAAGAATGTAGTAGAGTCCTGTAAGGATGTAGATATCTCTCCAATGGTTTGAATGGGGATGAGGAGAGATAAAAGGAATGTAGTAGAGTCATGTAGGAATGTAGATTAATTAGAATCGTTGGATCAAAAACTTAAAAATGATCTGAGCCGCGAAAAGCTAAAGACAAAGAAATCTAGCTACTTTATTATATAGATATATATATATATAAATAGAGAGAGAGCGAGAGCGAGCTTTGAATTTGAATTTTAAATTTATGATGAAGATTTTATTGGCATATTTTAATTGACATTGAATTAAGGGATAATAATTTCCAAAATAGGAAATTAATTTAACTTCCTTTCAAGGAAGGGTGTTTTTAAGATTAAAAAAAAAAAAAGTGGACTTAAGTCATTACATATAATTTTAAACATTGATTTAGCCCCTTATAAGTTTCCTTGCAGGACTTATCTCCAAACAAGTACATCTAGGGGGACTTACTTCCAATTTTCACAAAATTAAATGGGGGTAAAAATAGAGATTTGTGGGGATGGGAATAGCCCCACCCAAAAAAAAAAAAGAATTTGATTTAGATGTGAAATAACTAAGGGGTGTTAAAATATAATACGACACGAAATTAGAAGGTTTAAGTCTTTTTTAAAACACATGTTTCATAAATAAGTGACCCGATACGACACAATTAATAAATGAATCGTGAGTATAGATGAAACAACTCAAAAAAAAAATGTACATCACGTCTCATTTATATACCGATTATACACGATTTATACATGACATAAACTCAAGGTGACGCTATTTGTGTATCTCGAATTAATAAATAAATCAAATATAATAAAATATTTTTTTCACACCAACTCATTAAAATCTGACATAAATTCATTTCACCTTATATGAATTACACGTCTAGAAATAACAGAAGTATTGCCTCAGGGCAGAAGGTTAATGGGCTAAAAAAATCCAAACTAAAATATGTAATTACAAAGCCTATCAAGTGGATGGGCCAGGTCTCACCCCTACCGCTCTTTCACTCTCAAGTCTCAACAGTTCATCGCAAAAACCCCAATCCCTAACAATCCAATTGGGTTTAGGGCATAGCTTGATGCTTTTACAGCTGACTTGAAGTTGCAGAGACTTGTAGAGAGAGAATTTCTCAAGTCTGAAAATCTTTGAAGCTCTCCATTTTTTACAGGCAAGTAATTATCAATTTGCCAAGAAGATGACTCTGCGTATCTGCAGAAGTCTTACCTCAGTCGCTCTCAAAACCCCTATTTCTTTCTCTTTCTCTCTCCTCTTCTTCTCCTCCTCTACACGAAAACAACCCAAATGCACGGCTTCAGTCGCTGATTACTTGCTGCATAAACACCAATTCTCTCCTGAAACTGCCTCAAAAGTCTCCTCTGTGTTAACTTGTGTAAAAAACCCAGAAAAGTCTGATTCTATACTGTTCTTTCTCAAAGCGAGTGGGTTTTCGAAGACCCATCTCGAAAATGTTGTAGTAAACTGGCCCAATGTTCTCTCTGCTAGTCTTGATCGTACCATCAAGCCCAAAATCCAGATTTTCCAAGACTCGGGCTTTTCTCCCACGGAAACTGCCGAGATAATTTCGACGCATCCTTGGATTTTGACGCGTAGCCCGGTTAATCAGCTTGGGCCGTCCCTTTTGGTGTTGAGAAATGTATTTGATTCAAGTTTAGATGTGTCTAAGGTCTTAAAGATTTCTGGGGGGTGGTTTTTGAAGAATGATTTGGAGAAGAGTATGATACCCAATATTGCATTGATGAAGAGTCTTGGAATTAATTCTTCTCAGCTAATGAGACATGTGCACAACTTTCCGAGGTTTTTCTTGTATAAACCAGAAAGAATTAAGGAATTCGTTAAGAGGGTTGATGAAATGGGTTTTGATAGGAACTCCAAGATGTTTCTCCATGCGATTCGAACTGTGAGCTCAATGACAGTTAAGAATTGGGAACTTAAATTGGAGCTTTTTCGGAGTTTAGGGTTCTCAGATGTTGATATACGATCTGTCTTTCAGAGGAACCCTCAGACTCTTGCCGTATCTCAAAGGAAAATTAAGGATGTAACGAAGCTTCTGCTTGCTACTGGGAAATTTGATATCTCAGTTATTGTTAACCACCCGGATTGGCTTTCTCGCAGTATTGAAAACAGGTTAAAACCACGGCTACGAGTTGTGGAAGTTTTGGAAAATAAGAAATTGCTTCCAAAAAAGCCGGGTTTGACATCGCTACACAAGCTCACTGATGAGAAGTTCTTTAAAAAGTTTGTGCTCCCTTATTCAAATGAAGTTGGTAAAATATACAAAGCTAGAGAATTCTCATAGATAATGGAAATGTGTGCTCTTGGTAGATAATCCCCAATTATATCCACTTGACAGTTGACACTCTTATTTAGGTTCCAGTGGCTTTTCATGAATTAACTCTTGTAAGTGCGTGTGTAGAGAGACTTTTTCTGCAGGTAATATGATTTTTTTCCATTCGATCTATGTAATGTACTTCTCTGAGAAACTGCAATTAGTTATCCCGATTGATACTGCATACGTGCTCTTCAGATGAATTGAAATAACACCATTTACACTGAGACATTTCTGATGTATTAATTTGCTATTCCAGTTTTAATTCTTGTGATTTAAGTTATTTAAGTTATGAGGCCTCTATTTCAAATACACACATTCTCTTGGGGTGGTGGGGGCTTTAGTCTTAAGTTGAACATTGTGATTTAAGTTATGAGACCTAGTTTCATGTTTGAGCTTCCCAAATTGAACCTTTTCAAATTGATTGGGCATTTAATTTCATGTTAGGGATCCTATAGGTTTGAAGTATTGAATTGTAACGGTTTATAACTTGCCCCCACCTACCTTGTTGGTTTTGGTATTGGAAGACAACAAGGCTATCTTACATCAAACTAATGCTCATTGCTTGTGTCACTCCTGCATTCTGGTTCGTCATTTCAAAATGCTTCCAGATAGGATGATGGGTACCTTGCCTTCTTTTGCTGGTGTTTATTAAATTATCTCCCAGTTATCAACTGGCATGGTGGGGCGTGAATATCTTGGCACAGTACCAGTTGTTGATTTCTGTAAACTGTCTTGCCCTCTCTGAAGGATGCTCTGGACTGGAACTCCTTATCCCAAGGACGGGCCAACTCTGTATGTTTCTATCAAGAGAAGTAAGGTGGTGGATCAACATTGCTAGTTTATTTTTGGAGTCAGACATGAATGTTGAAGCTTATAGAAGGTAAGGAATCAAAGAAATCTCAATCAATGGTCTTGGTCTCCCATTAATATGTGGCTTTGACTGTGTTGCCTTTCTTGAGGTGGATGTTACCCAATGCTTTCTCATGTCCGGGATTTGCACATTGTCTGCTAAGCAATCTGCACATCTGGTGCCTGCTCTAAATGCGTGCATTACTTCCTTTGCCAAGAACGACCCAAAAGAGCATTAACGTCTTGGATCGGGTTTATGCTTGATCAGATTCAATATTTTCCATTTCAAAGAGCAGTAAGTTCAGTATATTTAACACATTCATATGTTGCTGTGTCTTTGCCATGTCTATATCCTACCATTTTAGATTTTCCATAGGGGCTCATGCATGTTGTGTCTGCTGGTTTCTTGAAAACTAATCCTATTGCCTTTATTTAGTAAATTTAGTTGGCAGTTGACCAGTTAAACAATCTATTAATAGCCCTTTGATTAGAAAATCCCTCCTCCACCATCTTCTCTCTGTGTTCAACCTCCCATTGTTATGCAACCACCTCTTCCCATGCAAGCCACCACATCTGTCCCCCATTGCCCTTACCACAATCCCTCTCCTTCACTCTTTCATGGAGGAGCGGGAACCACCTCCCGGCGATGGAAACCATAACCCCTTGAACGAAAAACCAACCATTTCACCTACAGAGAATGCAAACCCTAACCATTTACCCAAAACATCACAGCCTGTCTTTGGTTCTGCAACATTTGTCGTCCAGATTCCCAAAGATCAAATTTATCGCGTCCCACCACCTGAACATGCTGTGCTGGCCCAACGCCGAAATCTGCCTATCCAAAAGAGGCGGCGTTGTAACTGTTTGTGTTTAGCCATCTTTGCAGTTGTCATTGTCCTTGTTGTCCTGATAGGAGGCATAACAGCTTTTTTTCTTAAGCATGCCAATCCTTCATTTAGCATTGAAAATTTCCTTGTCAGGAATCCACCGGATCATCATCATTGGCAACATCTGGAGTATAACATCATGTTGAAAGCGGAGAATCCGAATCAGCACACAAGCATTTTCTATGAGCAGGATGGTGATGCATCCCTCTCCGTTAAGCACAAAGAAATTGCAGTAGGAAAATATCCACCTTTCAATCAAAGCCCCAAGAATTCTAATACATTTAAGATAGTTCTACATGGTTCGAACACTGCATTGCCTAAAGAGATTGACAAGGGCTTGAATAGCACAAATTCAAAAGCACGCATCTCTTTATCTCTATGGATGAATGCCTCGGTGAAACTGGAAACTGGGGCATTGAAGACTGGAAGTAAGAAAATTTATGTTGATTGCAGTTTGACAGTAGATGCTCTGTCAAAAACTGCTCGTGTACTTTCTCAGGAATGTCATACCAAGGGCCAACTCTGAGCAAGATATCGGCAGACTCAGCAACATATTGATGGCCGTGGTCGTAAATTTTGCAAGTTTAAAAAACCATTTTTTTTCAGAATTTCTCTTCTTTTCTTCCATAGACTAGTTAACTGAGGAATGATTGAGGAATATATATATATTTTTTCCAATCTTTAATGTTAATGGCATGCTGGTGGATCGAAATGTGGGCATGGGCATATTACTTTTTTTATGCTTTTGTTCTTGAATTCTGACCCAGCTGTTGTATATTGTGTTATTTTTTTCCAAAAAAGACAAAGGAGAATTACACAGTTTGCTACATATTATGTATCTGAAAATTGCTTCCTCTCTCTCTCTCTCTCTCGATCAAAATGATGGGTTTCTAATTGTCTGACTTGCAATTTAGTTCAGGTAAATGTTAAATTCTGGAAAACTTGATTGCATTCGTCTTGCCAACTCATTTCGACCCTCATCTTTCAAATTATGGTCACTGATCTCAGTTGAATGACACCATACTTGATGTTGTCCTTAACATTGTGAATTTACTGGTTATAGAACTTTCCGATGCAATTGCCTGTTGGTCATGGGCATCAAATATTCCAGAGATTCTGAATGGTGCCACTGAAGAAGAACCAAACAGAGCAACAACCCCATTATTCCAGCACTTCTTGTTTGGTATTGGTCTCTCAGACAAGATTATCCATGGCAGTTGAATTTATGATGCCCTTTATAGTATAGTGGCTTCCCTAGTTCACAGATGAACAAGTCTAGAGGTTCTTCTCATACCATAGTGTAAGTAATAGATGTAGAGTGTTTTGTATTTTGTATTGGACATCGGACTAAGAGTTTCACATTATTGTCTTGGTTAATATTTTTGAGAGGAAAATTTCTAGATTAGTTCAAGATACTTTCTCTATGATATAACAAAAATGCCCAATTGGACAGTTTTGGATTCAGATTTGGATTAGAATTTTATCTATATTAGCGAGTGTCACTTGAAATGACAATTTTTTTTAATGGCCAATGTCTCTTAGAACTATTGTTTGCTTACAAACCTTAACATATGGAACTTTTCTTTGCTCGTGTGTATTTGGGGAAACTCTACGGTACCCAAAAAAAAATTGGGTACTAGTATCGTCAATTATTATTTTGTATGGTGAAGTTACAACTTTGGTAAGAAAAGTTGTAACTGTTCAAAGGAGGTTATGATTGATCACAGACAATCATAATCGATCATAAAAAACGCGGTATCAAATTCAATATTTTATAATCAATCATGCCTTTTGAAATTGTAATTTTGCACCTCAAAAAAGTTATAATTTAATCTTAAAAAATTATATTTTTAGTACCAGTACCATTGGCGGTTCCGTAGAACTTCCTGTGTATTTGGTATGATTTGGCATCCCCAAATTTTCTCAATTCTAAGGGAGTGAAAAGGGTGATAATGATGGAATAATACACTTAGGCTTGAACGAATCGGTCAAGTCGTATCTGATTCAATGTAATTAGGCCTTGACTTGATACATTTGATCCAAGGAAATTGAGACTATTAAAGTAAATTTGATGAACATGCAAAATGGACAAGGCCCACCAAGGGAGTCTGGTGAAGAGGATGTACTTAAAGCAGAGCTTGAGAAATGCTGGGATAGAGAGGAGAAGTATTGGGGACAACGATCCAGACTTAAGTGGATACAATATGGAGACAAGAATACTCAGTTTTTCCATGCTACCACTATTCAGAGAAGGCAACGGAATAAGTTGCTCCTTTTGAAGAACTCTGAAGACGAATGGGTGAGTGGAAAAGAACAAATCACTAGCCTGATTAGGGATTTCTACAGTCAATTGTTCACTACAGGGGATCAAGGGATTATGACTATACTTTGCAAGCAATCCCCTAGATGATTACTTTCCAAATGAACGAAGCACTACTGAGAATACCAACAATGGAGGAAGTGAGGGAAACAGCTTTCAGCATGGGAGCAATGACTGCCTAGGCTCTTTTATCAGAAATATTGGGACATCATCAAATTAGAGGTACTCAACGTTGTCCAAGCTTTTTTCCAAACAGGTTTTTTATTGAAAGACTTGAATGAAACAAATATCTCTTTGGTGCCTAAAGTTCTTAATCCTGAGTATGTTGGGGATCTGAGGCCTATAAGTTGCGGTAACTTTTCTTATAAAATTATTTCTAAACTGATGGCATCTAGATTGAAACCCTTTATGCCTTGTTTAATCTCTCAAAACCAGAGTGCCTTTATAGGAGGAAGACAAATTCAGGATAATATTATAGTTGCCCAGGAAATCTTACATTCAATGAGATTAAGAAGGAGAACGAAGAAGTACCAGATGACTATTAAACTTAATATGGCAAAGGCTTATGATCGAGTGGAATGGGATTTTTTTGAAGGGGTTGATGGATAAAATGGGTTTTCATCCTAAATGAGTAAATATGGTCATGCAATGTGTCGCCGCGGTGAGGTATAATTTTATTGTAAATGGTGAAAATGCTATTTCACTAACTCCTAGTAGTGGTTTAAGACAAGGAGACCATATCTCCCCTTATCTGTTCAATTTGGTTACTGAATCTTTAACCAGGTTGATTGAGAAGGATATGCAGAATGGAAAAGTGAAGGGCCTGCAGGTGAATAAACATGCTTCCAGAATCTCACATCTCTTGTTTGCTGATGACGCGATCTTCTTCTCTGAAGCTTCAAATGCAGAATGTATGAATTTGATGAATACTCTTATATCTACTGCGACGCAACAGGACAATAAATTAATCTCAACAAATCGAGAGTTTTTTTCAGCAAGAACACCCCACAGCAAATCCAAAGGGAATTGGCCCAAGTTCTAAGAATCCCTATTCTGCAAAGCACAGGGAAATACCTAGGCCTCCCAACAGAGTGAGGCAGATCAAAGAAGCAGACACTAGCCTGGATAAAAGAGAGAATCTTGGGTAAAATTGCAGGGTGGAAGGAAAAAATGTTGAGCCAGGCAGGCAGGAAGGTTCTCATTAAGGCTGTTGTATAGGCAATTCCAGCATATGCCATGATGATTTTCAAGGTTCGTAAGTCTTTTTGTCAGGAAATTACGACTAGTGTGAAAAGATTTTGGTGGAGTAAGAATTTAGGGGAAAGGGGGGCCCACTAGAAAAGATGAGAACTCCTCACAAAGAGGAAAAGTGAAGGAGGACTGGGCTTTAGATATATTGAGGGTTTCAACATTGCAATGTTAGCAAAACAGGCCTAGAATCTTCTTCAACACCCCAACTCACTATAGGGGAGAATACTTAAGGCAAAATATTTTCAGGACTGCTCTATATGGGAGGCTAAACCTAAAGCTACAATTTCTTGGATTTGGAGGAGTATTCTGGATGGCAAAGATCTTTTAGCCAAAGGAAGTATATGGCAGATTGGAGATGGCAATAAAGTGAAATGTTGGGAGGATAAGTGGGTGCCTGGACATGGGAGACTTGTGAATTCATGCGATAGTGTTTTGGGTAGTGTCCAGCAACTAATGGTTCCAGCACAAATGAGATGGGACTCAGAGCTTATTAAGGCTACTTTCTCACCAAATGTGTCAAAGAAAATCCTTCTAATCCCGCTTAGTGAAACAAGACAGGAAGATGTGATGAGACAGAAGTTTACTAAATCATGAAATTATAATGTCAGAAGTGGGTATCACCTCCAAATGCAAGAACATAGGAAGCAACCAGCCAGGTCTCAAGCTTCATCTTCTTTTCAAGCCCCGGAGGACTTATGGATATCAATCTGGAGAGTGGAAGCAATACCTAAGATCCAATTTTTCATATGGAAATTTGCAAATGGAGCTTTGGCTACCAAGTTGGAGTTATGGAAGAGAAAAGTTATAAAGAGCCCAATCTGCCCGGTTTGTGGGGAAGAAGAAGAAACTATTGAGCATCTTTTCCTCTTATGCTCATGGGTGAAATAAGTATGGGGTTTGTCCCCACTATAGATTCACATTGATAGGTGCCAATTTAGTAGAATTGAGAGTTGGCTATTGGAGTTTTTTCGGGCTTCAAAGAATGCAATTGATGATCCTAATGGTGGACAACCACTTATGGCCTACTTGTTTTGGTTCATTTGGAAGGCATGTAACGAGTGGATTTATAACCATCGTCAGCCCAGACCAAAAAGGGTAATCAACCAAGCTCTACTGTCTCTACAAGAGAGACAGAATATGGAAGAAAAACAGAGGAGAGAACAGCCAAGAAGATTTCCTCAGCCTCTTTGGGAAGCACCCCATTTGGGTTTGATTACTTTGAACTGCGACGGAGCTTTTTCAGCCAAGACACAAAGAGGATCTCATGCTGTAGTTGCTCATGACCACAAGGGGAGTCTGATAGCAGGACGAGCTAGAGTGATGGCATCTGCTTCACCTTTGGTCTCTGAGGCTTGGGCAGTAAGAAAAGCTTGTAAAATGGCTTTGGAAGAAGGCTTTCGAGAGGTACAAGTGGAATCTGATTCAAAGCTTCTCATTGATTCACTCATCAAAGGCCAGGAAGCAACTCTCAGGGAGATTGAACCCGTCCAAAAAGATATATGGGGATATGCACAGGAGGTCCCTTCCCTAGTTTTCAAACACATAGGCAGATCAGCAAATATGGTAGCGCACTCTATAGCACAACAAAAGCAGAGAGGTAGCCTTCCACCCCAGTGGATCTCCAATCTTACGCCACAAATTTTGCAGCTTATCCAAGGGAATGTCGTCAAGGAGTTGGATAGTCTGCTCTGATCTCGATATCCTGTTTTTTTTTTTTTTTTCTTATGTTGTTGTTTCTTTTGTATTCGATTAGATCCTACTGTTTTTAATTCAATGATATCATATTTGTGACAAAAAAAAAAAAAAAAATATATATATATATATCATTTTATTTTTTGTGTAAATTATGAGTTTCACTTGACCCATGATTGAGTCGGAGTCATCTATCGACCAAATTATTTGAGCATCGTCATTGACTAGATGTTGGAACGGAAATCCCAAGAACCATTAACAGCGCATATATATCAAATACCAAAAAATTTTCTTTAAAACCCTATAAGGCGGAATTAGGGTTTACCTTCGAGATTACTCTGTCTTGATCTCATCTCAACACGAACACAGAACCCAACAACGAACGCGGAAGACAACTCGACGAACCTCGCGGCCTTCTGTCGTATATCCCCTAATGTCAGAATTCGGATGCAGTGTGGGTTGCCAGAACTTCCGAACTTCAACTCTCCCTTTCAGCCTCTCTAAAAAATGTGAATAAAGAGAGCCTAAACGTCTATATATAGGTTACGACATAAACCCTAAGGAGAAATAAAGATTAGGCTTCCAATGGGCTTAAGATTCTTATTTTCAACCCAAAATAAACATCCTACAGCCCATTAATAATAAGTCAGTCCACTAAAAATTTATTATTGATCTCTTGAGCCTTATCTTAAAATTATATTCAAGCTCATTATTATTATATACTTAATAATATTTTCACGTTTAAGATTACAGATGTTCATCAATTAAATAAATTACTGATAATTATATTTAATTGACTTCTTTTATTTCTTAAGATCTTACCACTTAACTTATTTGTCATGTCGGATAATTAAATACACCTGTAGGGTTTGACATTGACAAAACTTATGAGTTTCTTCAAGAGAACATCATCAACCCATTTAAATACTAGGACGTAATTTCCTTTAATAATTAATTTTTACCATATAAATAATATCGTTTTTCAATTCACCGAGCTTATTGACTCAATACGAATCTCACCCTTTGATGAATTAAAGTGGCAAACATTATATGCAAGTGGCAATTAAATACTTTGGGATTAAGAGCATAAACAATCATAATAATCATGAAATATTTGTTATCTTATTGAATCAATAAAAGATAATAACTTCAACATGGGTCTGTTCAATATACAAAGTGTACTAGTGTAATAATCTGAGACATCAAACAGTCTCTTACAGTCAAGACAGACTATGTCAGAATATTACACTACAATCATACTAATGGTGTGTCCAATTCCATTTAGGATTGTGTATCAAATTACATCCGATAATCTGATCTTTTGTGCATAAGCCGAATTCTACACACCAGATTATCTACATTGTAAAATATAAGACACACATGCATACTATATATTAAATATAATGTAAACATTTTGCCCATATAGATTCTCAATAAAATGGAAAGAACAAACGTCTATTAATTAATAAAACGAGTTTCACTACAAAAAACAAGTTTTTAGTATACTACTCTATCACTAGGAGTCATCTATCAACTGAATTTTTTGAGCATCGTCATCGACACATATTTTTTAATACTGTTTCGTGATGTCACAATATGGAATGAATCTCTTGTCAACTTTTATATAACATTTCTTTTGTTGATCTCCACCATATTAATGTCTAGAATGCTTCTTGGATCCTCTCAACCACCTTCAACCACTATTAAACACCAATGATATTCTACTTTAGAAGTCATCACATTAACTTAATTTATAACTTTCCACTTGATCTTTTCACAATAATATTGAGTGGCTGGTGCATATTAAATATGACAAGGGTTGGTATGGGGTGTTGAGCTGATCAATACAATATATCTATCTATCTATATAATAAAGTAGCTTACAATTCAAATCTCAAAAGACAAACAAAATGACTTTTGCTATTCGCGGTTGAGATCGTTTTAAATTTTACTTTAAAATTAATCTAACGGTTAATATTAATACCCTAAATTTAATAAGAAAAATAGGTCCCTAAGGGTGTGTTTGGATTGATTTTTAAAAAATATTTCTAAAAATTATTTCTCATAAGTATTTTAAAAAAAATAATAGTATTTGAAACCGCCCTACTACTACCTCTACCACTCCTACCCCCACCACTGCCTCCACCGTCATCGCCGCTACCACCGCCACCGCCACCGCCGCCGCCACCATCGCCGCCACCACCACCATCATCGCCGCCACCACCATCGTCGTTGCCACCGCCGTCGCCGCTGTCCTCGCCACCAACACCACGATCATTGCCACCTACCATAACCATTACCGTCTCCTACCACCACCACTGCCGCCACCACCACCACCGTCGCCGCCATCACCGCCACCACAGTCATTGCCACCCACCACAACCATCACCGTCTCTTACCGCCACCACTACCGCCCACCACCTCTCACCCCCACTACAAACTGATGCTTAATTCTTTTATCTCTTCTCTATTTTTGTGATTTGATTTTGGATATAAATACAAATATGTTTATTGTTTACTATTTTTTATTAAATTGTGCCTTCAAGCACAGGCAATAACTAGTACTACTTTAAAATGTCAGTATATCTAAAAAATATTTTTTTTCCAGTCTTACCCTCTAAAACCACAAGTATTCCATTCTTATCCTATCCTGAACTAACGCTAAATCATCAGTCGCCTCCCACGTGCTTCCTCTCTTCATCTCCCCTCCTCTCTCTACTGCGTATTCTCCTTCTGCCTCCCAAATTCCTACCTTACAATTCTTCTCTCTCTCTCTACATATTCACAACTCGGCGAAGAACACCCTTCTCTCTTCATCTCCCCTCCTCTCTCTCTCTCTGTCCTACGTATTCTTCCTCTACCTCCTAAATTCTTACCATTGCAACTCTTCTCCCCCCTTTCTCTCCCTGCGTATTCACAACTCCATGAAGAACAACCACCCACACTCTGCCTCTCTTCATCTTCCAAGAATTAATTTACCAAATTGAAATGACTGCACCAGTTATTACCTTACTAAAAATTCATCCTTCTTCATATTAACCATCGTCTGCCACTTGACACATTTCTCCTTTGCCGTTCTCTGTCTTCGCACTCTGCAACTATCGACTTGATTAGGTAATGAGTTTTTAGTTGTTTTTTTTGTTATCATTACAGTTTTTTTTTTGTGTCACAGGTTCATCTTTATTTGTAGCTTCTTCAAGTGGATTTATGGTCACTACTATGGGATTCTCTAACGGCACTATTTTATGGTATTTTAACTTTACCTGTTTTTAATTTTTGATATTTCTCTGAGATTATTCTCATTTTTTCAGTTTCCTATTTGTTGTGAGTGCAATGAATTTTCAGTACTTTTGCGTTGGTCTTTATTGTGAACTTAAGGTGTGTTCCAGTATTCAATCATTTAGCTTCAGGTATGATAGCTAGAATAAATCGACATGAACAGATGTGTTCAGTATTTTCATTGACATAGATTAATCTTCATTGTTGTTATTCTTGAGACCATTGATAGTAGGGCTGTCAAAATTCGACACGACACGATTAACCGACACGAATCGACACGAATTAAACGGGTTTGTGTGAGATCTTAACGGGTTTGGGTGATAAACGGGTTGACACGCCAAACACGTTTAATAAACGGGTCGTGTTCGGGTGAGACCTGTCAAACCGTTTATCACACGTTTACCCGTTTAAATAAAATTAATATAATAATAAATTAATAATTATTTTAAAAAATTAGCAAGAAAAAAAGAAGTAAATAAATTAATACAAAAAAGAAGAAGTAAAGTAGTAGTTCAAAGGCAAAGAAAGGGAGATGGGGAGTACTTCAAAGACAAAGGCAAACTAATGCCTTTTGTTTTTGTCCCACATTGGAAAATGAGGGGAGATGGGAATGATTGAGTTGCCTATAAAAGACAATTGTCTCTTTAATTTTTTTTTAAGCCTTCAAGTATGATTTTTATGAGATTTGATTAAAAATTCCTTTTTTTTGAGGTAAGTATAATTGGCAATAAAAAAAAAAGTGGAGTATTAAATTTTGTTAATATAATTTTTTTAAAAATTAAACGGGTTAAACGAGTCGTATTGTGTTACCCGTTTATTAAACGGGTTGTGTTTGGGTTGAGATTTTTCACCCGTTTATTAAACGTGTCGGGTACGGGTTTACATATTTTTCACCCGTTACTCGTTTAACCCGACACGTAACCGTTTAACCCGACACGTTTGACACCCCTAATTGATGGTGCTGTAAAACAACTGGAGTTGTAATTATCATATACTTATCATGTACATGGACTCTATCGGAAATACAAGTTAAATACATTTTGATGCATTAACGTGATACGTTTTAAGTAGTTCTTGTTAGCAAAATATTTCTAATCAAAGCTAATTTTTTTATTTTCTATTTTGATCTGATTTTGTGGATATTCTTGTACATTCCTACAGATATACATGCATGTAGTCATGCATGCACATAAAATTGGCAATAAATAAATATTCAGTTGGAATGAACTTCCATATTCCCTATTTCAATTCAAATACTTCTTCCTTTATCTATCAGTCGCTTCGTCTATCATGTCTTTGCCCATCTTTCAAACAATCACAAAGCAATTCATATTGATGTCGAAGGCCTCATATTAGAAAAGTTAGAATGCCCCTTCTCTTCCTTAGATTAGCAAACAAAAGAGGAAAATTCTTGTATGGAAGTATAAGGTTTATATTCATTTGTTTCAATATTTATATTTAATTTTCTCTACTGGTTGACCAATTGCTAATATTTTCTTGAAAGGTTTGAATTGAGGTCTTGAATATGTTGTGAATGTACTCTCCCAAGGTGAATATGTTCTTTCTAACTAGATTTGTTTGAAACAGTATGTTCCATTAGAGCTCTCTTTCTATTTCTTTGTAATTTTATATTGAATGAGTTAATTTAGAATTGGTAGTAGGTTGGATTTGATCTGAATTTTTTTAATTAGTCGGTGTGATGATCGGAAGTGTCCCAACTTTACAAGCCGAGGTCTTTATCTACCATTACGTGACATAATGTTAGACCTAGCAATCTGTATTCTTTTCAAGTGAAATCTATGATGATAATTTACTGTGAAGTCCAATGATTTTTTTCAAGTGAAATCTACTGATGGTTGATCTTCAGATGGGGTTCAAGTATTGTGTGGGTTATATGTGTGTTTTCTTGCATTTTCATATTGAGTCAGATATTTTTTGGAGGTTTTCATGGATGTTTTAATTCTAATTAACTGAGGTTTTAATTCTGATGAACTGAGATGGGTTATTACAGATAAGTTTAATTTGTTTTAAATTACACCTAACTAGCTTTGTACCTAATGGACCTCTTGCTTATATGCCGGTCTGTAATTTCGTGTAAAGTGGTACTTTGGCTCTACAGGATTCATTTTTTTCTTCTTTAAGAGTATGTGTAACAGTTTTCCTAATATTACTATGATTTCTGTTTCTTCATTTCTAATGGTCGAATTGTGCAGACTTTTCTTGAATGGAGAAATAAAGAAGAAATAGAAGTTAGCATTTCTCCCTTTCAGGATGTGAAGGTGTACTGTCAAGAGAAAAGGAACACTTTGAGCGTATTGCTTTATAGGTTAGTAATCAAATGTTGTTGGTATGCTAAGTGCAACCAAGAAGTTACAATTTCTCAAACTTGGGCTAATTTCTAATCTGGTTAAGATGGTTAAAAACTTGTTTTAGGGGTTGGTTTGGCAAACCAGAGTGATTAAGAACTGTATTTTGTTGTTTAGAGTACGCAAAAATCTGCTTGTAACTTTAGTATTGATGTGAGTTGCTAGCTTAGCTTTGCATAATGGTGTTATTTGTGTGCTGTTTGTCAAGCAGTGGTGGTGGTGACTGCGACGGTGACGGTAGTGGTGGCGGTAGCGGCGGTGGTGGTGGTAGCAGTGATGGTGGCGGTGGCCGTGGTGGTGGTAAAGGTAGTGGTGGTGGTGGTTAAGGTAGTGGTGTAACGGTTTCAAACACTATTATTTTTTTTAAAGTACTTATGAGAAATAATTTCTAGAAGTACTTTTAAAAAATTACTCCAAACACATCCTTAGGGGCCTATTTTTCCTATTAAATTTAAGGTGTTAATATTAGCCGTTAGATTAATTTTAAAGTAAAATTTAAAGCGATCTCAACCGCGAATAGCAAAAGTCATTTCGTTTATCTTTTGAGATTTGAATTGTAAGCTATTTTATTATATAGATTTTTTATTCCGACTGTCATTTGTTCCCGTTTCTTAGGTTGGGTCGTTGTTGTTATGTCTCTTTGTGTGTGTGGTGGATTATGCAATAAATGTGATATTTTTATTATTTCTCTTTTTGCAGAAATCTCAAATTTTTTGGTGCTTTTATTGTACTTTTTTACCTGTCTACTTTCTTGGCTTGTTGAAATTGAGATTCTAAATTGGGTGTGTGTAATTTGGATGGTCATCCAAGGTCATAAATTCATTTCCAGTGGCTGAATTGTTAGCAACGAAGCTCAAGTATCCTATTACAAGGCCAAATTCCCTTAGCATGAGGAACTTCATTGGTGATTAGTCTTAACTATGTATGTTTTTATGCATTTATTTGTTTTTTGGATTTGGGTTCATCTTCTACATGCTTATTGAGTTGGTTTATACTGGCAACACGTCAACTAATACTATAATTATGTACCCCGATAAGTCTACATACCTGTGGATTGGAGGCACATGAATGGTTCAAAATTGCAATAAGAAAAATTGAGAGAAAAGTATAAGCCCCATGGAGGAGGAAAGCCTTTTACTTGGAAGAAAGATCTAAAATCCAACTACATTACCTTCACAAGGTGAAGAATTAGTTGTTTTCCTATTTATCCACAAACAAATAGAAGACAAAAACTGATTTATCAACTGTTGTATTTTTTATTTTTAGAAATTGCTTATATTAGACTTTCTTATAGTACTAATAGAGAGTTTTGGATGGAGAATCCAACTCCTCCAGGCATCGGTGCTAATGTGTGCTGTAACTATGATATACCTGGAAATATATTTACTTTGGTTAAAGGCTCTATGGAAGTAGGGGTAACACTACTATACAGTCAAACTACTTTTCGGTACCATACCGAAAAGTAGTTTGACTGACATGTCTGATTTAAAACCGGTGAAACCGGTTGCTCTTAACACGCTGTAACTAGCCAACAGTTGCACCACCAACACAGTTGTAACATGTAATACCTTATATATTACACTTTTAACCTTTTAACCTTTGATATTATAATTTATCAAATTATTTAATAAATATTTAATTTATTAAATCAACTTAATATCAAAATCAACTAAATATATGCGATTAATACTCAATTCATCAAATTTACACCAAATTAACATTCAATTCTTCAAATCAACATTTAATTTTACCTAATAAACATTTAATTCATTAAATTAACCTTAAATAACATTCAATCTCATCCAATTTATATTCAAATTCAGTCGATTCATAAAATTAACATGGAAAATCCTTCAAAAAAGATTTTTTTTTTCTCAATTTATCAAATTACCATCGAAAATCATCTAAAAAAGGTTTAATTTAACAAATCAATATCAAAATAACATACAATTTCAATCAATAAATATTTAATTCATCAAATCATTGTTCGATTTCATGGTGAAATTTTAAAAGTTTAATTTAAAGGTTTAAATTAAACATTAAAAGGTTTCATTTAACAACTCAACATCAAAATAAACATATAATTTAGTTCCGACTTTTATGGATAGGGGTTCCAACTCTTGGGGGAGGAGTTCCAACATTTTTGGTAGGGGTTCCAACTCTTGGGGGAGGCGTTCCAACTTTTTTGGTAGGAGTTCTAACTTTTTTGGTAGGAGTTCCAACTTTTTGGGAGGAGTTCCAACTCTTTGGGGAAGGAGTTCCAACTCTTTGGTTCCAACATTTTTGGTAGGCGTTCCAATTGTTGGGGGTAGGGATTCCAACATTTTTGGGTAAGAATTCCAAGTTTTATGGGTGGGGGTTTCAACTTTTTGGGTAGGGGTTCCAACTCTTGGGGGAGGGGATCCAACTTTTTTGGGTAGGGGTTTCAACTTTTTTGGGTAAGGGTTCCAACTTTTTTGGGTGGGGGTTTCAACTTTTTTGGGTAGGGGTTTCAACATTTTTGGGTAAAGGTTCCAACTTTTATGGTTAATAGTTTCAACTCTTTTGGATAAGGGTTTCAACTTTTATAGGTAATAGTTCCAACTCTTTTGGGTAGGGTTCCAACTCTTGAGGGGAAGGGTTCCAACATTTTTGGGTAAGGGTTCCAAGTTTTATGGGTGGGGGTTTCAACTTTTTTAGGTAGGGGTTACAACTTTTTTGGGTAGGGGTTTCAACTTTTTTGGGTAGGGGTTCCAACTTTTATGGGTGGGGGTTTCAACTTTTATGGGTAGGAGTTTCAACTCTTAGGAGGAGGGGCTCCAACTTTTTTGGGTAGGGGTTTCAACATTTTTGGGTAAGGGTTCCAACTTTTATGGGTGGGGGTTTCAACTTTTTTGGATAAGGGTTTCAACTTTTATGGGTAATAGTTCCAACTCTTGGGGGAGGGGTTCCAACTTTTTTGGGTAGGGGTTCCAACATTTTTGGGTAGAAGTTCCAACATTTTTGGGTAAGGGTTCCTACTTTTATGGGTGGGGGTTTCAACTTTTTTGGGTAGGGGTTTCAACTTTTATGGGTGGGGGTTCCAACTTTTTTGGGTAGGGGTTTCAACATTTTTGGGTAAGGGTTCCAACTTTTATGGGTTAGGGATTCAACTTTTTTGGGTAGGGGTTCCAACTCTTGAGGGGAGGGGTTCCAACATTTTTGGGTACAGGTTCCAACTTTTATGGGTGGGGGTTTCAACTTTTTTGGATAATGGTTTCAACTTTTATGGGTAATAGTTCCAACTCTTTTGGTAGGGGTTCCAACATTTTTGGGTACAGGTTCCAACTTTTATGGGTGGGGGTTTCAACTTTTTTGGGTAGGGGTTCCAACTTTTATGGGTGAGGGTTTCAACTTTTCTGGGTAGGGGTTCCAACTCTTGGGGGCGGGGTTCCAACTTTTTTGGGTAGGGGTTTCAACATTTTTGGGTAAGGGTTCCTACTTTAATGGGTGAGGGTTTCAACTTTTTTGGGTAGGGGTTCCAACTCTTAGGGGACGGGTTCCAACTTTTTTGGGTAGGGGTTTCAACATTTTTGGGTAAGGGTTCCAACTTTTATGGGTTGGGGTTTCAACTTTTTTGGGTAGGGGTTCCAACTCTTGAGGGGAGGGGTTCCAACATTTTTGGGTACGGGTTCCAACTTTTATGAATGGGGGTTTCAACTTTTTTGGGCAGGGGTTCCAACTTTTATGGGTGGGGGTTTCAACTTTTTTGGGTAGGTGTTCCAACTTTTATGGGTGAGGGTTTCAACTTTTTTGGGTAGGGGTTCCAACTCTTGGGGTAGGGGTTCCAACTTTTATGGGTGGAGGTTTCAACTTTTTTGGGTAGGGGTTCCAACTCTTGGGGGAGGGGTTCCAACTTTTTTGGGTAGGGGTTCCAACATTTTTGGGTACGGGTTTCTACTTTTATGGCTGAAGGTTTCAACTTTTTGTGCAGGGGTTCCAACTCTTGGGGGAGGGGTTCCAACTTTTTTGGGTAGGAGTTTCAACATTTTTGGGTAAGGGTTCCAACTTTTATGGGTGTGGGTTTCAACTTTTTTAGGTAAGGGTTCCAACTCTTGTGGGAGGAGGGTTCCACCTCTAGGGGGAGGGGTTCCAACTCTTTGGGTGGGGGTTTCAATATTTTTGGGTAAGGGTTCCAATTTTTATGGGTAAGGGTTCTGTTTGGGTAGAGGTTCTGGGAAGGGTTTCAACTTTTTTGGGATGGTTCCAACTCTTGGGGTTTCAACTGTTGACAATGAATATGTATTTGATGAATTTAATGTTAATAGTTGAATTTAAATGTTAATTTTATTAATTGAATGTTTATTAGATAAAATATAATGTTAATTTAGAGTTGAGTTAATGAATTAAATGTTTATTTGATTAATTTTCATATTACTTTGGTTTGGCGTTGATTTGATAAATTACATTTTTTTTGGATTATTTTGGATGTTAATTTTGATAAATTGAGTGGTAATTGGTTGAATTGAATGTCCATTTAGTATTAATTTGATAAATTGAATATTATTTAGATGAATTAAATGTTAATTTGATGAATTAAATATTAATTTCATGAAATTGAATGTTAATTTAATTTTGTTGGGTTAAATTGAGAACAAAATAAAAATAGTGTTATAATTTAGAGGTGTATCTGTAATTTAAAGTAAGACCGGTCTTAGTATGGTGGACCGGACGGGGATAAAATTACAGTTACACTCCTATCCTATTACACTTTTATCCCTTTGATATTACACTTTTGATATTATAATTCATCAAATTAACATCTAAACTCATCCAATAAATACTCAATTTATTAAATCAACAAATAACATGCAATTAAAACTTACACCAAATTAACATTCAATTCTTCAAATTAACATTTAATTTTACCTAATAAACATTTAATTCATCGACGTAACATTCAATCTCATCCAATTTATATTCAAATTCATTCAAGTAACATTCAATTCATAAAATTAACATTGAAAATCCTCAATTTAACAAATTAACACCAAAGTAACGTCCAATTTCATCCAAGAAACATTTAATATTCAATTCAATAAATTTATACAAACTAAACATTCAAATCATCATATTAACAGCAAATTAAAATTCAATTCATGTAATTAACATTTAATTCATTAAATTAACATTGAATTGATCAAATTAAAATATAAAATCATCTAATAAAGATTTAATTCATCAAATCAATACCAAATTAACATTCAATTTAACAAATTAACTATTTGACATTCAATTCATCAAATTAACACAAAATTAATATTCAATTCATTTCATTAATTAACCTAACATTCAATTACATCCAATAAAATTTTAATTTATCAAATTAACATTAAATATAGTAAATTAAAAAATTAACATTCCATTTCGTATAATAAACTTTTAATTCATTAAATTAACATTTAAATTTACTATTTAAAATTTAATTCATAAAATTAAGAATCAATTTCATCCAATTAATATTCAATTCACCAAATTAATATTGGATTCTTGAAATAAATAGTTAATTAACTTTCAATTCATCAAACTAACACAACATTAAAATGCATTTCATCAAATTCACATTCAATTCCATCTAATAAAAAATTATATCATCAAATTAACTTAACATTCAATTTTATCAAATTAATACAAAACTAACACTCAATTCATCAAATTTATATTCAAAATCATCCAATTAACACCAAATTCGTCAAATTAACATCCAAAATCATATAATAAAATTCAATTTATCAAACCAACACCAATGCAATATAGAAATTTATCGAATAAACATTTAATTCATCGAATCAACACCAAATTAACATTCAATTTAACAAATTAACAATTTATAATAAACATTCAATTCATCAAATCAATACCAAATTTACATTCAATTCATCAAACTAACACTAAATTAATATAAATTGTATGAATTGAATATATACTTAATTGAGCAAATTTGACGAATGCATATGTATTGGATGAATTTAATGTTAATAGTTGAATTTAAATGTTAATTTTATTAATTGAATGTTTATTAGATAAAATGTAATGTTAATTTAGAGTTCAGTTAATGAATTAAATGTTTATTTGATTAAATTTGATATTAGTTTGGTTTGGTGTTGATTTGATAAATTAAATTTTTTTTGGATTATTTTGGATGTTAATTTTGATAAATTGAGTGGTAATTGAATGAATTGAATGTCGATTTAGTATTAATTTGATAAATTGAATATTATTTAGATGAATTAAGTGTTAATTTGATATTAATTTGATGAATTAAATATTAATTTCATGAAATTGAATGTTAATTTAATTTTGTTGGGTTAGATTGAGAACAAAATAAAAATAGTGTTATAGTTTAGGGGTGTAACTGTAATTTAAAGTAAGACCGGTCCAATGAATGGCGGACCGAACGTGGATATAATTACACTTAGTCTCATATCCTATTACACTTTTATCCCTTTGATATTACACTTTTAACCTTTTAATATTATAATTCATCAAATTAACATCCAAACTCATCCAATAAATACTCAATTCTTCAAATCAACAAGTAACATGCAATTAAAACTCAATTCATCAAATTTACACCAAATTAACATTCAATTTTCAAATTAACATTTAATTTTACCTAATAAACATTTAATTCATCGACGTAACATTCAATCTCATCCAATTTATATTCAAATTCATTCAAGTAATATTCAATTTATAAAATTTAAATCGAAAATCCTCCATTTAACAAATTAATACCAAAGTAACGTGCAATTTCATCCAAAAACATTTAATCTTCAATTCAACAAATTTATACAAACTAAACATTCAATTTCATCAAATAAACATTCAAATCATCATATTAAAAGCAAATTAAAATTCAATTCATGTAATTAATATTTAATTCATTAAATTAATATTGAATTGATCAAATTAAAATATAAAATCATCTAATAAAAGATTTAATTCATCAAATGAATATCAAATTAACATTCAATTTAACCAATTAACTATTTGACATTCAATTCATCAAATTAACACCAAATTAACTTTCAATTCTTCAAACCAACACCAATGCAATATAGAAATTTATCGAATAAACATTTAATTCATCGAATCAACACCAAATTAACATTCAATTCAACAAATTAACAATTTATAATAAACATTCAATTCATTAAATTAAAATTAAATTAATATTCAATTTATCAAATCAATACCAAATTTACATTCAATTCATCAAACTAACACTAAATTAATATAAATTGTATGAATTGAATATATATTTGGAAAATATTTCATCAATTGAGCAAATTTGACGAATGCATATGTATTGGATGAATTTAATGTTAATAGTTGAATTTAAATGTTAATTTTATTAATTGAATGTTTATTAGATAAAATGTAATGTTAATTTAGAGTTCAGTTAATGAATTAAATGTTTATTTGATTAAATTTGATATTAGTTTGGTTTGGTGTTGATTTGATAAATTAAATTTTTTTTGGATTATTTTAGATGTTAATTTTGATAAATTGAGTAGTAATTGGATGAATTGAATGACGATTTAGTATTAATTTGATAAATTGAATATTATTTAGATGAATAAAATGTTAATTTGATATTAATTTGATGAATTAAATATTAATTTCATGAAATTGAATGTTAATTTAATTTTGTTGGGTTAAATTGAGAACAAAATAGAAATAGTGTTATAATTTAGGGGTGTAACTGTAATTTAAAGTAAGACCGGTCTTACGTGTGGTGGATCGAACGTTGATATAATTACAGTTAGACTCCTATCCTATTACACTTTTATCCCTTTGATATTACACTTTTAACCTTTTGATATTATAATTCATCAAATTAACATCCAAACTCATCCAATAAATACTCAATTCTTCAAATCAACATTCAATTCTTCAAATCAACATTCAATTTCACGTAAATAACAAATTAACATTCAATTCTTCAAATCAACATTCAATTTCATGTAATAAACATTTAATAAAATCAACTGAAGAGAATTCTCAGAAATTCCAAAGCAGCATAGAAATTGAAAGTGCCGGCAGTCGAAGCAGAAACAAAGATCTGAAATCTGGATTCAGCAATGGACAACAATGCAATCGAAACAGAGAACCTAAGGTGGAATCTGAAAAGACGTAGTCTGTAAATCCGAAGGGTCTTCCAGGACATGATTCAAGGCTGCGTTGTAAGTTTCCATGTCCAGGTACCTGCTATATTCTTCTCCACTTGAGCTTCTATATCTCTCATATTCGTACAAAAGGAATGATACTGTATTAAATTCTGAACTTCTTTTTTGTTATGACTCTCAATCATCCAAAATTTAAGCATGTCTTATTCCTTAAGACTTTTAGCTTCATCATAGCATCTTCAAGCATTAAAAATGTTGCAGAGGTGGGAAGAAGATCCGACTTAGAATAGGTAGAAGAAGATTCGTCTGAGACTCTTATGTTTGCCAAAAAGTCAGCCACAGAGTTACACTGTAAATGTGTTGGATTTGATAATGAACTTGAATAGGAGAGAAGTTAATTTATGCGATAGGGACCATAATTTCCAGGAAGTGATGCATGTTTGATTAACCATATTTGCCATGATCTAGGAATCAGTTTCAATAAAAATGTGATTGAATCTTCATAGAAGCTCCATGAAGGGATTTTAAGATATCGAAAAAGATCCAGACAATTTCATCCAATAAACATTATATAAAATAACAAATTAACATTCAACTTCATCTAATAAACATTTAATTCTTCAACTTAACATTCAATCACATCCAATTATAATTCAATTCATAAAATTAACACAAAATTAACATTCAATTATCGAGTTTATATTCAAATTCATTAAATTAACACTCAATTTATCAAATTACATCGAACATCCTCCAATAAAGGTTTAATTTAACAAATCAACATTAAAATAACATACAATTTCATTCAATAAACATTTAATTCATCAAATCAGGTGAGATTTTAAAGGTTTAATTTAAAGGTTTCATCTAACAACTCAACATCAAAATAAACATACAATTTAGTTCCGACTTTTATGGTGAGATTTTAACTATTTTGGATAGAGTTTCAACTTTTTGGCTGAGTTTTTAACTTTTTTCAATTGAATTATAATTTTTTTGGGTGGGTTCTGACTGTTGGGGGGGTTCCAACTTTTTTGGTTGGGGTTTCAACTATTTTGGTAGGGGTTCCAACTGTTGGGGTAAGGGTTCCAACTTTTATGGGGGGTTTCAACTTATTTGGATAGGGTTCCAACTTTTATGGGGGAGGTTCCAACTTTTTTGGTAGGTTCCATCTCAGGAGGGGTTGTAACTTTATTGGGTAAGGTTCCAACTTTTTGGATATCGGTTCCAACTCTTGAGGGAGGGTTCCAACTCTTTAGCTGAGGTTCAACTTTTTGGGGGAGGGGTCCAACTTTTTGGTAGGGGTTCCAACTATTGGGGTAAGGTTCCAACTTTTTTGGTAAGGGTTACAACTTTTTGGGTAGAGAGGGTTTCAACTTTTTTAGGAGGTTCCAACTTTTTGGGTAGAGAGGGTTTCAACTTTTTTGGGAGGTTCCAACTCTTGGGGTTTCAACTCTTGACAATGAATATGTATTGGATGAATTTAATGTTAATAGTTGAATTTAAATGTTAATTTTATTAATTGAATGTTTATTAGATGAAATGTAATGTTAATTTAGAGTTGAGTTAATGAATTAAATGTTAATTTGATTAATTTTCATATTACTTTAGTTTGGTGTTGATTTGATAAATTAAATTATTTTTAGATTATTTTGGATGTTAATTTTGATAAATTGAGTGGTATATAGATGAATTGAATGTCGATTTAGTAGTAATTTGATAAATTGAATATTATTTAGATGAATTAAATGTTAATTTGATATTAATTTGATGAATTAAATATTAATTTCATGAAATTTAATGTTAATTTAATTTTGTTGGGTTAGATTGGGAACAAAATAAAAATAGTGTTATAGTTTAGGGGTGTAAGTGTAATTTAAAGTAACACCGATCTTAGTAATGGAGGACCGAACGTGTATATAATTACACTTAGGTCTCCTATCATATTACACTTTTATCCCTTTGATATTACACTTTTAACCTTTTGATATTATAATTCATCAAATTAACATCCAAACTCATCCAATAAATACTCAATTTATTAAATCAACAAGTAACATGCCATTAATACTCAATTCATCAAATTTACACCAAATTAACATTCAATTCTTCAAATCAACATTTAATTTTAACTAATAAACATTTAATTCATCAACGTAACATTCAATTTCATCCAATTTATATTCAAATTCATTCGAGTAGCATTCAATTCATAAAATTAACATCGAAAATCCTCCATTTAACAAATTAACACCAAAGTAACGTGCAATTTCATCCAATAAACGTTTAATTTTTCAAATAAATAAAAAATTAACATTCAATTCTTCAAATCAACATTCAATTTCATCTAATAAACATTTAATTCATCAACTTAACATTCAATCACATCCAATTAATATTCAATTTATCAAATTAACATAAAATTAACATACAATTCATTTAATTTATATTCAAATGCATTAAATTAACACTCAATTTATCACATTACCATAGAAAATCATCCAAAAAGTTCAATGTAACAAATCAACATCAAAATAACATACAGTTACATCCAATAAACATTTAATTCATCAAATCAATGCTAAATTAATATTCAATTCAACAAATTAACGTTCAATCTCATCTAACAATATTTAATATTCAATTCATCAAATTTATACCAAATAAACATTCAATTTTATCAAATAAACTTTCAAATCGTCATATTAACACCAAATTAAAATTCAATTCATCAAATTAATCTTTAATTCATTAAATTAACATTCAATTCATCAAATTAAAATATAAAATCATCTAATAAAGATTTAATTCATCAAATCAATACCAAATTAACATTCAATTTAACAAATTAACATTTCATTTCGAATAATAAACATTCAATGGAACCTCGACGGAATTTTATTGATTAAAAAATCAAATTATACCAAATTAACATTCAATTCATCAAACAAACACTAAATTAATATAAATTGTATGAATTGAATATATATTTGGAATTGATTTCATCAATTGAGCATAAATTTGGTGTAAATTTGACGAATTCTTTTGTATTGGATGAATTTAATGTTAATAGTTGAATTTAAATGCTAATTTTATTAATTGAATGTTGATTATAGGAAATGTAATGTTAATTTAGAGTTGAGTTATTGAATTAAATGTTTATTTGATTAATTTTCATATTACTTTGGTTTGGTGTTGATTTTATAAATTATTTTTTTTTGGATTATTTTGGATGTTAATTTTGATAAATTGAGTGGCAATTGGATGAATTGAATGTCGATTTAGTATTAATTTGATGAATTGAATATTAATTGGATGACTTAAATGTTAATTTGATGAATTAAATGTTAATTTGATGAAATTGAATTTTAATTTAATTGTGTTGAGTTAGATTGGGAACAAAATAAAAATAGTGTTATAGTTTAGGGGTGTAAGTGTAATTTAAACTAAGAAAGGTCCTAGGAATGGTGGACCGAACGTTTGTATAATTACACTTACATCTCCTATCTTATTACACTTTTATCCCTTGGATATTACATTTTTAACCTTTTGATATTATAATTCATCAAATTAACATCCAAATTCATCCAATAAATACTCAATTTATTAAATCAACAAGTAACATGCAATTAATACTCAATTCATCAAATTTACACCAAATTAACATTCAATTCTTCAAATCAACATTTAATTTTACCTAATAAACATTTAGTTCATCAACGTAACATTCAATCTCATCCAATTTATATTCAAATTCATTCAAATAACATTCAATTCATAAAATTAACATCGAAAATCCTCGATTTAATAAATTAACACCAAAGTAACGTGCAATTTTATCCAATAAACGTGTAATTTTTCAAATAAATAACAAATTAACATTCAATTCTTCAAATCAACATTCAATTTCATCTAATAAATATTTAATTCATCAACTTAACATTCAATCACATCCAATTAATATTCAATTCATCAAATTAACATAAAATTAACATTCAATTCATTTAATTTATATTCAAATGCATTAAATTAACACTCAATTTATCAAATTACCTTCGAAAATTTTATTAATTGAATGTTTATTAGATGAAATGTAATGTTAATTTAGAGTTGAGTTAATGAATTAAATGTTTATTTGATTAATTTTCATATTACTTTAGTTTGATGTTTATTTGATAAATTAAATTTTTTTTGGATTATTTTGGATGTTAAATTTCACAAATTGAGTGTAATTGGATGAATTGAATGTCGATTTAGTATTAATTTGATGAATTTATTATTAATTGGATGAAATAAATGTTAATTTGTTGAATTTGAATATTAATTTGATGAATTAAATGTTTATTAGATGAAGTTGAATTTGATTTAAAGAGTTGAATACTATTTTAGTGTAAATTTAATGAGTTGAATATTAATTGGATTATTTTATTGGATGATTTTGCACGTCAAAAGTTTATCTAGGACTATTTGAACACAAAATTAAATATTTTAAAGATGAAATTAAAAAATTAATATTTTTAGGATCAAATTAATAAATATGTATAATTTTAGGGATGAAAGTGTAAGTCTTCATTTCTAAGCTACCACCGATCGTGGCTTCCAAGGACCGGTCCTAATATAAAAAAATGCTAATTACACTTTTATACTCAAAGTTATATATATTTATGGTTCCTAAAATATTAATTTATTAATTTTATCCCTAAAATATTCAATTTTGTATTTAAATAGTCCGAGACGACTTTAAGATCCAAAATCATCCAATAAATGATTGAACTTATCAAATCGAAATCAAAATAACATGTAATTTAATTCAATTAATATTATATTAACCAAATTTACATCAAATTAACATTGAAAAAGTCAAATCAACATTCAATTTTACCTAATAGACAATTAATTCATCAAATTAACACTAAAATTCAACTAATAAACATTTAGTTCATCAATTTAACATTCGATTTCATCTGATTAATATTCAATTTATCAAATTAACATCAAATTAAGATTCAATTCATTCAATTTATATTCAACTTCATTCAATTAACACTTAATTTCTCAAATTAGCATCCAAAATCATCAAATAAATATTCAATTTATTAAATCAACATCAAAGTAACATGTAATTTCATCTAATTAATACTCAATTCATCAAATTTACACCAAATTAACATTTCATTTTACCTAATAAAAATTTAATTCATCAAATTAACATTAAATTCAACTAAAAGAATTGTAAATAATAAACATTCAATTCATTGAATTAACACAAAATTAACATTCAATTTATCAAATCAATACCAAATTAACATTCAATTCATCAAACTAACACCAAATTAATATAAAAAAGTATGAATTGAATATATATTTGGTATTGATTTCATCAATTGAACATAAATTGTGTGTTAATTTGACGAATGAATATGTATTGGATGAATTTAATGTTAATAGTTGAATTTAAATGTTAATTTTAGTAATTGAATGTTTGTTACATAAAATGTAATGTTAATTTAGAGTTGAGTTAATGAATTAAATGTTTATTTGATTAATTTTCATATTACTTTGGTTTTGTGTTGATTTGATAAATTAAATTTTTTTTGGATTATTTTGAATGTTAAATTTGACAAATTGAGTGGTAATTGGATGAATTGAACCTCGATTTAGTATTAATTTGATGAATTTAATATTAATTGGATGAATTAAATGTTAATTTTTTGAATTTGAATATTAATTTGATGAATTAAATATTTATTAGATGAAGTTGAATTTGATTTGAAGAGTTGAATGTTAATTTAGTGTAAATTTAATGAGTTGAATATTTATTGGATTATTTTATTGGATAAAATGTAATGTTAATTTAGAGTTGAGTTAATGAATTAAATGTTTATTTGATTAATTTTCAAATTACTTTGGTTTGGTGTTGATTTGATAAATTAAATTTTTTTTGGATTATTTTGAATGTTAACTTTGACAAATTGAGTGGTAATTGGATGAATTGAATCTTGATTTAGTATTAATTTGATGAATTTAATATTAATTGGATGAATTAAATATTAATTTTTTAAATTTGAATATTAATTTGATGAATTAAATGTTTATTAGATGAAGTTGAATTTGATTTGAAGAGGTGAATGTTAATTTAGTGTAAATTTAATGAGTTGAATATTAATTGGATTATTTTATTGGATGAAATGTAATGTTAATTTAGAGTTGAGTTAATGAATTAAATGTTTATTTAATTAATTTTCATATATTATTTTGGTTTGATGTTGATTTGATAAATTAATTTTTTTTTGGATTATTTTGGATGTTAATTTTGATAAATTGAGTGGTAATTGGATGAATTGAATGTCGATTTACTAATAATTTGATAAATTGAATATTATTTAGATGAATTAAATGTTAATTTGATATTAATTTGATGAATTAAATATTAATTTCATAAAATTTAATGTTAATTTAATTTTGTTGGGTTAGATTGAGAACAAAATAAAAATAGTGTTATAGTTTAGGGGTGTAAGTGTAATTTAAACTAAGACCGGTCCTAGGAATGGTGGACCGAACATGGGTATAATTACACTTACATCTCCTATCGTATTGCACTTTTATCCTTTTAATATTACACTTTTAACCTTTTAATATTATAATTCATCAAATTAACATTCAAACTCATCCAATAAATACTCAATATATTAAATCAACAAGTAATATGCAATTAATACTCAATTCATCAAATTTACACCAAATTAACATTCAATTCTTCAAACCAACATTTAATTTTACTTAATAAACATTTAATTCATAACATTCAATCTCATCCAATTTATATTCAAATTCAATTCATAAAATTAACATAAAAAATCATCGATTTAACAAATTAACACCAAAGTAAAGTGCAATTTCATCTAATAAACGTTGAATTTTTCAAATAAATAACAAATGAACATTCAATTCTTCAAATCAACATTCAATTTCATCTAATAAACATTTAATTCATCAACTCAACATTCAATCACATCCTCGTAATATTCAATTCATCAAATTAACATAAAATTAACATTCAATTCATTTAATTTATATTCAAATGCAGTAAATTAAGACTCAATTTATCAAATTACCATAGAAAATCATCCAAAAGGTTCAATGTAACAAATCAACATCAAAGTAACATACAGTTACATCCAATAAACATTTAATTCATCAAATCAATACTAAATTAATATTCAATTCAACAAATTAACGTTTAATTTCATCTAATAATATTTAATATTCAATTTATCAAATTTATAACAACTAAACATTCAATTTCATCAAATAAACATTCAAATCATCATATTAACAGCAAATTAAAATTTAATTCATCCAATTAATATTTAATTCATTAAATTAACATTCAATTCATCAAATTTAAATATAAACTCATCTAATAAAGATTTAATTCATCAAATCAATACCAAGTTAACATTCAATTTAACAAATTAACATTTCATTTCGAATAATAAACATTCAATTCATTAACTTAACTATTTAACATTCAATTCATCAAATTAATACCAAATTAACTTTCAATTCTTCAAATCAACATCAAACTAACATTCAATTCATCAAATTAACACAAAATTAATATTCAATTCATTAAATTCGCATTCAATTCTGTCTAATAAACATTTAATTCATCAAATTAACCTAACATTCAATTCCATCCAATAAAATTTTAATTTATCAAATTAACATTAAATTAACATTCAATTCATCAAATATATATTCAAATTCATCCAATTTATACTCAATTCATCAAATTAACATCCAAAATCATCTAATAAAAATTCAATTTATCAAACCAACACCAATGTAATATAAAAATTCATTGAATAAATATTTAATTCATCAAATCAACACTAAATTAGCATTCAAGTCAACAAATTAATATTCCATTTTGTATAATAAATTAACATTTAAATTAACTATTTAAAATTAAATTCATCAAATTAAGATTCAATTTCATCCAATTAATATTCAATTCATCAAATTAACACCAAATTAATATTCACTTCTTCAAATTAACACTAAATTAACTTCAATTCATAAAATTAACACAACATTAATACTCAATTCATCAAATTCACATTCAATTCCATCTAATAAATTATTTATTCATCAAATTAACTTAACATTCATCATCAAATAAATATTCAATTCATTAAATCAACACCAAATTAACAATCAATTCAACAAATTAGCATTTTTTTTCATATAATAAACATTCAATTTATTAAAGTAACACCAAATTAACAATCAATTCAACAAATTAACATTGTGTTTCATATAATAAACATTCAATTCATTAAATTAACACCAAATTAACATTCAATTCATCAAATCAATACCAAATTAACATTCAATTCATCAAACTAACACTAAATTAATATAAATTGTATGAATTGAATATATATTTGGTATTGATTTCATCAATTGAACATAAATTTGGTGTTAATTTGACGAATGAATATGTATTGGATGAATTTAATGTTAATAGTTGAATTTAAATGTTAATTTTATTAATTGAATGTGTATTAGATGAAATGTAATGTTAATTTAGCGTTGAGTTACTGAATTAAATGTTTATTTGATTAATTTTCATATTACTTTGGTGTTGATTTGACAAATTGAATTTTTATTGGATTATTTTGGATGTTAATTTTGATAAATTGAGTGTTAATTGGATGAATTAAATGTCGATTTAATCTTAATTTGATGAATTGAATATTAATTGGATGAATTAAAGGTTAATTTGATGAAATTGAATGTTAATTTAATAAATTGAATGTTACTTTATAGTATTTTGTGTTGGGTTACACATTTTTGGAGTTGTGACGGATGTCGATGATGGATCCAATAAAAGTGGGAATTGAATTTTTTCAAAAAATTCAACTGTTTCCTAAGGAGATATCCCGCCTAAATTTTTTTTCAAAAAATATATACTTTGCATAAAAAAAATATTTTTTATTCTCAATTCTAAAATATATTTACCAGTAAAGGGATGGAGGGAAGGTAAGAGAAAGTGATTTGGGCGGGAAAAGAAGAAAACGGCGGGAAAGGCAAAAAAAGGCGGGAACGGGAGAGAGATAAAGTTATTGTGGATATTCCAAAATAAATGAATAAATAAATATTGTTATATTTCGAGGGTCTCAGTATAATTTACTTATGCACTAAGACCGGCCGTTGGAATGAGTGACCGATCCTGGTGGGCACTACCACAAGTACGAAGAAGGAGAGGTTTGTGGGGTCTGTGGTCACCGTATGCCGGCTGTCACCGAGAATAGTTTGCTTCAGGTTAGCGTTTTTCCGTCGGAGATCTTGCCGGAGTTGGGTAGCTATGATAACGCTTCGCGGGCTGAGCTTCTCAAGACTTAGGGGATTTCTGGAGTTCTCAATGTGAGCTTGAGGCCATAGTCTCTTCTTGATCGGAACTGGGCTTATTGTGATTAATCGATCAATGATATATTAATGTTGCATATCCTTTATCGATATATTAATAGTCGTCATCATATTCAAGACACTTGTTTCCTAATGTACAGAGTAACCTTTATTGTATTCCTCTTACTAATTCTAACTGCATTATCTTTATACATTGTAGGACGTGTCACCCCTGAAAGTGTTGTATATAGCTTTGGCACTATCCTTCTGGATCTGCTAAGTGGAAAACACCAAGTCATGTGAGTGGCTTATATCTCTCATCATTCTTTGCATATGGGGTATATAGAAAATGTTCTTAGTTTTCATTGGTACGTTGCCACTCTAGAACCCATTACGTACACGATTGTATTGGAGTAACCAACTTGATTGTGATATTGAAATTGTGAGTGTGTGACTAACTAATTCAAATAAGCGTCGGAAAAGTCAGTTAGGTGGATAAGAAGCGTAAATTGTGTTGATAAAGAACTATATCAATTGTATGTATGAGCAATAATGAATTGTTTTCTTGGCAATTGACTGGCCTAAATAAAGTATTCTTCCACTTGTTAGAGGTGAATCACTAAACTATTAATGGCCATCAGGCCCCTGTATATTCATAGAAGGAAAACAGTATGTCAAAAACTTATCTTTCCACACAACACAAATAGGTGTACACATTCTATAATATGCAAGCATTGGTAAGTATATTCAACCATTTACTTCATGGGAGCTATAATGTACTCATTCAAACGTTCACATAATTTAGTTAAAGCATTTAGAAACTCCAGCATTGTTAATGCATGCCCCCAATTAACAAACACCTAATCCTATGTTTCCTATTTATTTTAATGTTGTAGGCCAAAGGATAGGCCTACCCACTAACTCTACATCTATAAGTAGTGTGATACTTCTTTCATAAAGAACTTGTTCTAGGTTTGGCTTTGCAGTTCATTAAGTCTTCCCAAATCTTTTCCTCTGCTTAATGTATACCTGAAAGTTTGTTCTTCAGTGGATCATGCTAATGTCTGTATATATAACATAAATTACGAATCGTACATCATGAATAGCAACATTACCAACAAATTTGAAGATGTTTGAAACTTTAAAGCATTCATAAAAGGGTTTGCCTTCTACATTGGATAAAAGATCCCTCCAGTATTGACTTTCCCTTGCAAAGAAACAGTGTTTTTCAAAGAGAAAAACAATCTGTAGCCTTCGGGTCCATTACTTGGAGGTGGAAACTTTTTCAAAAGAAAAGTTCATTTCTTGTGGACCTCTACAGAATATGCTTGGTAGTAAGCATTGCATTTTTCACTGAAGTAATGGTCTTGAATAGACAATGAAGTTGCGTAATCAATCTAAAGAAGGCTAAGCAATATACATGGCAGCTAGATTGCTCTCAAGAGGAGTAAAGTAAGTTGAAAAACTTGATTTGTCACCATAGAACTTGAAACAAATGAAGCGGTTCTTGCAATTCCAAAAAAGTTTGTACCAAGGTCTCGAAGTGAGAAGACTCCTCATGATTCTTAAACACTCACATATGTATAAAAATGCAATTTATGATATCTTAATCAAGACTATGGTAGTCCATTGTAGATTTACTTTTGTTTCTTTGTTCTTAGTACGAAAGGACAATATGAAAGGATAGTATGGTTAATCATTTATGTATCTAAGTTCTTATCCTCTTGTTGCATAACAGGTGAAGATGCCCCTATCAATGAAGTAGTGGACTTCATATTTGCTGCTCGGATGGCTGAGAACCCTGAAAAGGATGTAAATTACCCAAATCATAATGATGGAGAAAGAAATGAGGTCAGTGATGACTGTTTCATGACTATAATTGCATTGGTTGTGTTTTGAGGATGTTTACACACACATATACACAAATATCCTCAAAACTCAATGAGCATCTTGGGCATGCTTAACTGTGGATGACTTTCTTAAGTCAGGTTCAAAGGTATAACCTTAAAATAATGTGTATTTGGCATTTCAAGTTCCATATTTTGGCCAAATCATATAATGTGTGTTTTCCTGTATCGTGCTTGTTAATCAGAAATATACATTATTTCTTTCCATTTTTTCCAGTGGTGGAAATATTCTGCATGTATCCTGCTGTTTAATATGTTGTCTTCCCCAAATTAAAGGCAGTCATCTTTGCTAAATTTGGTCAATTATGACATAGATCTCTAAGAAATTTGCTAATGTGGTATTGTGGGTGTTCTCGGCGGGGCACTATATCTTAGAGCTCATTCTGGGCTACCCATTACAGCATATTGGATCAGCTGCGTTCAGCCTAACAGAAAAACTTCAATCCCTCAAACACTGCTTCCAGACAGACACACTGGGGTATCATCTCTCTGTGTTGAAGCATTTATTCCCAGGAGGACTGACGGTGTTATCTATATACAACGGAATTGGAGGAGCCGAAATTTCCTTACACCGGCTTGGTATAAATTTGAAAGTTGTTGTCTCGGTGGAGCCTTCTGAAACAAAGCGGAGGATTTTTAAGCAGTGGTGGCATAATTTTGGACAAGGTGGCGAGTTGGTGCAGGTTGAAGACATTCATAGACTAGCAACTAACAAACTTAAGGCTCTATTATTTTATGAGTTTGTACATGTTTTACAACGTAAGGAGTACAACGGAGAAAAACAAGTGACTTATTTCCTTCAATCCTGTTTGTTCCAGCACATTAGAATTTACAAGTGATCTGTAATAAATTATTGTAATTCTTGGGTTTAAAAGTTTCACCCTTGTAGCTTGTACTTTACTGATGAAGAATGGAATATGAAATGACACTTGTATCCTCGTCTTTTAATCAGAATTGGATGCTAAAAGCAATTAAATACGTTGTCTATTTTAGGATTATCTCGAAACATGTTCATTTGGATTTTATCAAATGGATAGGTCATAACCAGGGTAACCCTCGCCAGGGTCCATCAAAAGTAAAGAAATGGCAAAGGCTACAACAATGCCATCAAGATGACAACAAAAGTTCTTTTGTTTCCTTTTGCTAAGATTCATGGGCTGAAAAAACAATGCAACTTTTATCATTCGCAAGGCAAATGGAACTCTCTTTGTTTACAAAGACTGATAGTTCTTTATGTGCACATTACCAAGGCTATTATATTCAAATTTGCTTATGTCTAGCTGGTTATTCTGTGATTGCCTTTCGAACCCTGTCTTTAGTGGACAGTGATATATTCCTCATCTTTTATGCACATGCATATTCGAAGTTGCTCAAATTGTTACTCTTCCTTTCTATATCTATACTGAATGTTTAAGAGAATCCCCCCAAAAATACAAATTTCATTTAACCATGTACTCTAACGCTCAGTAAGAAGCACTCCAATCAATTGCTTTATTACTTCATAACGGCCAAAAACTTCGACTAGTACACCAATGAAAATTTTAGGTTGTGTATAGCAAGTAATATCAACAGCTCTTGTTGAATTTGCGGCCAGACAACTTCTCAGACTAGTACAAAATGTGATTTAGGAGTCCCTTCGCTGCATTAAACCATAAAACATACATGTAAGAACTTTAGAAATTCTTTTGTCATCACAACATACTGTGCATGTGTGCATGAGTTAACTGGTGCTCGATCCCTATTTGCTTCATTGACCAAATCATGAGCACCATTATATGAATATTGTGGGTGGGTGGGTGGGTGAGTGGGTGGGGGTTAGGGGAGGGTTCACTACAGACAAACATAAAGAAATGAAGAAAAGACCGAATGAATAAATCATTGAAGGAGCTGGTCTGGGGAATGGCAGTGAATTGTGATCAACTCTAATGATATAAGTAGCCAATGAGATCAAGTGAATAATAATGTGAAATGAAACTCACTCATCCTTCAACTTCTGAATTTTGTCTGGATCTGCCTCACGAATGTGTTTTTTGAACTGCTGCCTCACCATATCAACAAGCTCGGTGTTCTGTTGCTGCAGATTAATTATAGTAGAAGAACCATGTTAATATTCCTTCCCTTCTAGGTGTTTGGGCAGCAATTCATTCTAAAACCCCAACAGAGCCTCAACTACGAGTCCTATGTAAAGTATAGTTACTCATTCACTTAAGAAGTCAAATTGTCAGACACTAAATTGAACTACCAAGAAAATAAAACAAACTGGTATCTAGTGTTGTCTTTCCAAAACTAAATCTATTAAGGTTAGGGGAAAAAATAATTTTTTTTTCTTTTTTGATCAGCAAGGACAAGATTCCAAATTTTTTTACATGCAGTAAAGATTAAAATCAAAAGCAAAATATATCTCACAAACAGATTTCAAATTCATCCTTAAAAAAAAAAAAAAGAATTCTCCCAAAATGAGGAAAACCCATATCCAAAAGGAAGCCAAAAGACGAATTCTTTCAAGACCAATTCTCATTGACACCCCTGATCTAAGTTTCTCAAGAATCAAATCATAACCAAGCTTAAAACATTGATATGTACAAGATAATACAAAACATGAAGGGAGATAGAAAGAATAAAAAAATAGAACATAATCATAGGAAATTAAATTATACTCACTTCAAAGATTTGAATAACAAAACACAAGTACATTTCACATTACGATTAATGTATGCACATAACTGCATAATTATTTCCTCAAAATAAAAAATAACAAAGGAAAAAGAATGAATGAAACTAATTCTGATGGCATTGTTGACAAGTTCAGGTGGCAGCGCTATTTGCAGAGACGGCATGATTAGAAAAACCCTAATAATCAATAAACTGAGTATTAACAAACCAGATCAACCACCAGAATGCAAATTACATACCAATATCTTTAGTTTTACATAGTGGAGTGCTTTCATCAGGTATCACAAGGAAAACTACTAAACTTCACATCACAAAACTAACAAATAAACCTTGTGCAACACACCCACCAAAAATAAAAATTTATTGAAAAGAACAACTAGCAGTGCAAGGAAAAAGACATATTGCTATAACTATCAGTATCACAGATATAATTTTCTGTCAACAAAATTTTCTTGAATTGAGACATACCCAATGAAAATTCAGATACAAAACCACTTAGCTAACTGCTGAGACAAATAGATCCGAAGTAGAAAGTCAAACACCCATCACTAACATCAAAGAAGAGGAACGCAAAAATATGCCTTCCCATCAAATCCAGATAAAGAACTAACCATCAAATTCCACAATTATGCAAATTCACACAAATATATAACTACAAAATTTTTGCAGAAAAATATATAAATTCATACACATATGTATCCATATATAAGGGTATTCACTATTCACATAATCTATCCTTTTATGTATGTATGTGGATATATACAAAATTACATATAGACAACTTGTAATGCACTACAAACAACAAAAAAGAAAGAAGCCACAAGAACACAATGAGAAAAATGAATAAATATAGACCAAAAAAAATCTAGTCAAAAAGGGCAAACCTCCTTTTTTTTATAGTTTTGTGGAAGGGATATCTTGCAGGAGAACATGGGGGAGTTGAAAGGCAGGGGAATCCACTGTTCTAAAAAAAAAACACGCATTGTACATCATGAGATGAAGACAAACTGTCATTGGTAAAGTGGAAACAAACATTAATAAGATCATTTGAATAAAAAATAAAGGTCAACATAATATCATTTATACCCCATGGTCCAATTTTTGTATTTCCTTCCCTTCGATTGTCTTCAAACAATCCTTGCTATAGTGAAAACAAGCATCGATTAGATCATTTGAATAAAAAATAAGATCAACACAAATAATTTAGCATTTAGAATAAAAAAAATCTCCCACTAGTAAAAAAGTCAGGAGGTTGCTGGGTGAGATTGCTTAATATCTTCAGTTTCAGCTTCATGTTCCTTCTTCACCCTAAACATAAAATAAACCATTAACCACAAAAATGGCTTCACCATATAAATTACGATATTAACTAAAAAAAATGTTCACTTACATTAAAACGAGTCAAGACTTGGATCACCATGGTAAGCAACGGAGGATTATCAAAGACAAAGTCAGTAATGGAGTTTCACGTCGCGGACTCAACAGGGAAGGCAAGACTAGTAACCACAGTGAAAGAGATGGAGGGAAGGCAAGACTAGTAACCAGTCGTTTAGGCGGGAAAGTGGATAGAGAGAGAAGATAAGGTTTTGTGATTTGTGGAACACAATATTCACAAGAAAAAAAAAAAAAAATATATATATATATATATATATATATTGTAATATGTTATAGTGTTATGGGAACAAAATAAAATTAGTGTTATAGTTTATGGGTGTAAGTGTAATTTAAAGTAAGACCGGTCCTAAGAATGGTGGACCGAACGTGTGTATAATTACACTTACTTATCCTATCATATAACACTTTTATCCCTTTGATATTACACTTTTAACATTTTGATATTATAATTCATCAAATTAACATCCAAAATCATCCAATAATATTCAATTTATTAAATCAACAATTAATATGCAATTTCATCAATTTAATACTCAATTCATCAAATTTACATCAAATTAACATTCAATTCTTCAAATCAACATTTAATTTTACCTAATAAACATTTAATTCATTAAATTAACATTAAAATTCAACTAATAAATATTTAATTCATCAACGTAACATTCAATCTCATCTAATTTATATTCAAATTCATTCAATTAACATTCAATTCATAAAATTAACATCGAAAATCCTCGATTTAACAAATTAACACCAAAGTAACATGCAATTTCATCCAATAAACGTTTAATTTTTCAAATAAGTAACAAATTAACATTTAATTTCATCTAACAAACATTTAATTCATCAACTTAACATTTAATCATATCCAATTAATATTCAATTCATCAAATTAACATAAAATTAACATTCAATTCATTTAATTTATATTCAAGCGCATTAACTTAATACTCAATTTATCAAATTACCATCGAAAATTTTATTAATTGAATGTTTATTAGATGAAATGTAATGTTAATGAATTAACATTCAATTCTTCAAATCAACATTTAATTTTACCTAATAAAAATTTAATTCATCAACGTAACATTCAATCTCATCCAATTTATATTCAAATTCATTCAAGTAACATTCAATTCATAAAATTAACATCGAAAATCCTCGATTTAACAAATTAACACCAAAGTAACGTGCAATTTCATCCAAAAATATTTAATATTCAATTCAACAAATTTATACAAACTAAACATTCAAATCGTCATATTAACAGCAAATTAAAATTCAATTCATCTAATTAACATTTAATTCATCAAATTAACATTGAATTGATCAAATTAAAATATAAAATCATCTAATAAAGATTTAATTCATCAAATCAATACCAAATTAACATTCAATTTAACAAATTAACTATTTGACATTCAATTCATCAAACTAACACCAAATTAACTTTCAATTCTTCAAATCAACACCAAACTAACATTTAATTCATCAAATTAACACAAAATTAATATTCAATTCATTTCATTAATTAACCTAACATTCAATTCCATCCAATAAAATTTTAATTTATCAAATTAACATTAAATATAGTAAATTAAAAAATTAACATTCCATTTCGTATAATAAACTTTTAATTCATTAAATTAACATTTAAATTAACTATTTAAAATTAAATTCATAAAATTAAGAATCAATTTCATCCAATTAATACTCAATTCACCAAATTAATATTGGATTCTTGAAATAAACAGTTAATTAATTTTCAATTCATCAAATTAAAACAACATTAAAATGCATTTCATCAAATTCACGTTCAATTCCTTCTAATAAAAAATTATTTCATCAAATTAACTTAACATTCAATTTCATCAAATTAATACTAAACTAACACTCAATTCATCAAATTTATATTCAAAATCATCCAATTAACACCAAATTCGTCAAATTAACATCCAAAATCATATAATAAAATTCAATTTATCAAACCAACACCAATGCAATATAAAAATTTATCGAATAAACATTTAATTCATCGAATCAACACCAAATTAACATTCAATTCAACAAATTAACAATTTATAATAAACATTCAATTCATTAAATTAAAATTAAATTAATATTCAATTCATCAAATCAATACCAAATTTACATTCAATTCATCAAACTAACACTAAATTAATATAAATTGTATGAATTGAATATATATTTGGAAAATATTTCATCAATTGAGCAAATTTGACGAATGCATATGTATTGGATGAATTTAATGTTAATAGTTGAATTTAAATGTTAATGTTATTATTTTGAATGTTAAATTTGACAAATTGAGTGGTAATTGGATGAATTGAATGTGGATTTAGTATTAATTTGATGAATTTAATATTAATTGGATGAATTAAATGTTAATTTGTTGAATTTGAATATTAATTTGATGAATTAAATGTTTATTAGATGAAGTTGAATTTGATTTGAAGAGTTGAATGTTAATTTAGTGTAAATTTAATGAGTTGAATATTAATTGGATTATTTTATTGGATGAAATGTAATGTTAATTTAGAGTTGAGTTAATGAATTAAATGTTTATTTAATTAATTTTCATATTACTTTGGTTTGGTGTTGATTTGATAAATTAAATTTTTTTTGGATTATTTTGGATGTTAATTTTGATAAATTGAGTGGTAATTGGATGAATTGAATGTCGATTTAGTATTAATTTGATAAATTGAATATTATTTAGATGAATTAAATGTTAATTTGATATTAATTTGATGAATTAAATATTAATTTCATGAAATTGAATGTTAATTTAATTTTGTTGGGTTAGATCGATAACAAAATAAAAATAGTGTTATAGTTTAGGGGTGTAAGTGTAATTTAAACTATGTCCGGTCCAAGGAATGGTGGACCGAACGTTGATATAATTACACTTAGACTCCTATCCTATTACACTTTTATCCCTTGATATTACACTTTTAACCTTTTGATATTATAATTCATCAAATTAACATCCAAACTCATCCAATAAATACTCAATTTATTAAATCAACAAGTAACATGCAATTAATACTCAATTCATCAAATTTACACCAAATTAATATTCAATTCTTCAAATCAACATTTAATTTTATCTAATAAACATTTAATTCATCAACCTAACATTCAATCTCATCCAATTTATATTCAAATTCATTCAAGTAACATTCAATTCATAAAATTAACATCGAAAATCCTTGATTTAACAAATTAACACCAAAGTAACGTGCAATTTCATCCAATAAACATTTAATTTTTCAAATAAATAACAAATTAACATTCAATTCTTCAAAATCAACATTCAATTTCATCTAATAAACATTTAATTCATCAACTTAACATTCAATCACATCCAATTAATATTCAATTCATCAAATTAAAATAAAATTAACATTCATTTCATTTAATTTATATTCAAATGCATTAAATTAACACTAAATTTATCAAATTACCATCGAAAAATTTTATTAATTGAATGTTTATAAGATGAAATTTAATATTAATTTAGAGTTGAGTTAATGAATTAAATGTTTATTTGATTAATTTTCATATTACTTTGGTTTGGTGTTGATTTGATAAATTAATTTTTTTTGGATTATTTTGGATGTTAATTTTGATAAATTGAGTGGTAATTGGATGAATTGAATGTCGATTTAGTATTAATTTGATAAATTGAATATTATTTTGATGAATTAAATGTTAATTTGATATTAATTTGATGAATTAAATATTAATTTCATGAAATTCAATGTTAATTTAATTTTGTTGGGTTAGAATGAGAACAAAATAAAAATAGTGTTATAGTTTAGAGGTGTAAGTATAATTTAAACTAAGACCGGTCCGAAGAATGGTGGACCGAACGTGGGTATAATTACACTTACTTATCCTATCATATTACACTTTTATCCCTTGATATTACACTTTTAACCTTTTCGATATTATAATTTATCAAAATAACATCCAAAATCATCCAATAAATATTCAATTTATTAAATCAACAATTAACATGCAATTTCATCAATTTAATACCCAATTCATCAAATTTACACCAAATTAACATTCAATTCTTCAAATCAACATTTAATTTTACCTAATAAACATTTAATTCATTAAATTAACATTAAAAATCAACTAATAAACATTTAAATTAACATTAAAATTCAACTAATAAACATTTAATTCATCAACGTAACATTCAATCTCATCCAATTTATATTCAAATTCATTCAATTAACATTCACTTAAAAAAATTAATATCGAAAATCCTTGATTTAACAAATTAACACCAAAGTAACATACAGTTACATACAATAAACGTTTAATTTTTCAAATAAATAACAAATTAACATTCAATTCTTCAAATCAACATTCAATTTCATCTAATTTATATTCAAATTCATTAAATTAACACTCAATTTATCAAATTAATATCGAAAATCATTCAATATAGGTTCAATTTAACAAATCAACATCAAAGTAAAATACAGTTACATACAATAAACATTTAATTCAGCAAATCAATACTAAATTAATATTCAATTCAACAAATTAGCATTCAATTGCGTGACATAACATTTAATATTCAACTCATCAAATTTATACCAAATAAACATTCAATTTTATCAAATAAACTTTCAAATCGTCATATTAATACCAAATTAAAATTCAATTCATCAAATTAATATTTAATTCATTAAATTAACATTCAATTCATCAAATTAAAATATAAAATCATCTAATAAAGATTTAATTCATCAAATCATTACCAAATTAACATTCAATTTAACAAATTACCATTTATGGGTGGCTGTTCCAACATTTTTGGGTAATGGTTCCATTTTTTATGGGTGGGTGTTTTAACTTTTTTGGGTAGGAGTTGCAACTCTTGGGAGGAGGGGTTCGGGCGAGGGGTTCCAACTTTTATGGGTAGGAGTTTTAATATTTTTGGGTAAGGGTTCCTACTTTTATGGGTGGGAGTTTCAACTTTTTTGGGTAGGGGTTCCAACTCTTGAGGGGAGGGGTTCCAACATTTTTGGGTACAGGTTCCAACTTTTATGGGTGGGGGTTTCAACTTTTTTGGATAATGGTTTCAACTTTTATGGGTAATAGTTCCAACTCTTTTGGTAGGGGTTTCAACATTTTTTGGTACGGGTTCCAACTTTTATGGGTGGGGGTTTCAACTTTTTTGGGTAGGGGTTCCAACTTTTATGGGTGAGAGTTTCAACTTTTTTGGGTAGGGGTTCCAACTCTTGGGGGTGGGGTTCTAACTTTTTTGGGTATGAGTTTCAACATTTTTAGGTAAGGGTTCCTACTTTTATGGGTAGGGGTTTCAACTTTTTTGGGTAGGGGTTCCAACTCTTAGGGGACGGGTTCAAACTTTTTTGGGTAGGGGTTTCAACATTTTTGGGTAAGGGTTCCAACTTTTATGGGTTGGGGTTTCAACTTTTTTGGGTAGGGGTTCCAACTCTTGAGGGGAGGGGTTCCAACATTTTTGGGTACGGGTTCCAACTTTTATGGGTGGGGGTTTCAACTTTTTTAGATCATGGTTTCAACTTTTATGGGTAATAGTTTTAACTCTTTTGGTAGGGGTTCCAACATTTTTGGGTACGGGTTCCAACTTTTATGGGTTGGGGTTTCAACTTTTTTGGGTAGGGGTTCCAATTTTTATGGGTGGGAGTTTCAACTTTTTTGGGTAGGAGTTCCAACTCTTGGGGGCGTGGTTCCAACTTTTTTGGGTAGGGGTTTCAACATTTTTGGGTAAGGGTTCCTACTTTTATGGGTGGGGGTTTCAACTTTTTTGGGTAGGGGTTCCAACTCTTAGGGGACGGGTTCCAACTTTTTTGGGTAGGAGTTTCAACATTTTTGGGTAAGGGTTCCAACTTTTATGGGTTGGGATTTCAACTTTTTTGGGTAGGGGTTCCAACTCTTGAGGGGAGGGGTTCCAACATTTTTGGATACGGGTTCCAACTTTTATGGGTGGGGGTTTCAACTTTTTTGGGCAGGGGTTCCAACTTTTTTGGTTAGGGGTTCCAACTTTTATGGGTGCAGGTTTCAACTTTTTTGGGTAGAGGTTCCAACTCTTGGGGGAGGGGTTCCAACTTTTTTGGGTAGGGGTTTCAACATTTTTGGGTAAGGGTTTCTATTTTTATGGGTGGGGGTTTCAACATTTTTGGGTAGGGGTTTCAACATTTTTGGGTAAGGGTTCCAACTTTGATGGGTTGGGGTTTCAACTGTTTTGGGTAGGGGTTCCAACTCTTGAGGGGAGGGGTTCCAACATTTTTGGGTACGGGTTCCAACTTTTATGGGTGGGGGTTTCAACTTTTTTGGGTATGAGTTCCAACTTTTATGGGTGGGGGTTTCAACTTTTTTGGGTAGGGGTTCCAACTTTTTTGGGTAGGGGTTTCAACATTTTTGGGTAAGGCTTCCTACTTTTATGGCTGGGGGTTTCAACTTTTTTGGGTAGAGGTTCTAACTCTTAGGGAACGGGTTTCAACTCTTAGGGGACGGGTTCCAACTTTTTTGGGTAGGGGTTACTTTTATGGGTTGGGGTTTCAACTTTTTTGGGTTGGGGTTCCAACTTTTGAGAGGAGGGGTTCCAACATTTTTGGGTACGGGTTCCAACTTTTATGGGTTGGGGTTTCAACTTTTTTGGGTAGGGGTTCCAACTTTTATGGGTGGGGTTTCAACTTTTTTGGATAAGGGTTTCAACTTTTATGGGTAATAGTTCCAACTCTTTTGGTAGGGGTTCCAACTCTTGAGGGGAGAGGTTCCAACATTTTTTTGTACGGGTTCCAACTTTTATGGGTGGGGGGTTTCAACTTTTTTGGGTAGGGGTTCCAACTTTTATGGGTGGGAGTTTCAACTTTTATGGGTAGGGGTTCCAACTCTTGGGGGGAGGATCCATGTGAGAGGGGTTCCAACTGTTGGGGGGGTAAGTGTTATTACGGGTTTAGCAGGTAACCGGTATCCACTTTCCAGGTAACCGGTAGTCATTTAAAAAGTGATCAATGGCTACAAAAATAAGAAAATTCCATCAAAGGTCCAAAATGAACTTCGGTACGGTAACGAAAAGGTGAATTCTGTATTGTAGCCTGACCCATGGAAGTAGTATTCTTTAAATACCTGCATGGGTTTTTAATCAGTTCAAGTGCTTTTTGAGGAACCAATCCTCTTTCTGAATTTCAGTGCTCATAGTATATCATCAAAGAATGATTTGGTTTTAAGCCTTTTGACTCCCTTACAACAATAGTTTATTCTTGAAGGTGCTTGGAAGATTCAACTTGTTTATGTATAGAAGTAGTGAGAAATGTATATTTGGCTTCAAGGACGATGTCGTTTTTATGAAGATCTCAATCATGAATCATTTGATAATTTTCACAACAATAGTAGACAATATTTGATATTCGAAATGATACACGTGCAACACTTATCATGCACACATATGGAGAATGCTTGGCCACCATACCAGGTTTGTGCTGTTGATAGAATTTCGTTAATGAGGGAATTTATAAATTAGTAAATCTCTCACTCATTAATAATACATAATTTATTTTAAAAAATCTGAGGAGAACTGAACCCACTACATGATGTTATGATCCCAAGTTTTCTATTGGGGGAATCATATATTGTATCTCAAAATATTTAAGAATTTTTATTTTACACTAAATTTTTCGTATTATACCTTTAATATATTAAAAGTATTACAATATAACCTTTTAATTAGTTTTCGTTGCTTATTTTGTCAAAAACCACCCCATTAATTTTGACAGAATAAACAACATAAGAAAATAAAGAATCACATTATAATATTTTTAATACATTAAGAGTATAATTTATAAATTAATCTTTAAAAATACTAAGTAAAAAATACTTAAATCTTTTGGAATGAAAAGTACAATTTGCCCTTTTCTGCTTGACATGGGATTTTCCTAAGGGTTCGTTTGGTTAGAAAGAAAAGAATGATAGAAAGTGAAAATTATAGAAAGTAAAGTGAAAAAAAAATAAAATGATAGAAAATATGTTTTCATTCATGTATTTGGTTAGCATGAAAAACTTGAGAGAAATGTTTTTAAAAAATTCATTCTATTGTTTGAAAGAAAGAAAAATTACAAGAAAAATTTTATAATTGTCTAAATTATTTTTAATTATATTAAATTGGTCTAAAGAAGAAAAAAATATATATTATAATTGAAAGTTAAAAGATTTTAAAAAAGTAGCTCGTAACCTAATCCTGGGACAAGCATCGACACGAAGGTGTTTGGGCCAAATTATATAGTTAATCAAATTCATACAAAGTTTTTTAAAATTAATAACCAATAAAATATTTTAAAAAAATAAGGATAAAATCGGAAGTTAGTTATAGATCAAAACTTTCTTGTATTTCCTTTTGTTTTTACAAGAAAAAAATTAATTAATTGTGAGAAAATTCAAGTATGAAATAAAATTAATTTTTTCTATCGTTTTATATTTTATGCTAACTAAACACATACAAATTTTAAAAAATTTCTTATTCTTGCATTTTTTACTATTATCTCGCTAATCAAATAGACTTTGTCAGACTATGCTCAATGTGTTGATACGAGGGTAATGGTTAACCTAATAGTCACCACTTTGCTTTTAAACCTCACTAGCAATCCACCACGTGCGTTACACGTGAATAATTTTTTAAAAAAAAATTAATAAATAAATATTTGGGTATATGTGTAGTTGAATTAAATATCATATCAAATTTACCAAACTTATTTTTTCATCTCTTATGTTTCACTATAGAATTTTTGAAGATTTTGTATATTTTCAAAATTTGTTGTTCTAACTTTAAGAAAAATAATAAAAAAAATAAATAATTAAAATTCTATTTTGTTTCTATAATTTTCTAATTGAAAGTGATTTTTTTAGTGATATTTGAAAATTAAATTTTTTAAAATTAATTTGATTAAGATTCCATTTATAAATCATTGAATAAAATAAAAATAGTTATCAATATGCCAATCGTATTGGAACTATTTAGAATTAGTTAAGCCAACTGAGAAAAAATTTAATATACAACGTTATAATATATATTATAAAGCATATTAAAATTTTAAAAAAATTAAATTTTCACATAAAATGTTAACACAGTTTAAAAGGTTTACTATGACTAAAAAATCATGTAAAACTATATATACATTATTTTTTATCTGAAAAATGAAATGGTTAAACATTTTGATGAAAAATAAAATATACATATATAGTCATAATATTATCTTTATAAATGAGATGAGTAATATTATATTGATGAAATTTTTGAAGATTTTTTTGAATACCTTGTTAAAACTTATAATAATGCATATATTTTTTAAAAGTAATATAATCAATCAAAAAGTTTCATACAAATTGACATTTATAAATAGAGAATAGAAAATTAGAAAATTAATTTGATTAAAATTCCAATTATAAATCATTGAATAAAATAAAAATAATTATCAATATACCAATCATATTAGAACCTTACTTTATTTAGGATTATCTTGGTCAATCTGAAAAGTTTACTGCGACTAAAAAATCATGTAAAAATATATATAAGGTGAGTAATAGTATATTGATGAAATTTTTGAAGGTTTTTTTTGAATATTTTGTTAAAACTTATAATGATGCATATATTTTTTAAGAGTAATATAATCAATTAAAAAATTTCATAAAAATTGACATTTATACATAGGAAATATATAATTAAAAGTAATCTTAGATGTAATTTGGAGATTTAAATGCATAAAGATATAATGGTAATTTAGATATTAAGTGTGAAATGATAGAGTGACATTTTTAATTCTTTATGAGGGTAAAATAGTGAATCAAAAAATTTTCATGTTATGATACTTTTATTAGTAACTAGCAATGCACCACGTGCGTTGCACGTGAACAGTTTTCATAAATAAAATATTTATAAAAAATATTAGGTATATGTGTACTTACATTAAATATTATCTCAAGTTTATCAAAATTATATTTTTATTACACGTATTATATTATAGAATTCGAAAAATATTGTATGTTCCCGGGGCTACGTTGTTCTAACTATAAGAAAAAAAGATAAAAATAATTCATTTAAAATTCATTTGATTAGGTTTCATCTTATAATTCATTGAATAAAATAAAAATAATTGTAAATATTCTAATTAATGTTTACTATAATTAGGAATTAGTTAGGTCAATAGGAATAAAATATAAGGTGAATAACACTTTTGGTCTCTAAAATATGCATTTTTTGTCAGTTTGGTCCTCAATATATAAATTTTAGTAATTTGGTCCCTAAAATATTCAATTCTTGTTTAAATGGTCCCTAATCAGACGGTCCATTAAGTTTTTTTGTGGAAGTGTGTCATTCCGTCAAATAGTATCACGTGACCAACACGTGATTATTTCTATCCAAAACTTAACAGATTGTCTATATATGAATCATTTAAACTTTAACTAAATACTTTAGGAAACAAATTGATAAAACTGATGCAATGAGGACTAAATTGACAAAATATGCATATTTCAGTAACTAAAAGTGTTATTAACCCTCAAATATAATATACTACTCTATAATATATATTTTAAAAAAATATTAAAACTTTAAAATTCAAGTTTTACTTAAAAATACACTATAATTTTTTTTTTTTATATAAACTCTTAATAAAACATAAAAAGTTTATTGCGATTGAAGAATTATATTGATTTAACATAACTTATTTTTAAAAAACTACGTAAAAGATTATTTTTTATCTTAAAAATGAAATGTTTGAAATTTTGGATAAAAATACACATATGACATATATAAGCATAATGTTATCTTTATATTTAAAATGAGTAATACTAGATTAATAATTTTTTTTAAGATTTTTTGAATGTTTTATTGAAAGCTATAGTGATGCATATATTTTTAAGGGTAATACAGTCAATTAAATTTTTTCATAAATACTGATATTTATACATAGTAAATAGAGAATTAAAAGAGATGTTAGAGATAATTTAGAGATTTAAATATATAAATATATGATGGTAATTTAAATATTCAACTATGGAAGGATAGTCTGATATTCAAAATTCTTTATAAGAATAAAATACTGAATAAATTTTTTTTCATGCTCAGGCAAAAGTTTCATTATTTATTAGAAGTATAGATGGAAAAAAATACATATACATATATATAAGTATAATATTATCTTTATATTTGAAAAGATTAATGCTCTATTGATGAAGTTTTTGAACACTTTATTGAAAACTATAATGATTCATATATTTTTTTAAGGGTAATGTAGTAAATTAAAAATTTTCATAGATATTGATATTTATATAAAGATAATAGAAAATTAAAAGAGATGTTAGATAGTAATTTAGAGATTTAAATATATAAGGATATGATTGTAATTTAGATATTTAACTATAAAAAGATAGTGTGGTATTTAAACTTCTTTATAAGGGTAAAATAGTGAATCAAAAGTTTTTCACTTAAGATACTTTTATTAGTAGTATAGATATAGATGATATTGAGTTCGAAACTCGTTGTTCGCTCACTAATAATAACTGTCAAGTGCCCACGTTGAAGGGCAAAAAATAAAATAAAATAAAATAAAAGAATGCTGACCTGTGTGCATTGGAGGATTTATCTGTGCGTGCAGATAAAATAGACATTGATTAGAGAACGAATTCTCAAACGCCTCGTTGTATCTGAAAATCAAATCATTCGATCAATTGAACAACGGGGTGTTTAATCCAATTTTGCATAATTATACTGTTTAATTTAGGGGTTTTTTTTCAATTGCAAAGTTTTAGTTTTGAATTTCAGTGATCTGAGAAGATTGTAAGAATTCCTGCAAGTTTTGGGATCATTGGAATGGAGAGCTTCATCAACAAGATACGAAATTTGGATGCATACCCGAAGATCAATGAGGATTTCTATAGCAGAACCCTCTCCGGTGGAGTTATCACCGTCGCCTCCTCCATTCTCATGCTCTTGCTTTTCATCTCCGAGCTCAGTTTGTCCACCTCTCTCTCTCTCTCTCTCTCTCTCTCTCTCTATGTATATACATTATATATATATATGTATATGTATGTATATATATCCACACACACACACAGACCCACAAACACTTTTCTTTGTATGAAATTGGATCTGGAATATATACATGTTTTGTATGTGTTTGATTCATGCGTAACTGAACAAATTTGGGTGGAAAAACCCAAGTTTTGTAATCTGTATTTTTGGGAATTGAGCAAATCAATTGCTTTGGTACCATGCAAAGAAAAGAAAATACTCCCTAGTGTGTGATGCTAAGAGAATCATACATAAGGAAAAAAGTTGTTTGTTTTTTCTAATTTTTCGTTTTAGAAATCTTTTTAAGAAGCGAAACTTCAAGTATGGGTATGCTAGGCTTAACCACCTAATCTTAACTCCGTTCCGGATCTCACATTTTTACAACATCCAAATCTCGTGAATGTAAAATTTGAAGTCCTAGTTGGAGCATCACTGAAATACAGATGTTTGATTAAGAACTATTAGCAAGTGCTGAATATTGCTGTGAGATTGAGCATCTATAAAAGAAAAAAAAAAATGAAGCAAATTTAAGAAATAACGGAGAACCAATGAAGAAACAAAATATAGTCAAAGGATACCTTGATAACATGAAGATAGGTTTTCTGGATGTGTCTCATCCTCACTCTTTTAGTAGTAGTCATTTATTAACTCAAATGAACAATTGCAATGGTTGAAATGTCAAATATGGCACAATTAACAACGTGTCTCTAAGTAGACAAGGTTGTGGAATGGGTTTGCGAGTTTCATAATTTTTCAATAATCACTTAACTATCGTTGTAAGATTTTGACATCACATTTTTCTTTGGACTGCTATAAATAAGGGGACTGTGAATTATATATTATTGTAGTTAAAAGTGATTGGTAGAATGGTATATGGGTGAAAAAACTGCCCTCTGACCAGCAACAATGTGTGGAAGTTTGTGTCTAATTTTTGTTTAATTTTTTTTTTATGGGAAACAATACTTTTATTAATATTAATAAATAGAGTAAAGATTACATATCCGGGAGTTCGTACTTGCAGCCAACAAGTCAGAAGTGTCCCTAAGTCCAAGTTAGCTGTTCTAGTTATAGTTCAAGACGGACAGTATGAAACCTATTGCTTAGGGCTTTGGAAGTGAGCAACCAACCCAACACAAGTAGATTAGAAGTTTCCAGATTGACAAAGGTAGCGTTAGTTAGCTAACTAAGGGGAAGTAAGTAAACAAATCAGGTATAGCGGGCAAACACGGGTGTAGCAATAAAGCGGTTTAGTTTACGATTCTATTCAAACAGGCTATTGTGTCTAAGTAAATAACTCGTATCGGATGTTTGTCTTATAACGGGGACACAACAAGTAGGTGCGAAGCCTTTAAAAGCCCAAACAAACTTTCTTCTTTCGCACCTTTTAGCCTCTGTTACAGAATTGGAAGGATCCGTTGGTAGTTTGCTCTCTTGCTAGAGTAGGTATACGCGAATTCGGATTGTCTAAGTAAATGGAAGGCATAGAACTAGTGATTCCCTTGCGATCTTGTCTTCCTACTATAGAAGTATCAGGGTACAGATTAGAGTTTCTGACTCGCGGAAATAGGCTAATGCTATGCCTAAAAGTAAGCATTGGGTGAATGCCCGAGCCTTGAGATTACTTACTTTCTTGTAAGAGCAGGTTTAAGCTTTATGTAGTAGCTAAGCGCTTGATAGTCTAGTTAACAGGCGTCTAGCTAGCAAAAAACCCAAAAAAAACTCGTAGAGTCGTGCCCTAGGTTATTTGATATAGTATAGCCGCGGAGACTACTTACATTAGGCCCCCTTTATGAGTAAGCTTCTTTAGAGAGAGGAAAACAGCCTAACTGCTTTATTGAGAGATTTCGGCACCATTGAAAATTCTTTAAATAATTAACTGCTATTTCAGTGATTGTAGTGCCGGTCGGCATTGCCTTAAGTGACGTCCGGCTCTGTTTGCGCAAAAGGTGGACAAGTCATCCATCTCAATAGCATACAAAGTCAAAATAAAACCAATAAAAAACAGTAGCAATTAAAGTCAAGCCATTTGAGACATCCCTGACCTTCATCCAAGAAAGTCGTACTGGATTCGATATGAGGCCACCCAAATTGATGGATACAAAAAAAAAAAAGCAACATTCTCAAATTCCTTTTGTCACCGAGGCCCAAAATGAAGATGTGCAATTTTGCCTTTCTCGACAACGGTGCCAAAAATGCTTGAATTTTTCCGTTGTGTTCCCTAATCTCCGAACATGAACCCTCAATGTGTATAAGGCTTATGTGTGTGGGTGAGTGTCACTCTCACCGGGGTTCAATGCAAGAAAAGGGAAACGGATGTGTGAATGACCCTATGCTACCATTTGTCACCTTTGTCACAGAGGCCCAAAATAAAGTTCTGCAATTTAGACAATATACGTCACACTGTTTCTAACCTATCGGCCCTGTGGTTTTAAAGGACTATTTATGCTCGTACTGGTTAAAGTGATAAGTGTTTGCTCTTATGTAATTGGGCCACATCTTATGTTTGTTTACAAGGTAGTCTAATCTACAAGTAGGTTTTATGACCAGCGCAGTAGTAAATTTGCAGATTTGATCCAAGCATCGTCGCTTGGTTATGAATTCTACATATAACGTTAGTTTTTACTATCCACTTTTAGTTTTTGGTGTGTTATACGTGTTCTCTTTTTGGTTTGATCCTTAAGCCTCCTTCGATAATTAAGCGTGTGTGCTCCTACTGTTTTGCCCATATAATTTATACCTATGTATTTACACTATTCTGCTTTCCTGCAGGATTATATCTCCATGCTGTAACCGAGACAAAGCTAGTGGTGGATACTTCAAGAGGGGAAACACTACGTATCAATGTATTGACATTAGTCTCTCTCTCTCTCATACACGCACACACTATGAAGCACATATATAAATATGGGTACGATATGGATACGTTGATACGTCAATAGGATATGTATATAGTCAGGATACATCTATAACAAAATATATTTCATATTTTTATTATTATCTACCAACTTAATAATTATATATTTTGGTAATTTTTTAACATAAAAAGAAAAATTAACAATTTTTTTTTCTAGTTTTAAAAAAGTATATATTATATCATTATGGTATATTCCCAAAATGAAGTGACTAATTAAAGGAATCAAAAGTAATATTTAATTAGTTGGCTTGTTTAGAAGTATTTATAGCTAATATTATAATGTAATAGATAATACTTGAGAAAATACTCATGTGTCTTCAAAATAGTATGAATTTTTGCTGGTGTATTATATGGTATGTGAATTCGAAAGTAGAAGTTAAAGATAAAATTCAAAAATTACACATATTGCTCTGATACAAAAGTATATGCAAAGTATCTAAATATTTTATAATTATCGAATACGTAGGAGGAGTATCCGATACGTATCCTTGATTATCCGACGAGTATTATATTCGATACGGGTACACAGACCTCATCGAAGTATCCTTGTTTCATAGCACACACACATCTGTGAGTGCACGCTGCAATCAAGTAATTATTCTAGCATTAGAAGCTAGTGAAACCATTACAGATGACTTTTAAAACTTCAAGTTCCTCTTGGGGGCACCTGATCTGGATTGTAAATCTTTTAGCATTTTTTGAGAAAATGTTAACCATGTACCTTTGCCTACTTTTTTAATAATTTGTCTTTAGAAGGCGTGAGAATACATCTGCACCATCATCTCAGCATATGAAGTGTTTGTTTACATTGTAATTTGATGGTTTCTTTGGTGAAAAGTGTTTTATTGTGTTATTTACCTCAATACTCTGCTAAGCTAATTGATATGTACCATTATTGTTTTTGAAAGTGCAGTTTGATGTGACTTTTCCCGCGCTTCCATGTTCTATACTCAGTGTAGATGCCATGGATATCAGTGGAGAGCAACACCTTGATGTTGTATGTATTCTGATGCGATTATATTGTTAATGATTGTTTTTTTTTTTTGGGTAAATAAATTGGTAATGATTGTTGCTATCAAAGTTTCTTTTCCCCTCTCTCTCTCTCTCTCTCTAAAGAAGTGTGTATAGGTGGAGTTATAACTTGTTCTCTCCTAAGTTCCCTATACTCTTGCCGTACCAGTCTTTCTCCAGTACGAAACCATTTGTTTGTAATACTGGAGGTTTGACTATGACAACACTTTTCATTCCATTTTGTGACCAGATATGAAACAAATAATGGTCATGCTGCAGTTAATCTTGTTTGGCATATTTGGAGACATAACACTGATCAACATTATTCTAGTGAGCAGATATATGTGCTAGGATGTGTAATGCTAATTGGAGAATTGTCTAGGCATGGCAAGAAGAAGGTTAATGTAGGAAAGTACCCTGGAGAAACTGGTGGAAACTTTCCACCACAATGTTAAACTTATATCTTCGAACCTTCTGTTTCTTTGGAGTACATCTTAATTTCTTGTGTTCTGCAGAGACATGACATCATCAAGAAAAGGATTGACACTCATGGTAATGTAATAGAAGCAAGGCAGGATGGGATCGGTGCTCCCAAGGTTAGTGATGAGACTTCTGAATTGCAAAATTGGAAACAAACTCGTCTCCATTTAGTGATTGTTATGCATCAGAAAATTAACACTACATACCTAGGAAATGGTTGAATATAGTTGTCTCTGTGCATTGTTGTTTCCGAAACTTGTAATAAGGGCCAAGGAGAGAAAGGCAGAGATGCTTGTTTGGCTTTAATTCTCTATTGCATAGTTTTTGTGGTGGGCTGCTCTTGATTATTTTTGAATTTTATGTTCAAGGATTAAATTTCTCCCTTTCTTTTGTTGCTGCATTGTGCCAAAAACCACAATTTAAAAAAAAAAAAAAAAAGCTTTATATTTATTTAATTTTTTATGGCTCAGTTTAATGAATGTGTTTTATATATGGCAGATTGATAAACCTTTACAGAGACATGGTGGCAGGCTGGAGCACAATGAGACATACTGTGGTTCATGTTATGGTGCAGAAGCAGTATGTTTCTCTTTTGTATTTTGCTGTTGACTTGTATTTCAGTATGCAAAAGTGTTCATAAAAATGGGAAATAGTAAAGATTGAAGATCAAATGATACCAAATAATGAACTTTTTTAATATTTAGGTCAATGATCCATTGGCAGTGTGAGACCAGTTATGATCTTACCCATAGAACTAAAGCATAATGGACTAAATGGAGAAATGTATCTGGTGTATTGTGTGATAGGTTAAGATAAAATGGAAGTTCATAAAACAACCATAAGAGACCAGCTATGTTTTATGGTATTGGGTATAAGGCAACTAAGAAACAACATGTACTACGGAAATGAGAATGTTAAGATGGATTTGTGATACAATGGGGAATGATAGAATTTGGAATGTGATCATCCCTAAAAAAAGTTGTAGTAGCTTATATTGGAGATAAATTAAGAAAGAATCGGCTTGGATGATTTGGACACAGACGGCTCACTACTGCATTGGTGAGAAAAAGTGATGTGGTAGCTATTCCCAGTAGTCGAAGGGGTAAAGAAATACCAAAACAACTTTTATATGGAATTGTTAAAAAGATAGGAAAGCTTATAATTTAATAGAAAGTATAGCTGACTCCAAAAATGTCGAGACAAGGTTTGGTTTTGTTTTGTTGATTTGGGTTGTAGAAAATCAAAATCTGACTTTTGCTACTTGCTAACTAATGTCATTAGAAAAATATATAGGTTTATGTTGGGGTTGGGTTTGCGTCAAGCTCTTGATTTATCTCCCAAATTTAAGAATTGTGGGAATGGCTGTATATTATGTTTTCTGTCACAAATTCTCAGAATTTTTAGGGCTTGTTTGTATATTTAGTTTTCCTTTTAGATTCTTTTTATGCATTCTAGAGTGAAATAGTGCTTTATGTGATAGTGTTCAATTTGTGCATCTAATCTCATGTATTGGAGTTGTCTTTGTGGGCTTTTGGGAAGACAGAAAAAGGAATAGTCGGGTGTTGCCTAGTTTTGTGCACGGTTTATCAGTTGGCTGGTAATGGATGACGTTTTGTAGCCACAAAATCTTTTTTCTAAGTTCAAAAAGGTTTTTCTGATTCTTTTCTTCTTCCCCCCCCCCGCCCTCCCTTTTTTTCTATTTCCTCTTCCCCTTTATCTTCCCATTTTTTCATTCTCTATTGGACCTTAAATGGAATTCTTTCAAACCGTCTTAGCCTCTCATGAGCTTGGACATGTATTGTTTTATATGTGTATTGGGCTGTTTGCCCTTCACTTTCTCAAACAGCAATATACAAGCTTAAAAAATCTTTGTTTCTTGGTGGTAGATTAGTTTTTCTAATTTTCAAATATGTATGCTCATTTCTTTTTTTCTTTTACTCCCTTGACATCGAACCAGGACTATTAGAATTGGCATTTTGTACATTTTTGGGAGGTTGCAATAATATTCTTGCAATGATGAAATGAAAAGGCATTGTGGAAAATTTGTGTTCTGATATTTTATCAGAAAATTTATCAAGAGCTCTTCCCTAAGGTTTATGTCAATTTTTGAGAATTTCGCTCGTTTAAATTTTTTTGAGTATTTCTTATAGTATATGCTGCAGATCATGGTCATGAAGTGGAGACACTGATATTTCTGATTTTGTTCGTAAGGCAACCCCATAATCCTACAGGGCTGAGTATTTGGAGCAAATTACGTTTCTTCTTCTTAATTTATTTTTTTCCCGTTTATTGGTACTGTGTTGGTTTGGTTTATTGGTCTGAGTTAATGTCTAAGGCCAGATTGATAGATATTTATATACTATTTCTGCACATATGAATTTCTTTCTACTTTTTCTGATTTTAATTTCCATTAGGATAGTAGCCATGTTCTTTTCGCTTGTCCATATGCATAGATCTTGTTAATTTGATTTGGAAGCATCTGTCAATATGTTATTTCTCTTTAATCCTGTTATTTTGGTGTCCAATAGGCATTTTTCCTGAAGGCTGCGAAGTCAGCAAAATCCAAAAGTTTCGGATTATGTTGCTCATGAGTTTTCACCTACTTTCCCCTTATTTTGCAGTCAGATGATGATTGTTGTAACTCCTGTGAAGATGTTCGTGAAGCATATCGAAAGAAAGGTTGGGCGATGTCAAATCCAGATTTGGTAGACCAGGTCTTTTAGTCTCTCTGTCTCTCAACCCCCCGCCTTCTCTTTTCTCTCTTCGTATTTACCATTTTTTTTGTTTGTTAGAACTACCAGTATACTATGTTGGACCCAAGATGCTTAAGTTGACATTAATAATTTATTGTTGCAATGCATGAAGGAAAATGTGCCTTTAGTTATTGCTATCTTTTTATTGTGTATGAGTGGTTATTCCTTTCCTCTTCTTTTTTGTTTTTGGGAGGAAAGATTTCACAGCCAAAGTTATTTAGTTGCTTCCATCGAAATATAAGCAGATCATTGCACAATTGCATATGGGACCCTTCAGAATTCCCCGAAAGGATGCTGCTAAAAGACTCCTTTTCAAAATTTTCAAATCTTAAAAAAAAGTTATTATAAATTTCGAAGTGCACGACTACATTTTTATTTCTAAGTTATATTTTTTTATAGAAACCAAAAAATTTCATTAAATAAGAAAGTTTACATCATGGATGGACAAGAAATCCAACCAAAAATGAACCTAATCAGAAAATTACATCAATAAAAAAACTCAAAAGTCCTATGCCACCATGAGAACTCCCTTAGCTACATGCAGCTATCCAATCATTAGTGAGGAAATAAAAAGGTACATCCTTGAACTCATTTTCCATAGAAGCCCACAAGGACACCAAGCATTTTACTTTATCCCAAAGAAACTCTATCCTTTCTTCTCTTGCTTAAAAAATTCTGTTATTTCTTTCCAACAAAACAACCCATAACATTGCCAAAACCACACATTCCCAGAAAATGGATGCTCTACACCTTTTCCCAAACACCCCATAGTTTTTCTCCAAAAGAAAGGAACAACTTCTCGGAACCACCCAACTCAAACGAAACTCCCCTAAAGCTTTAAACCACAATTTCATCACCCTCGGGCAGTGGAGAAAGATATGATCCACACTTTCACTAGCTTTCCTACACAAAATGCATCAATGTGGAGAAAGACAAAAAATTTGATCGTCTTCTTTGTAACACATCACAGGTACTAGTCTTTCCAAGAGCCACTGTCCAAGCAAAAACTTTTACCTTAGACAGGACTTTAGCCTTCCAAATCATTTTATGGGGTTCAAAAGTTGGAACACACTGATCATCAACCAAATATGAAAGAAAGATTTACAAGAAAAAACTCCCAAAGAGTCAAAAGCCCACCTTCTCCTATCCACCACCCCTACCGATAAAGACACAAATTGAATCAAAGACAACAAAGATGCAAGTTCCGATGATTCCCAATCATTTAAAGCCCTAAAGAAATTGAAATTCCAACCCCCCTGAGATGAAGAGACACAATACATACTTGAAATGGAGTCATCTTGAGATCTAGACAATCTAAAAAGTCGAGGATAAGCCAAAGAAAAACGAAGATCCCCTACCCATACATCTTTCCAAACCGAACTCTCTCACCATTCCTCACTCCCATTTTAGCATTCCTCAAAAAAACCAATAAACCTTGTGAAATAAATTTCCACAGACATCTAGATGATCCCCTCACCACCACATTCGAGTCCCACCCGTTAGGAAGAAGGCCATATATGCTTTTGATAACTGCATGCCACAAAGCTTCCTGTTCTATTGGGAACCTCCATAACCACTTTCCTAACAAGGCATTATTTTTCTTCCCCAGATTCCCCACCCCCTTTTATTTCTAAGTTATTATGGATACATATTCGAGTTGTGGAATCTACCTAATGTTGTATGGTCTGTCCTGAACATGGATTTTTTTCAATCTTGTGGTGTGTCTGTTAATGGGTCCGAATTGTACTGGACCTTTGGGGATGGGAAAGGCGACTCCTATTTTGGTTGAGTGATGCTAGTTCTGAAACGTCAGAAATGGAGATGAGAAATAAACAGTCTCCTGGCAGAAATTGCCTAATTTCTTCGTTCCTGCCTAATGTTCACAGCATGCACAAATAAAATTGGATCCTTTTTATGCATAAAAAAAACCATGATGTACGTTGCCTCAGTAAAGATTCCTGCATTTGGATAGAAAAATATTGTTAGTTATGCGGCTTAAGCATGCTTGTATAGTTATTGTTGTCTAGCTTAAGTTACAAATAACATTTAGGAAAACCCCATGGATCCCCACTGCCAACTCATACACATAATGTAGATACAAAGTAATCGTCAATGATTTAACCATCAACTTAACTTTGCTGTAAACACACAGGGCTAATGATAGCGCCTAATGGACAGAACGCAAAACAGAAACACATGTGGCCCAAGGTCTTAACCTTCGGTTTATTTCTATCTGAGCATTTGTTTAAATTCTTACATCATTGACGATTAAGACCAATGTCATCCTCTTTCTCTTAGTGTATTTTCTCTTGATGTATTTTTCTTTTCTGGGCCATGCTGACATTGGAATTGGAATTGGAATTTGATTTCTTTGTGAATCATGATACTAATGCTCCAAAATTCCGACCGAGTTTATGATCCTTACTATAATACTATGACTATAGAGTGTTAGTTTTCCCTTACTTTCTTCTTTTGGGGAAGGCCATTGGTGAAGGCATTCTTTTCCCAGTGAAGCTGCACTTGCCTCAATGACATGACTGCATAAGGCAGTAGCCCTTTGGTGCTATATTTTTATTAGATATGATGTATTAAAAGATGGAAATGCAGGACTCTGATTGATATTAAGACAGGAAAGCTAATAAGTCAAAGAACAAGAAAGATAGTTGGAGAATCACCCAACCAAGTAGAGCACTCACTCACAGTCAAGAGACAAATCACTCAACTCTCAAGCAAAGGCTTAAAGCACTCTCGCAATAGAATTTTAGCAGTCCAAAAAACGCCACCTCTCGTCTTCCTACTAACATAAGTATTACTATAAACTATAGATAAATACAACTAACTATTAGTAGGAATTAGATATTTTTTCTTGGAACAACACTTAGATTATAGATACTTGTCTTCCTTGGATTCCGAGCCATAATAAATGTTTGTTCCCATTTTCAAAAGGTCGTTCAAAAAAGTGCTACTATTCCCCACCAGATACATCACAAACCTTTGTGGAGGAAAGAGAGGGAGTAATGTGGATAATTGCTAGTTTCCCAGAGAATAAGAAATGCAACATTAGAATTATGTTTAAGAACTATTTAATGAAGGAAAAACAGAAGTCAAATACAATCCTAACTGAACTATTAAAGAAAAAAAAAAAAAGAGATACTGTTGGGGGAAAGGCAGAAAATTGCACCTTTGTTTTGGCTTGTAAGGTGTCTAGAGCGACGAGATCACTGGTTTATTTTCGAAATTTGTGGCATCTTATAATTGCTTGTACATTAAGGGCAGCTGCAGAAGCTTCATTCAGGGCCGTTGGTCATGGTGAGTTTCAAAATCTCCATATTAAACCTTTATTATTGTCAAGGTTTTTTCTCCAATTCTCGGGGAAAAGTAAATGTGTGTCCCATTACACTTGTTTTCCTAGTATTCTATGTGGCATTAGTCCAAAAGAGAAGGTTTTATACTAAGGATTTAATGTCTGCATGTGACTGAATTTGATGGAATTCATGCCAACATCAACTGAATTCATTTTTCTGGTGGTGCGCAATGTCCTGTGATAAGTTGTGAGCGTTAGTGGATACTTACAACCATCATCTTTCTACATTTAAAGATACACCTCCTCTTTTATTGCCCCTGCTGTGCATGCATGTGCATCTTACTTCACTTCAACTATTCCTTGTGATCTATAAGCTCCCGGCCAAAACCTATAATTATTCGTTGAGTTTCACTGTTGTTTGAATTTGTGAGAAGGTACATCATGGTTGATTAATTCCTATGATTTTGGTTGTACCACCTTTGAAAGTGATGATTACCCCTGCCCTTTTATTATAATAGGCTGAGCATGATTTATGCTTGGCATTCGTGAACACATCAATTGCAACATCTTATCATGATTTTGAGCTTATATGTTTGGTTTTCCTGGCATTCTATGTGGCATCAGTGCAAAAGAGAAGGTTTTCTACAAAAAATTAAGGATGAAGAAGGTGAAGGATGTAACATGTATGGATTCTTGGAAGTCAATAAGGTGGCTGGAAATTTTCATTTTGCACCTGGAAAAAGCTTCCAGCAATCAAATGTTCATGTGCACGATCTGCTAGCATTTCAGAAGGACAGTTTTAACGTAAGATATCATAGTGATGATTTCACTTGTTGCTATTGATGTATAGTACATACTACGTACTATTATATTATAATTTTTTTCTAATAATGAAGCTCTCTACTTCTTTTTATTTGCTTTTTCTTTTTCTCCTAACACAGATTAGTCACAAGATCAGTAGATTAACATTTGGAGACTATTTCCCTGGTGTTGTGAATCCTCTTGATGGGTACTTCTCTTTCCTGATTTTACTAGGTCCTTTAATGTGGTTTGCTTTGCTCATTTTCTTTCATCATTGTGACATGCAATATATTGGAACATCTTTTTTAATTCTTAATGCTTGAACTTGCAGTGTGCAATGGACACAACAAACACCAAATGGGATGTATCAGTATTTTCTGAAGGTACGCATTCTACGATGAATGCCTCTGTAGTCATTGGTTCTTGATTTTTCATTTACTTGTGCTACTCTACTTATGCACGCCAAGGTATTAGCCTTTAGAATTTAGATTACCACCATACATGAACTACATCATGGTTTATGTCTCTTTCTGATCTCAAGAGGAAGCTTTATATATCAGTGGTTTGAACTTTGAATGGCCAAAGCATAGGTATTTGATGCTTTGGCGAGGCTGAACAAGCAAATACTTGTGGCATAAGCCATTGGCTTTTGCAAAAACATAAAATTAGTAAATGCCTAAATGCTTATGTTTTCTTGCTTCAAGAGTCTCTAGAAACAATACACAGTGCATATCCATTATGGGCCATTACAGGTCATGGATCTTCTCGTTTGTTCGGTTGTTTTCCTATTCGAATACTAATAACTTCATGTATAAATTTTACTCACACTTTTAATTTTTAAATTTACTTATGAATCTCATTCCTCTCATGATTCAACAAGTGTTGCAATTCTTTACCAAAATGGATTGCACGGAATCATGTTCAGTTTTACCATCAAGGATATTTGACTATATTTGGTTCTATCATTAATTGGATGGAATAAGTTGTTTTCGGTAACATTTCGGGGGTTTTTTAGTTAACATAAGATTTTTAACAACCCTGCAAATTGATTAATGTCATGCATCCCAATTCTGTTGCACCACAAGCAGTTGACCACTACTGTTTTAGTGACCTTACCATGATAATCCAGGGTAGCATGCTTAAAATTTCAAATCAAGCTAAACTCAACGACTTCTAGGGGGCTCCGGGAGGAGGAGAAGGGGTGGTAGGCAACAACAATACTTAAGCTCAAAAGTGATTCGAACCCATGACTTCAGTAAACCTTGAATAGCTTTAGCATTTTAGGCTGTTGACAAATTTATTTTTTTTGGATGTGGGTGAATGTGAGAATGAGAAAATAGGTTTAACCTTAAGCCAGATCTTGTGGATTACAAAAACCTCTTCTCTGTACTGCAGGTGGTACCTACTGTGTACACAGATGTCAGTGGGCATACCATCCAGTCGAATCAGGTATGACTACTGCATTGAAGTTTTGTCCGGTTTTGGTCCTATTTTTACTGAAACATAACATGAAATGCACCAATTTTTTCTCTGTGCAGTTCTCTGTAACTGAGCATTTTAGGGGTAGTGACATAGGACGCCTTCAGGCTCTTCCCGGAGTTTTCTTTTTCTATGACCTTTCGCCAATCAAGGTGGGTTTTGTTTTCAAAAGAAGGTTAAGAACTTATCATTATTACCTTGTTTGTGATGATTGATGAAGATTGACTGGTTAAGTTTTCATGTGATCCATTCCAGAGCATTTTTTCTCACGTTAATCAATTTGAGGCCAGCATATCTAATTAACATAAAATGCTTAGAATGCATTCAATCAAGCTGATCCCTGCTCTCCCCAACTTTTTTTTGTGTGACAGAAATGGACTACTATATATTGGAGTATGCATAATTCTGTTACTTTGTCATTTTTAATATCTTTCCAGGTGACTTTCACAGAGGAACATGTTTCATTCTTGCACTTCCTGACAAATGTTTGTGCTATAGTTGGAGGTAATACTCTCTCTCTCTCTCTCTGAGTGTTGATTTTTGCTGTGTTTCTTTTGAGTCTCCTTCTTGTCACATCTTTCTGCATACTCCATGCTGCTAGAGAGGGAGACCAAAGATTCTGTTTTTTATGGTTCTTTAGCTTTGGTTCTGTTTCATGCAACTTCTAATTGAAGTTCTTAAGCTTTTCTTTCTCTATTCCCCCTTCACCCTTTCCATTAGAGCACCTCTTTAATCTCTGTGAAACCCCCCCATTCAAGAACTGGCTCAGTTTTGTGCGACAAATAATTTGGATTGCTTGTATAGTTCCAATATCACACAAGTATTATCAACATTTGCAAGTCCTTTATTCTTCAAATCTAACGATATTAGAATTTAGATTTTGGCAAATGAGCCTATCTACTCTCAAAGTGAGACAATTTTCATTTTCTTGGTCATTTTACATACGTTTCACGTGAACACGTCACTGATCTCCTCCTCTTCTATGCCTAATGATTTGGTTTTCTCTTTAATGTTCTTACTGACATATACTTAATGTATTTGGGTTACTGTGTTCAGGTGTTTTTACTGTTTCGGGTATTTTAGATTCTTTTGTATATCATGGCCAAAAAGCAATCAGAAAGAAGATGGAAATTGGTAAATTTAGCTGAGTGTAAAAGCACCTCTAATGTATCGATGGTTGCTTTGCCACTAAACTTGGCGTTCCTGGAGAGAATCAATTTCAGAGCAAGGAAACTAGAGAATGGACTCTCCATGCAGGGTTGGCGGGCTGCTTTTGTTCACAACTAAGGTTTTGTCCTGATTGACAAAGTTGACTAACCTTTTTCCAAGTACTTAATTGATAGTTTTTAGTCTTGCTTGCCCCTTTCTCAATGTTTTTTTATCCCTTAACTTTGTACCTACAATACTGATGTAATATGTCTGCAATATAGATTGGGGCAGTTTTATATCTCATATGATCCTTGCCTTGTGAAAAAGTGTTGGTTGACGTGGGGTATTTAGTACTGGTTGTTAGAAAGATAGATGAATACACATTTTTAATTGTATGTAACTAGCTGCTTGCTATAAATGGATATGACAACAAATCTACCCCCCTCACTTTATTAATAATATAAATTTTTCTTCCATCAATACAATAGGGACATTGGGTAAGAATTATTGTAAAGTAGATGGTGATAGAATTATTTTTTAAAAATAAATTGAAGAAGTGGTAGTTAATTAGTGGGATGAAGGGGTGGTTACTGAGGTGGTTTACAGTGGGGGCTAATGAGACTATGATATCTGGATTATGGACTTTGTGATTAGGGGTGTTAATTGAGACAAGTTATTCGAATTTGGCTCAAATAAGACTCGGTTCTAGGTCGACTAGTGTTCTAAACGAACTGAGTTTGAACAATTTTTTAGGCTCATTTTTCTAAACGAGCCTAAAAAGTTCAACTCAAGCTCGCAAAATTTGACTTGTTTATTTGTAAAATAGTCGAGTTACTCGGGTTTGAGCTCGGGCTCGGTTTAAGTTTTAAACACGTCAAGATTGAACAAATTTTTAAACTCGTTTAGAAAAATGAGCTAGATAAGTTTATGCTCAATCTCGGCTCGATTAACACTCCTATTTATGATCGATATGAGGTGGCTCCCTGCATGAGCGATGGAATATTATGGAAATAAACTAGCGATAGCACCGCACTCTGTGTGTATCTATCGACCCCACCCTTAAATCAAATTGAATAAAATGGTAGGTATTACTCTTGGGGGGGGGGGGGGGGAGAAGATGAGTAATTTTATAGCTAGCAATTTGATTTGTACGTTTATAAAAGCACAATAACGGTTGATATTAATCTAAATTTCATCTAACAGTACAAATTTCATAAAACCTCTGAAAACATCCTATTTTTTGCACGGTCTCAATGTCAGACAACTCAACTAATATTCTCTTCAATTTTAGGCAACCACACTAATCGGCACATGTTTCTCTCTTCTCTCTTTCCTACATATCTCTTATTTTTTACTATTTACTTTGATTTATATTTTGTAATTAAAAAATAAATTATTATTTAATTGATTTTTGAAATTACAGATTATATTCAAGCATGGAGTTATTGCTAATCTACAATAATATTACAGTTAAAAAATTAAATTCTTATCTTAACTTATAAACGTCCAATAACAGTAAATATATATACAATTTTCATCTACTCTGATCCAATGGTATAAAATTCATTTCAAATTTTTTTCTCACTCAAAAACATCATTTTCTTTGTACGGTCTCTGAATTTCTGACAATTCAACTAAAATATTTCCCCAATGTCAGACTCAAACAACCTACTAATCCACACCTATATATCTCTTTTCTCTTTCCTACGTCTCTCATATTTTCTTTCTCTTCACTTTAGTTTTGAAAATTACATAATTAAAAGGAAAAAATATTGGGTGATCAATACTCGATTTTGGGTACTGTAGAAGATGATTGCTAATGTTAGAATATTATTGGAAGAAATGTTTGTATTTTTCTGTTGTTAAAATAGTATATATTATTCATTTTTAGGGTGTTGATAAAATATGAGAAATGAATGAGTTTTTATGCAGTTTCTTTGGCATAATAGTGGGTTTCACGTAAATTAACTTATACCTAAAAGGTCTAATTAATATAATGACAAAACTCAGGGGGTGTCAGTATAATTTACCTCAAATTCGCCTCACCTGCCCCTCAGCCCTTAAAAAATCCGACTTTCCCGCCCATCCGCTCCACTCTTCAAAATTTCGACGCCACTACTTAAAACCTCTCTCTCTCTAAAACCCCATTCACATTATTACATACATATATCTTTCTCTCTCTATATCGACAACCAATCTCCATAGCCGCCCATTCAGAACCTCTGTCGCTCCCTCTCTCGCCTTCTCTCTGCTTCTACAATGGCGCGCAAGCGAATGGCTTCTTCGATTCCTCAATCTACTCCTACTAAGAAGTCGAAAAGACTCGAAGAGGCTTCAATTTTGAACTCGAAAACGGCTTCAACAGCGAAATCTCCTTCGGTTTCTGAGAACGACTTCGTAGAAGAAGCCGTTCTGGCGAACGAAGAAGAAGTAGCTTATTTGGAGAATGAAGAAGAAGAAGAACAAGTCTTGCCAAATCAAGCCGACTCCAGTGAAGCTGAAATGAGGCCGATCACTGCGAGGAAGTGTACGAAGCATATTACTGAAGAGGATGCGGAAGAGTGTCGGTTTCTTGGCGAACCGATAGAAAAGGAAGAAGCGCAGCGGCGATGGCCTGATCGGTACAAAGGGAAGGTTCGAACTATTCTTCACTTGTCTGCTTCGACTCAATAATGTAAATATAGACACAGATGTCAAATTGTATATATCTATCCCTTCTCATTGTGTTCATAGAGATTTGTGTGTATATTATTGTATCGGAGAGTTTTTAAGCTTTTGACTTGTGTTTGATATTCAGGTAAATACTTAGACAAACTCATTTTTTTTTTCTTTTTTTGGATATGTTGTTGTGTATTTAAGAGTTTCTGGGATTTTTTGCTCAGTAAAATATAGAGTTGTAAATTTGAACTCTATGGATGTGCAGATTGTAAGATTTTTCGGTTACGTAATCTGAAACGTAAGCATTATTTGTCTCTGTTTTTAACTTCTCCTCCAGCGGTGTGATTGATGACTTCTCTAAATATACAGGGCAAGGGGACAAGGGTTGTTTCATGCAGTGGCTCAAACGGGTAAGATTGTGACTACTACTCTCTATTTAGAGGCATGCACTCATGCTTGCTTCTAAGATGAATAGCCACATATATTGTAACATTGGCTTCTGCAAAATAAAACTATTTATTTTAACTGTCTCGTCATCTTTATTCAATTAAGTGTTGCTATATGTTTATTATTTCAATTGGTGCAGTAAGGATGAGGTGGATATCATTCAAGCCAAATGCCATTACTTGCAGGCAGAGGTTGATGGTCGTGTAGTTTACAGCCTTCAAGATGATGGTCACGTCAATGTAAGATCTCTAATATCAGATTGTAAAATCTTTTTTTCTCATATTCACTTTTGATTGTTGTCAATAAGAGCAGAGAGCTTCCTAACATTAATCAAAGCATATAACTCAATAACAGTGCATTAGTTATTGAGTTATAAAAATTCCAAAAATAAGAATTTCTGAATTATTCTTATGTGAAGAATAAGAATTTTTGGATTCTAAAAACTCCAGTCTTGTTCTTGGAATTGGAGGAATTTGCTTAAGATTAGAGATTGTTTGAGGAACTGTGTGCAACACATTATTGGGGATGGTAATACTACAGATCTTTGGAGAGAGACAACTGGCACCCTATGGGACTTTTGGTGGTAAAATGGAGTACTAGATGTTCTTATGAAGCTGACCTTTCTTTGGGGTCTAAAGTCAGAGATATTATGCATGGTGGACAATGGAGTGGCTTATTACCAACTATTTTGAGCTCATTGAAATTAAGAATTGGGTGGGGCTATTCCTACCTCACAAATATCTATTCCTACCCTATTTAATTTCTTATTATTAAAATACTAAGTTCACCTCTTCTATATCCATCCTATTAATAACTAAACCCACTCCATGCTATATACACTAATGTAACAAGTAAATCTATCTTATATCTTCTCAAAATTAGGGTTTTATTTATTATCCCATCTTATACACTCACAAAAGTACTTTTTCAATATAGATTTCTCTGATGAGATACAAGTTAGTATTACTTTTCGATTTAATTATATATTTGATTTTATGTGTGTTGTGTGAATTTCCATTATTATTATTGTGTTTTGGTAACTTTGTCAAGTTTAATAATTTGATTTAGGGTTTATGTGTGTGTATATATTTGCATTCAAATTGTTTTAAAAAGTGGCAATAAAGGTTACAAATAAGGGGTGTTCAAATTTCCGACTAGCCGCAAGTTCCTACCATACCCGACCCTACCCTACCCTACTGAACGGTTAGTCGCAAAAATCGGGTAGGAATACGGAAGAGTTTTTGGTCTTTCGATTAAATCGAGTAGGAATGCGGAAGAGCTATCCATTTCCGCATTCCTACCCTACCCTACCCGCATTAATTAATTAATATGATTTTAATGTATTTCATATGGTTTAAACTTAAATTAATTGTTATTGTATTTGTGTAACAATTATGGTGGATTGATGTTTATACTTTCTTGTGTTTTATTATAATTGTTGTTGTAGTTGTTTTAAATTTTAGTGTTATTGATTTATTGTGTTGTTAAATTGGTGCATTCAAAAATTAATAGTTACAAAAATATTTACCCGATTTCCTACCCGACTTCCTACCCGATTAATCGGGTAGGAAGTCGGGTAGGAATATCACACCTGTCGGGTAGGGTAGGCCAAGAAAAAATTCTTCCGTAAAGTATCGGGTAGGAAGACGGAAGAGCATATTTCCTACCCGTAGGGTATGGTGAACACCCCTAGTTACAGACTTGTGTTGTTTGTGAATTAGAAAGCTTGTTTTGTTTTTTATTTTTCCGGCGATAGATTTTTTCCTTTGTTTTCTTGATTTTTTTTTATTTTCTTTTGGGTTTTGATAAAATTTTCTTTCTTGTTTTTAAATTATTTATTAAAGGGGTGTCTATGGCATGGGTGGATTTAGTTACTAATAGGGGTGGGTATATAAGGGATGAGCTTAGTAGTTTATTAATAAGAAATTAAATGGGGTGGGAATGAATATTTTTGGGGTGGGAATAGCCTCACCCTTAAGAATTTCATGCCTCCTTATCCAAGGAATCCAAATTGTAATGACATTGTTAAATAGACTCCCTCAAGCAATGGTGTGTACTATGCTTCTTCCACTTGGAAATTTCTGAGGATGACAGCTTCTAAAGTCCCATGGCATAAATTAGTTTTGTTTAGCCAAATTATACCAAGAATGAGCTTCATTCTTTGGATTGCAAATCAAGGGAAGCTTAATACTAGAGACAGAACAGTGGCATATGCTCTTCAGCTGGGAATTGATTGTGTTCTTTGTTTAAATGCAATGGAGTCCCATAATCATTTGTTTTTTGAGTGTTCTTATGCTGCAGATGTTTGGTTAGGAATTATATCCCAACGTGTAATTTTTTTTGCATATTTCTAAAGTTTTGGTGCTTTCATTGTTTTAGTTCTAACCGAATTTTATTTTAAGGTAAAACCATATCTTTAGGATTTTTGTGCGCATATTTAAGACAATTGAGTATTTTCATAGGAGTAAGGTGCTCGGGATAAAGAAGATATCATTTAAAAAAAATTGGGAAGGCTTTAGGATGTGATGACGTATTGAGATATGAAAGTGTTTATGGGATGTCAGGTTATATTGATTGGTAATTTTTTTATAGAGACGAGTATTTTTAGTATTTATATGAATTAGGGAAACTTTTAAAGTTGCACAAATTATATGCCCAAATTAACGAGTCCTACAATCAAACTTTTGGAGATAGTGACCGACGCAACAACTAAGACTTGAGATAATAGTTTCTAAGAATTTGCTTGTATTTAAGGGAGGTCAATAATAATAAAAATTGAGCAGCACTGTTATTGGCTTGGCGGGTCAACCTGGTGCCTAAATTGGATTGGATGAACATTAAGATTCTTTTTGCATTAAACTTGTTAGGACCCGGATGAACATATGGTTGGATCAGAGATCCATTGACCAAGTGGAGGAACCCATTAACCCTGTTGAAAGATTAAAATTCAAGACTTAAATTCTATCTTTATAATTAGGTTGAATTTTTTTGGATATCGATTGATATTTTTCTATATGTGCTTCCATTTGGTGCACTTGGAATAAAATATACTATTGTTAGAATTTCTCCAATATTGTAGCCTAATTTTTTTTTCTTGTTATTTTTTATGTATGACCATTCGTACTTGTTGACCCAATTATTGAACTAGTGAGCCATTGATCCAGTCTTTTTATTGGGTTGATGGGTGGGATGCCTTTGATGATAATGCTGAGGATAGATGTAGGTTGAAATAGAAGTTTAAAGAAATATTTAAAAAAAACCAAGATAGCTTGTCATTTAACAAAATATGTACTTTTGATAAAGCATAAGAGGAGTTGTTACTTGAGACAATATCAATGATGGATGATTTCTCAGCTGAAAATGTGACAACAAAAATCTATTTCATAGTTTAATATGTTTCCTGTGTTGGGTTTTTTGGGTAAATTTGTTTATTAGTTTGATGGTGTTTGTCAAATATTACAGAACTCTACATTTTTTTTTTGTACATATACTTGCTGTGAATCATTATGTGATCCATATTTTCTAATTAATTTGTTTTGTTTAGGCTGAAGAGGGAAAAGATTATTATATTTGTAGAATTGTGGAGTTCTTTGAGGCGGTGGATGGCACACTTTACTTCACAGCTCAATGGTTCTATAGGGCCTGTGATACGGTAGGAATTGAGGAAATTATGTCCAGCTAGCCTTGCTATTCCATTTACTGATATGATAGTCCTCTGACGTTTTACTTTTGTTGCCTTTTCAGGTCATTCAGAATTGTTGTAACCTTATTGATGATAAGCGTGTATTTTTATCTGAAGTGAAGGATGACAATCCATTGGATTGCCTGGTTGAGAGATTGAAAATTATCCATTTGCCTTTAAATGTGTGATTGATCTTGCCCAACATAAAAGTCATTGGATAACATAGTCTCTGTTTTTGAATTAATGTACCTAGCTTGTTTTTTCAGGTTGATTTGTGTTCCAAGAATGGTGCAATTTCAGATTGCAACTATTACTATGACATGATGTACTTGTTGCCATATTCTTCTTTTGTCAGCTTGCCACCACCAGGTATGTTTTTCCTTTCAAGTACTAAAATAAAAACTCAATCCACTTTCATGGCATCTGTTTGGTGAAAGTGAAAGAGAAGGACAGTTGTACAGTTCTCAGCATTTAGTTTTTGCAGATAATATGGGAGCTGGAAGTGAATCAGATTCTACAATCTCCAGTGAGGTTGATGTTGCTGGAACTGTGCGGGGTGAGGAAAATTCGCAAGTTGAAAAGCATAAAAAATTGGAGATGTCACTTTTGGACCTCTACTCTGGTTGTGGTGCAATGTCCACAGGAATTTGCCTTGGTGCCAACAGTTATGGTGTTAATCTGGTTACTGTAAGTTGTGGAATTATGTCCCCAATTTGTTATAAATTGATTTTAGCAGATAAAACCCACTTATTTATTTGGTTTTTTCATACAATTTGACACAGAAATGGGCTGTTGACTTGAATCCATACGCATGTAAAAGCCTGAAATTGAACCATCCTGAGACTCAGGTATACTTTGCTGCAATATTTCTCTCTCTTTCTGTCTGTGAGTATGTTTTGTCATAAACTCATAACCATAGTCTCCTTTTGCTGATCTTTATTACAATGTAGGTTAGAAATGAATCAGCAGAAGACTTTCTATCTCTGTTAAAGGAGTGGGAGAAGCTCTGTGCTTCCTATTCATTAATAGGAAGTAGGGAATCACAAGAGCAATGTGTAGATCCTCTAAGAACAGAAAATGATGAAGGCGACGATGATGAAGCTAGTGGTGATGACGGGGAAGATAATGAAGTATTTGAAGTGGAGGAGATTTTGGCAATATGTTATGGTGACCCAAACGAAATCAAGAAACCTGGACTATATCTTAAGGTATTTAAACAGTACGTCTGTAATTACGCATTAGTAGTTACTTTAATACAAAAGCTATGGATTTGAGTTTGTTATCATTAATGAAGAAAATTTCATCTAGACCTTTCTTTTGCAATCATTCTACTTGTCAGTTCACGTTATAGGAGTTTTAATTATGTTGTTTCATTGTGTAGTAAGGTGCTCATATTATTCACTTACAGAAGCTTTAAATTTTTTGAGAACAATTTCAGTCACATTTCCTTTGTCTCTCAAGTTTTTAAAATTGTTTGGCTCTAGATTCGTTGGAAGGATTATGGGCCAGATGAAGACACCTGGGAGCCTACAGAGGGCTTAGGGTATGCTATTAAATTCAATTTGTTCTTTTTTATTGCTTAATCCCGTGTTATATTCTGCAATTCGGTTGTCTGACATGCAATGTATCTTTACTAGTGATTGTCGTGAAAAGATAAAGGAATTTGTCAACAATGGCTATAAATTAAAGATTCTGCCTTTGCCTGTAAGTTTTTATAATTGTACTTGTTCCATACAAAATATGATTGGCTCAATTTTGAAATCAATTTTGCTAATTCTTCTTTTTCTGTGTGATGTAACATAGGGCACTGTTGAAGTTATATGTGGGGGTCCTCCTTGTCAAGGCATAAGTGGATTCAATCGCTTTAGGAATACAAAAAATCCCTTAGAAGATCCAAAAAATAAACAACTTGTTGTGTTCATGGATATTGTGAATTTCTTAAAGCCAAGATTTGTGCTGATGGAAAATGTGGTTGACATTGTTAAGTTTGCTGGTGGCTTTCTTGGAAGATATGCTTTGGGTAGTCTAGTTGGAATGAATTATCAAGCACGACTAGGGATGATGGCAGCCGGTGCTTATGGGCTCCCACAGTTCCGGATGCGTGTTTTCCTGTGGGGTGCTCATCCTACAGAGGTGATTTTGATAGTTTTGTTTAATTTCGGACTGTTGATTTGTGTTCCATAACATCTGAATATTTTCTATATGCAGAAATTGCCTCAATACCCATTACCCACACATAATGTTGCTGGGAGGGGTGTAGTTCCTACTGAATTTGAGGTATGATCCTTTATATTTTATCGTCCATCTCACACTTATAACTTTTGCTGCTAATTCCTTCCTAAATTTGCATATGTATGCAGTCAAACACCGTTGGTTATGAAGGTGGCCATAAAGCTGAATTGGAGAAGGCACTCTTGCTTGGGGATGCAATTTCAGACCTTCCTCCCGTATGTAAAACCATGTTACAAAGGTTCTGTTAGTTATTTGATAAGCATTGAATTTTTTATTGTGTTTCAACAATTTATTTTATCTAGGTGGAGAATGATGAGGCACGTGATGAAATACCATATGATGGTGCACCCGAGACAGGTTTTCAACACTTCATCAGATTAAGAAAAGATGGTGAGCTTAGTATATTCTTTCTCAAAAGTAAACATTTGGCTTTCTAGTGTATTAGCATCACTGTAAGTGGTAAAAATAATGGGGGTTGGATTAACTCGAAGTGTAAATATGAACAAAATTACATCCTTTCTTAGTGATAGTCATGGAAATTGATATTGCAATTTTAGTAGTCTTACTGCATAAAGCAAATAATATTGTCAGAAGTGTGATAATATGTAGAAAGCACATTTTGTGTTGCATGGCCAGTGGGCATGCCAATGTTTTTGATTTTGATCCAAGTCTAATTCGATTTTGATTTATTTATTAGCATTTGATTAGGGTTCTTTGTGTTGATTACTTGATAACAATTTCATTCCTTTGTAACTGTTAGGTCAACAAATAGAATTTGGTGTACTTGTTCTGCTGACAAATTCATCCAAAAGTTTTGAGCTGGTAAAATATACTATATTTTATATTTACCTGTGAAGCCGAACAGCTAATGGGAGGTCAATATAAACAGATGGATTCTTATTTATTCAAGTAAAGCTCATCAATGTAATGTTTGCTCTTTTCCTTTTGTGTTCTTTGTTTTGTTTAATTGAGATATACTCATATCTTCCTTATATTAACGCATATGCAATTTCCTTCCTCTTTGTCATCTATCCTCTCTCTACTGTTAGTGTTGTATTGTGAGCTTGTGAACTCTTTTCTTATATTTTTTTGTCATTGCAATTTTGACACAATGGATTCTTAGCAAATCTATGATTAACATGATTGCATTTTATATGACTTGTAGAAGGCATGAACACATGTGGAGCCTTTGTGTCTGTGTCTAGGCAATTTGCTTTACTTTAAACTTGATTATTGTTTTTTCCCTCTATAAATTGAGGTCCAAGTAGCAATCAGAACTTTTGGTTATAGTAACAGTATATTCATGCCCCAAGTATAAAGTCATTGGCTACCCATTCGCTATTCGTTGTTTTTGAATTTTGGTGGCTGTTGTTGTTATGCTGTAATTTAAAAGAATACTTTTCCAATTTCTGAAGATATGTATATATACGGTTTAATTTTTATTACTCTCTTTGCCAAAGTTGATCATGATCTACTTTCTATGCTGCCGGTCTTCTATTATTTCTAGTTAGCACATTGTGGGGTTTTCAAATAGTAGTGCCAATAACATATCAGCGTTGTTCATAATTTGCTTCCTTTGATACACTTTTTCTTTGTATGCCATGTAGAGATGCCAGGATGTTCCTCATTTGGGTCAGAAGCATTGCCACATCAGATTTTTGATCATCGACCTCTTAAATTGAATGATGACGATTACCAACGTGTCTGTCAAGTACCAATGAAAAAGGTTTTGCAACTTCTCTGAGTGTTTGGGTATATGCTATTGACGAAAAATTTGAAACACTATAGTCTTTTGACTCACCCCATTGTTTGTTTGTTTTTCCTAGGGTGCAAACTTCAGGGATTTGAGAGGGGTACGGGTTCGTGACGACAACAAAGTTGAATGGGACACAGATATACCGAGGGTGTATCTATCTTCTGGGAAACCGTTGGTATGACTTGTTTGTTAATGCATTTTGTATAGTCTGGAGCGAGAATAGTAGTTTCGTCAATAGAGAATTTAGTGTTGTGGGAATAGCTCCACCCATGTTTTATCTTGTTATATTTTTTTTTCTTGACAATGTTGCTTGAATCTGATCATGTTACACTTAATGCTAGGTGCCTGATTATGCAATGAGTTTTGTCAACGGAAGTTCATCAAAGTATGGAATGCTCAGTTAAATTCATAATTTTGTAAGTTGTGTGATATACTTCTGCATACTCAAATGTGCAAACTTGTGCAGACCATTTGCTCGATTATGGTGGGATGAGATAGTGCCTACAGTGGTTACTAGAGCGGAGCCCCACAACCAGGTTGTCTTTTTTCTTTGCATGCCCTTATGAGGCATGTCCTTATAATGGTAGGCATAAAAATTCCTGTCTAATATCATATTTTGAATCTCTTTGTCACTTGTTAGGCAATATTGCATCCTCAGCAAAACAGAGTCCTATCAATTCGGGAAAATGCAAGACTGCAAGGCTTTCCTGATTATTATAAACTTATTGGCCCAATCAAAGAAAGGTAAAAAAAATTCTGAGGATAATGCCTTGTGATTTACGTTATTTTAAGTAATTACAATTTTTTTTCTTAAATGCCTTTTTTGCAACTTTTGTTGCTTTTGTACTTTACCTGTCCATTTGATTGTCTTTGAATCTTTTGTGCCACCTCTTCCACCTTGATTCTCACCATGACAAATCTTTTCATGTTTGTTAGGTCGAATATATATGAGCACATTTTGTTTGTAATGTTCTGTTTCAAAAGGAACTATCATACACATTTGTTACTTTATCTGCTGATTGATGTTCATTCCCAATACTTCATACTTGAAAGAAATGAAGTTCTATCTCCATTGTGTCTTAAATGTTACTTACACTATCGTACAAAGGACAAAAAAATGTACTTCATTACGATTAAATTTGATGATTTTGTAGTTTGTATTCAGTGAATTATGCTTTCAAATCAAATTGGGAGAAAGTATCAGATTTGAGTACATCTGAATTGAAAATCAAAGCTTAGAAATGTCCTCATTTAATTCTTGTAGTTTGCAGATGAATTCTATTTTAGAACTAGAAAGAAATTTTGAAAGGGTGTCGGGAGATCAGATTGGAGGTAGTAGCATCTCTATGGTATTTCAGGGATGGTAGTGTTAAGCCATAAGGTCATCTAAAAGCTTAACAAGACAAAATTTATACATTTCAACACGCCCCTTCTGATTCAAGTTCAACTTTGAGTCTGTGTATGTGCAAGTGTTATAATCATTGTGGAGGTAGTGAGATTCAAATATAAGATCTTTAGCTATGATGTAACATCAAATCATTTAAAACCTTAAAACACATTAGAGTGATGGTAATGTAACTATGCATGCACTTGAATAGTAAGCTCCTAAGGATATGTGGGATTAGACTTAAGAGTTTGTTTCCAGTATGACAAACTAGGTGAATGTGCACATAAGTTTTTAATGGAAGTTTAGGATAGTAGGAAATGACAACTATTAGGCCCACGCAAGGTTTGTGAATAACTGATTGTTTGATAATGAGTAAGGAATACACGTCTTTATGCTAAATAGGATGTATTGAACTTATAATTCATTAGATACTTTTTATGAATGTCAACTAAGTATTGTAAGCAAATTGCTCCCGGTTGTTCAATCATTTGATAACTAGAGTCATTCTTTGATAAATGATCATTATGAGTCAGACTCGATGGAATTTGATCAATCCTTATTTTCTGTCGTTAAGGTGGAGAACTGAATTAAGAATTCTCTTTCTTCATCATCAATTGAATCACTGTTTGCGATTAGTTAATATGGTTATACCTAAAGCATTGCTCTTTGGTGGTGGTCTGACTTTTTTTTTCTCTTTTCAAAATACATTTTAGATACATTCAAGTGGGGAATGCAGTGGCTGTTCCTGTTGCGCGAGCCTTGGGATATGCATTGGCTTCGGCACTAAGAGGAACTTGTGGTGAAGACCCTTTAATTACCTTGCCCTCGGGTTACCCTAAGAACATGAATCCTCCTTCTCCTGCTGATTCTGATGAGGATAGTGTTTGATTGTTGTATTGTCAGATTATATGTGAACCATTAATCCAAAAATGGTGGTTCACCATTGTTTATTTGACGATTTATCAAGTCATGTAACGAAATTCAAATCAAACTATTATCCTAATTATTTGGGATTTATTCCCCTTTTAACGTTTGCTCTATGTTCAATTTCTCACAATGATGTGGTCCAAGTTTGTGTTTGGTCACGTCCTGTGTTTGGTCTGTGGTCTTGGACTCATTCCATTCTTGTATTCATTTGAAATATTCACCGGTATAAACATTGTAAGCGGTGATGAAGGGGTCGTTTGATAATTGTTTTTATTTTCAATTTTTTGTTTTTGTTTTCAGTGTTTTGGAAAATTTAAAACTGCAATGTGTTTGCTAAAAGTATGGAATAGATTTACATATCCAAAGAGATATTAACTAGAGGCTTGATGACTACAACAATTATCAGAAGTTGATTACATGTATATGGACCCGACTCAACCCTAATCGCAATGCCAAACAAACAAGAAAAACTGAGTATTGAAGATCAAATTGACCTCCGGCATTAGATGGGCAGAAGTTGTTTTTAACATGAGCAAAAAATTATTTTGTCAGAAGTTGTAGCAAGAAAGATGGATTCCAAATTGGAATGATTATAGCTAGAGGAATGCTTTAAGCAATTGTAGTGAGAAGGCTGAAGGCCACACCTGACCATGAAAAATCACTTGATAATAGAACAAAGGTGGGTCCAAGTAACATAACAAACAAAGATTTAACTTGGGTATGCAAAGGGGTACTATATGTAGAATTGATAGTCGAACGAGTTCGTAAGTCTAAAAAGTTTGTTTTCTTAATCAAATTTAAAAAATTATTCAAGTTCAACTCGTTTAGAAAACGAGTAGAGCCTAAACAAGCCTAAAACGAGCCGAACCAGAGTCGAGTCTAAGTATTTACACATAAACGAGTTGAGCCTGTCGAGTTTAAGCCTAGCCGAGCTTATGAAAAACGAGACTAAAAAATTGTTCAAGTTTAGCTCGTTTAACGAGTCAAGCTTGAATGAGTCAAACTCGAGTAACTCCGTTTGATTAACAGTCCTAACGATATCTAAGTTTATAATTTTTGTGAGTTAAAATACAAATTTAAGTCTTGTTACAGCAGAAAATTTTTAAGGGATTACAATTTTTTTGGATCATGTTTTAGTTTTTAGAGTAAAAATTGATGATGCACAAAATTGGTTTGCACACCACCTGTCAATTAAGCAATATAAAACGCAGTAAAGTAGAGGGAGAGGGAAGACAAAGTTTATAGTGGTTCGGTCAATGTGACTTATGTCCACTTGGAATGACAAGGGTCGCCGGAATTTTATTAACTCCGGTGTGGAGAGAGAGCAAATGGTTACAAGCTTTTTGAGGGTGAGGAGAGAATGATGCTAGAATGAGTGTGATGCCCCCCAAGTGTTGGCGGGACTTGCATTTTATAATAGTCGCCTCATAATGAATATTAATTAAATAGCTGATCCAGCGGTCATAACGGATTGAGACGACTTTAATAGTAGTTAAATGGTTTGACGACATTTCCTCTCCTCAACGGGCAAGGGAGTTATGGTGCACTCCAAAGGACTTGGTCAAAGGATGAGGGAATGTTGACTCTTTCCAAGCGATGGGGGTGAGGCTCCTGGATGCTCCATTGGTGGTGTAGCTCCCTAATGGGCTTGACTGACTTGGGCCTCATTTAGGCTGGACTTGATGGATCTCTTGGAATTGGGCCATTAATTTAGACCGGGCTTATAATATGAGCTAGGCCTTTGGGCTTGGCCCATCATTTGCCCCTCAATGCCTTGCATCTAAGAAACTTGAAAAGGAGGGCATTCGATTGAGTTTGAATTTTCGGCCGAACGGCAGAATTGGAAAAACTTCGGGAGGTCAAAATATGTGCTTCCAGGCCTTTTTTGGTCTTTTAACAACATCATTCACTGCCTTTGGTCGTGACTCTTGTAGAGCTCTTCGAGAGTTTCGATTTGACATATTATGAGCCCTGTTTGGAGTTACGGATCAAAAGTTACGGTCAAAATTGCGTACACACCTTTTTAAATCCGAATTTTTTGAAAACTCTTTTCGATTGGCGACTTCCTCCCTTTCAGTGGACTCCTTTTGCTTGTGGGACTCCATTAGCTATATATAACTCCTTTCACTCCCCCCTTTTCCACTCTTGAAGAGCCCCAAGCTATAAATTGGAGTTTTTGGGTTTTTCCTTGATTTCAAGAAACCCTAGGTATAAATAGAAAACTTTCTCCTTCATTTTACCCACTCCATATAGAGCTTTTCTTTGAGTGAGAGAAGGTGGAGCTCTTCTTGAATTCTTCCAAGAATACATAGGTCAGATCCTTTTTCGAGTTTAAGCACTTCGATTAATGGCGACAGCTAGGGAAGATGTTCAGAGGTATTCAAATCTTGGTGAAGAGCTCGACAGGGCTAATGTTGCCATGGGAGAGGATCTTGTGGGTCTTAGTGGAGAGCCCGGAGAGAAGGGGGAGGCGTTGGGCGCCGGTGTGGAGGCGCCATGGGCGCCCATTTTGAAGCAACCTGTAGGCGAAGGAGTGGGGAGAGAAGAGGCGCCAGACGCCCCAAGTGCTGAGTTGGTCGGCTTGGGCGAGTAGGTCTTGGGTCACGTTGGGGGTGTGGTGGTCTGGCATGGTGATGGAGGAACATCCTAAGCGGCATAGAGAGATGGGCGAGCAGAGGGGGAGTTGGGCGCTACTGGTTTGATGGGTGCGACACCTGCGCAAGGTAGCAGGCGAGCAGCCCAAGCCAGCGGGCGAGCAGCCCCTGCGGCGGGCGAGCCCAGGGATTTTCAGGGCCGCGGACTGCTGGGTGCGCGTGGATGGAGCCGCCTTTCCTTGTGCCGCTGGTTGGAGATTTTTTGGGCGTTGAGGCACCTAGGCTGAGCGCCAATGGTGGTGCAGGCGGGCGGGGTAGCCCGTTAGGCGAGCAGATGGGGGCCCCTTTGGGCACTAGTTTGAGAAGTTTTGGAGAGGAAACAGCTTTGGGTGAGCAAAGGGTTGCCCTAGGCGCCTTTGGCGAGCCTGGGGCTGCCTTGGGCGAGCTTGGTTCTGAAGTCAAAATACAGAGTACGCCAGTCACTTTTGATGGTGATAATCCTGCTCCTCCGTGTGCTACTTCTCAAAAACAAATTCTCCAGGGTCAAATTTCCCAGGGTCTCTCCGGTAGTGGCTCGGGCAATTCTTCACGTCCCCACAAGAAAAAGCACAAAAACAAAGTAGCTGATGATGGGTCCAAGGTAAGTACCCTCTCTAGTTTGCTCAACACTGATGATGATATTCTGAGGATTGTTTCTGCTTATCACATTCCCCCAACTGTACTATGCCGTCGAGCTGAGATGGGTGAGCCCGCCTCTGATGACTCGTCTGGGGATGTTGCCATCTACGAGGAGATGCTTGAGGCTGGGCTCAGGTTTCCCATGTCCCCCTCTATTTGTTGCATTCTCGAATATTTTTCACTCACCCCGAGGCGATTGTCACCCAATGGTTTGAGGGTTTTGCTATACTTTCTGGTGTTGTGGAGGAAAATGCATCATGAGAATGCCTCTCCGAAGGAGTTTCATGGAGCTTATACTTTGAGCGAGACCCCTGCTCCCAATCGGGGTTGGTATTATTTTACCACGAGAGACAAGCTGATCACCGGACTGAGGTCCAACTGTCATAATTGAAAATCTCGCTTTATATTTATCGGCGGAGAGTGGGCTGCGGAGGCTGAAAGGGCTTTGGTACCAAGAGGATGGGGTACCCCTAAGAGACTTGGTATGCCTTACACTTGCTTTCTCTCCTTTTTTTTTTTTTTTTTACTCATCATTCCTTTTGCAGATCCTCCTGTGCTCTCCGGGGATCAAGAGTAGAAGCTGCAGGCGGTGAGAGCTTATCCTGAAAAAGACTTTGGAGTCCTTATGTCCAAAGATGGTGGTGCTACCCCGAAGTCCGATGGCTCCTCTTTGAAGAGGAAAGGTGAGTTAATTCTTTTGTACCTTCTTCTCTTCTTTTACTTGGTATTTTTCTTCTGGGTAACATTTTATTTTCCTTGCAACAGTAGATAGGGAGGTGATCGGATCCCGCATTTCCAATAGGAGTCCTCCTCCTTCCAAGGTGGCGAAGACTTCCAAGGTGGCGAGGACGGGCGACGTTTCCCAAGTGACCTCTCCAACAGCGCCGCCCAAGGTAATCTCTCCTCAGTCAACCCCTCCAGTGGTACCTATTCGGGTGACAACTCCTTCAGCTGCACCCATTACTTCAGTAATACCTCCTCAATCGGAGACTCTTTCAGCTGCATCTCTTGCTCCAGAGTCCCACTTGTTGGCCACACCTTCTACCCTTTGTTCATCCACTCCTCTTGTGGGGAGTTCTACTGGAGCACCTTCTCAAATTAGCTCCATGTTGGGTAACGCGCGGGTCATCAGGGATCGGCTTGGGAGGTTTGTGTTCCCCACCGATGTGAATGAGATTAGTACCTTAGGCACCGAGGGAATCCTCAGCTCTTTTCTGGAAGGTTGGGCTCAGGTAAGGGTTTGTTATCTCCCCTCTCTCCCATCCTTCCATAAATGTCTGACATCCTTTTGCCTTTTGTTTTTCTTCAGGCCTCAACTGCATCTATGTGTTTAATTTCAAGAACCTTCCTTTATCACCAGCTGAAACACAATCATGAAGTCGTGCAAAATGAGCTTCTGGCTGCTCAGGGAGGATCGCCGAGCTTGAAGCTGCTGTGAGAGCTTCTGATGCTGACCTTGTGGCAACCCGTGAGAGGGTGACTGGTCTTGAGGCTGAGCTTTCGACGACCCATGGCAGGGGGGCCATGCTCGAGGCTGAGCTTACAAAGGTCCGTGAGAGGGGCACGCTTAGTGAGGCTGAGCTTTCGGCGACCCAACTTTTCTACTATCTTAAAGTGTCACTGATAGTACCTCTTCAGGTGCTCAGCATTCCATGGATGGGGCAAAACCTTCCCCTTAGAACTCTGTATCCTGTAGGTGCCTAGCCTCACCACTTCTGTTACGAGGTAGGGTCCCTCCCAGTTTGGTCCCAACTTCCCTTCTCGTGAATCCTTTGTGGCGAGGATCACTTTCTTGAGGATCAAGTCTCCTGGTTGGAAAGAACAAGGCTTCACCCTCGAGTTGTAGTACTTTGCCATGTGACGCTTGTACTCTGTGTTGCGGACCACATCCATCTATCTTGCCTCCTCTACCAAGTCGAGGTTGATGCGGAGTCATTCCTCGTTAGTGATAGGGTCGTGGTGTTGGACCCTTAGAGAATGCACCCTGATCTCCATAGGAATGACTGCCTCAGTTCCAAAGACGAGGGAGAAAGGAGTTTCTCTGGTTGGACTTCTTGGTATGGTCCGGTAGGCCCATAATACGCCTGAGAGCTCGTCAACCCAAAGACCCTTCGCTTTTTCGAGCCTTGTCTTTAGGTTGCGTAGCATCGTTCTCACTATGACTTCTGCTTATCTGTTTGCCTGCGGGTGCGTCGGGCTGGAATGAGGCTGCTTTATTTGAAGATCAGAGCAGAGGGAGTTCAGGAGCTTGTTGTCGAACTGCTTGGCGTTGTCGCTAACAATGGTGTGGGGTATCCCGAAGCGACAGACCAGGTTTTTCCAGATGAAATCTTTTACCTTTACGTCTGTTATTTTTGCTAAGGGTTCTGTCTCCGCCCATTTAGTGAAGTAGCCCACTGCTACCACCATGAACTTGCACTGTCCTCTGCTGAGAGGTAGGGGGCCCAGGATGTCGATGCCTCATTTGGAGAAGGGCCACAAACTTGTGATGACCGTGAGTTCTTCTGGCGGTTGTCTAGGCATAGTGGTGAAGCGTTGACACTTGTCACATTTCTTGGCGAACCCCTGGGCGTCCTTCATCATGCTAGGCCAGAAGTAGCCCTGTATGAGTGCCTTGTGAGCGAGGGAGCGTCCTCCAGAGTGATTTTCACAAACCCCTTCATGGATCTCTCGCAGGGCATAGTTAACTTCTTCGGGTGAAAGGTACCGTAGTAATGACAAGGAGTAGCCTTTTTTGTACAAGGTGTCTTGTAAGATGGTAAACTTGGAGGCTCTCATCCTAAGCTGGTAATACGCCCTCCTGGAGGTATGCCCTTATTGGGGTCATCCAATTTGATTCGGCAGATGCACAGTTGACACTTGTGGCTTCCACGTCTAACTTGCTTGGTTCGAACTGGTGACCAATGAATGCTGGTCTTGGTGGGGCTTCCGAGGATGAGGCGAGCCTGGCTAGTGCATCCGCAGCCATGTTCTCCTCCCTTGGGATGTGGCTGATTTGGAAATTTTGGAACTTTGCGACCAAGGCTTTTACCATGGCAAGGTACTCCTGCATTCTCATTCCCTTTACTTTGAACTCGCCCTTCACTTGGTTGACTATCAACTGAGAGTCACTATGAGTGATGAGGTGTTGGGTTTCCATTTCAATTGCCAACCTTAGGCCAGAGAGGAGGGCCTCATATTCTGTCTCATTGTTAGAGGCGATGAAATGGAGCTTCACAACATACTTGATGGGAGTGCCATCGGGGCTAATCAGGATTAGGCCAGCTCTACCTCCTTCATTGGTCGAGGAGCCATCCACATAGAGCTTCTAGAGTGGCAGAGATGAGAGTTCGGGGAGCACTATGGGAGTCGGGGAGCCAGGTTGGGGTGGCAGGGCTCCGGGCTAGATGCCAGGAGGGGCCTGGGCTGTCCTGGGCGCCTAGTCTGGATGCCAAGGTATACTCACCGGGCGTCTGGGTGTCCTGGTCGGGCGTTTGGGTGTCCGGGCTTGATGTCTGAAGTGTGGAATGCTCATTAATCTCCTCTGCGGGTGTAAACTCAACGATAAAATCTGCCAAGGCTTGTGCTTTGATGGCTGCCCTTGGTTGGTACTGGATATCGAACTCGCCTAGTTCCACTGCCCACACTAAGGAGTCTCCTGGATACATCTGGTTTTTCCAAGACTCTCTTTAGAGGTTGGTCTGTGATCACAACAACGGTGTGACTCTGAAAATAATGTCGTAGACGCCTTGCTACTGAGATGAGGGCGAGCGCTAGTTTTTCTAGCTCTGAATATCTAATTTCCGCTCCTCGGTATGCTCTGCTCACATAATAAATTGGCTTTTGTACTCCATCATTGTTCTTGACGAGGATGGAGCTCACTGCCGATGGGGAAGCAGAAAGGTACATATACAAAGTTTCACCAGGTGCAGCGTGTGAAAGGAGTGGAGGTGTAGCCAAGTAGGTTTTAAGGTTTTGGAAGGCTTCCTCTGCCTCAGGTCCCCACTCGAAGGCCTTTCGGAGAATCTTGAAGAAAGGTAGACATTTGCCTACAGACTTGGAAACAAACCTATTGAGTGCTGCAATTCTCCAATTGAGGCGCTGGAGCTCCTTGGTCGAGGACGACGACTTCATATCTAGGATGACCTTGATCTTGTCGGGGTTCGCCTCAATTCCCCTCTGGTTGACCATAAAGCCAAGGTACTTTCCTGAGCTTACGCCAAAGACACACTTCTCAGGATTCAACTTCATATGGTATGACTTGAGAACGTTGAAAGTTTCTTGGAGGTGGTCAATATGATCTGCTGCTGTGAGACTTTTTACCAGCATGTCGTCCACATACACTTCCATTGTTTTCCCGATCTGCGATTGGAACATCTTGTTCACTAGTACCTGATAAGTTGTTCATGCGTTCTTTAACCCGAAGGACATGACCCTGTAGCAGTAGGTCCCCCTTGGAGTGATGAACGATGTCTTCTCCTGGTCTGGGGGGTGCATGCTAATCTGGTTATTCCCGAAATATGCATCCAGGAAGGTGAGCAATTCATGTTCTACTGTGGCGTCGATGAGGAGGTCAATTCGTGGTAGTGGGTAATTGTCTTTTGGGCACGCCTTGTTGAGCTCAGTAAAGTCGACGCAGAGGCGCCACTTCCCATTAGCTTTAGTCATTATCACCACATTTGAGAGCCACTCAGGGTATGCCACTTCTCTGACCACCCCGTTCTTTATCAACTTTTGCACCTCCTTGTCCATTGCTTGGGACTTTTCAGTGGAGGCGCCCTTTAGCTTTTGACGAACAGGTTTGTAGTGAGGGTCGACATTGAGGCGGTGGGTGGCGACCTCAAGGTCGATGCCCTCAAGGTCCGCATGTGACCATGCAAAAACGTCCATGTTACGCTTTAAAAAATCTATGAGCTGGCGGACCAGGTCTTCGGAAAGGGAAGAGCCAATGTGCACTCTTCTGTTTGGATGCTCCTCATATAAGATCACTAGGGTGAGCTCCTCGACTAGTTCTCCTCTTTCTATAGTGGCGTCATCCCTTGGGTCGATGACCTCCACTTGCAGGGCCTCTTATGACTTTCTATCTTCATGGAAGAGACGTAACACTCTCTTGCAGCTACTTGGTCTCCTCGGACCTCTCTAACTCCGTTCAAGGTTGGAAAGCGGAGAATGAGATGGTAAGTAGAGGGCACCGCTCTTAGAGTGTTGAGTGCAGGTTGCCCTAGAATGATGTTGTATGCTGATGGGCAGTCTATTACCAGGAAGTTGATCATGACTGTGGAGCTTCGGAGTGCTGCGCCGGTAGTGACTGGTAAGGTGATGGACCCTAGGGGATACACCTTCTCCTCGGAGAACCCAATGAGGGGCGACCTGATAGGTTGCAGTCTCTCCCTGCTCAAGTTGAGCTTGTCATAAGCCTCTGCGAACAAGATATCCGCAAAGCTGTTGCTGTCCACGAGAATTCTCCGCACCTGGAAGTTAGCGACGATCATGGTGAGTACCAGAGGGTTGTCATAGGGGTGCTGGATTCCTTCCAAATCCTTGTCTGAGAAGGATATAACCTCGTTGTTGCCATGCTTGGGCGCCTTAGATGGGCGCAATTCGTCAGGATGCCTAGCTTTCCTGGCATGAGCCTTCATAGCGGAGAGAGATTCTCCTCCCCCTACAAGCCCTTCGGAGATGGTGTGAATTTCCCCGATGGGCTATTAGTCTTCCTGATTACGAGGTGGCGCCGACTCCTGTCCTCTACCGACAATATATTAGCGTAGGTGACCCCGTTGGATGAGCCCCTCAATCTGTCTTTTGAGGTCATAGCATTCGTCGGTGTCATGACCATGGTCGCGATGGAAGCGACAATACTTGTTCGGGTTCCTACGGTTTGGTGGAAACTTCATTCTCCCTGGCCATTTTACTGCGGGGTTATCTTGAATTTGTAACATGATGTGCCCGACAGAGGCATTGAAGGGAGTGAAGGCTTGTCATTCTCTTTGGGGGGCAGGCCCGAGCCGGTCTTTGGTAGGTACCCTCTCTATCCTGCTATGCTTGTCGCTGCTCTCCTTCTTGTCGTCTCTGTCTCTTTCCTTCATTTTCTCCCGAGTTCTAGATGACTCCCTTTGTCTGGCCCATGTAATGTCCTCAGCATTCATGTATTTCTAGGCCTTCGCCAGCAGCTCTGGCATGCTCTTTGGTGGGCGCTTCATCACTGAGAAAAGGAAGCTCGATAACCGGAGGCCTCCTAGGAAGGCGGTCATGCTGACTTTTTCATCGGGCTTTTCGACCTAAAGGACCTCCCCGTTAAAACGAGTGAGGTAGCTTCTTAGGCTCTCATCTCGTTCCTGCTTTATGCTGAGCAGGTGGGTGGCAGGCTTCTGGTGGCGGCGTCCTCCAATAAAGTGCGACATGAATGACCTGCTCAGCTCAGCAAATGAGCCAATGGAGGTGGGGGAGATCTTGGCGAACCACTGTCGAGCGGATCCTTTCAGGGTGGTTAGGAACGCTCAACACATGATTTTGTCGGGGACGTTGTGCAGCTGCATCAAAGTCTTAAAAGTTTCGAGGTGGTCTAATGGATCCTTCGTACCGTCAAAGGTCTCGACGGATGGCATCTTGAATTTCTGAGGAAGTGGGTAGTTTGCCACATCAGGTTTGAAAGGTGTGTCGGTTCGCCTTACGAGGTAGTCCACTGTCTCGGGTCCCTGTGCCTTCATGGCGTTGAAGACATCACCCAATTGATTTTACACCTCCTTAATTTTTTCGTCCCAATGATTGGGAGGAAGAGGAGGTCCTCTGGAATTATCATGGAAATGGCTCGTGTGTCCCATGCTTTGGTTTTCACCCTCATCCTCTTGGAAAGAAGAATCTCCACCATGGGGAACAGGAGCTAGAGGAGGAGGTGGAGGCCCTTCATGGTGGGCCCCTCTGTGTGGGGCGCCCAAGGGAACCCCCAAAGGTGGGGCGCCCAAGGGAACCTCCAAAGGTGGGGCTCCCAAGGGGCCGCCTAGATGAGGAGCTCCTTGATGACCAGGGTGTGGAGATCCTCTAATTTGGGGTCCAGGCTGCGCTCCTCCTTGCTGTCCGAGCATCAACTGCAAAATCTGCTGGTTCTGGGCTATAAGCTACTGCATGGTGTCCAGCATCTGCTGTGCATTTGGGACTGGATTGGCAGGTGGAGGAGGAACAACCTCCTCCTCTCGTGTTGGATTGTCTTCAGGGTGATTCATCGATCTGGTGGTGATCGCAATAGATTCAACAGAGAAAGTGTTTAGAAGTGAGAATTTTGTCGTTCCCACAGACGGCACCAAACTGATAATGCACAAAATTGGTTTGCATACCATCTGTCAAGGGTCGCCGGGATTTTATTAACTCCGGTGTAGAGAGAGAGCAAATTGTTACAAGCTTTTTGAGGGTGAGGAGAGAATGATGCTAGAATGAGTGTGATGCCTCCCAAGTGTTGGCGGAGCTTCATTTTATAGTAGTCGCCTCATAATGGATATTAATTAAATAGCTGATCCAGCGGTCATAACGGATTGGGGCGACTTTAATAGTAGTTAAATGGCTTAGCGACCTTTCCTCTCCTCAACGGGCAAGACAGTTATGGTGCACTCCAAATGACTTGGTCAAAGGATGAGGGAATGTTGACTTTCTCCAGGCGACGGGGGTAAGGCTCCTGGATGCTCTCTTGGTGGCGTAGCTCCCTAATGGGCTTGACTGGCTTGGACCTCATTTGGGTTGGACTTGATGGATCTTTTGGAATTGGGCTATTAGTTTAGACCGGACTTATAATATGAGCTGGGCCTTTGGACTTGGCCCATCAGAAATTATAATTTTTTGAGGTGAAGCTATAATTTTTTAGAGTGTTTGAGATCAATCTTAAAAATTTTAAGAGCGATCATAAATTGTTAGGTTCCATTACAAAATCCCCAAAAAAAGTACACAAAAAAACCCTAAAAAATTGTAAAAAGTGGTACAGTCTTGAGTTTTTATTTTTATTTTTTTAGTACTGTAGAATTCTCTGCCTCATAATATTTGTAACATCCATGCTCAGGATGTCTTGAAGTTGAACCTCTTATTTTCTATTGAACGGGAAGTGTGTTGGTGAATCTCAAACCCCACCCAAATGGGTTTAGAGAGTGAATTCAAAGTCCATTGTGCAAGAGTTGTGCGGTACTTCATGAATCGAGTTTTCCCCCTTAAACCATTGATCCTTTTTTGGAAGGGATTTGTTGGTTTTCCTTATTTATATGCTCATGGCTAGGGTCGGTTAGCGGTGTAGGGTTGGCCTAGGGTCGTCTAGAGACGTAGAGTTGACCTTATGGCAAATTAAAATTGTGGATGTTCTATGTTCGATTCTTATTAGTGACTCTCGAGTTTAAAAGATGTATATATATGTGTGTGTGTGTGTGTGTGTGTGTGTGTGTGTGTGTGTGTGTATATATATATGTGTGTGTGTGTGTGTGATTAAAGGATGATTGCAAGTATTTAAAGTTTACTCCGTAGGATGCGATTCATTCAGGTCGGCGCATCCTTCTTATCATTAGATGGAGCAAATCACAAACAGTGTGGATCCGAGTGTTTCACCTGACATGAATCGCATCCTATTAGCATAATTTTTACCTTCCGAAGTTGTTGAAGCTCTAAACCAATTTCATCCAAATAAGTCTCCAGGTCTAGACGGTATGGGTCCAATTTTCTTCCAAAAATTTTGGGCTGTGGTGGGTGGTGATGTCACAAGAGTTGTTTTGGATTTCCTAAATTTTGATAACCCATGTTGTAGTCTTAAGTATACACACATAGTACTGATACCCAAGATCCCAAACCCAGAAAACATGACACACTTTCGCCCTATTAGTTTGTGCAACGTTGTATATAAACTAATAGCGAAAGTTCTTGCGAATAGACTGAAGAGAATTCTACCCAAAATAATTTCAAAGTTCCAAAGTGCTTTCATCCCAGGATGGTTGATTACGGATAATGTTCTGATTGCATATGAGCTCAACCACTATCTAAAGCAAAAGAAAAAGGGAGGTAAGACATACATGTCACTCAAACTTGATATGAGTAAGGCCTATGATAGAATTGAGTGGAACTTCCTGGAAGCAATGATGCGTAGAATGGGGTTCGATGAACGTTGGGTGAAAATTATTATGAGATATGTTTCGACAGTATCCTACTCGCTTATAATCAATGGGGAACAATCAAGTTTTTTCAGGCTGCAACGAGGTTTATGGCAGGGAGATCCTCTTTCGCCTTATTTTTTTTTGTTGTGTTCCGAAGGTTTCTCGGCACTCTTAAGAGCAGGTGAGATTAGGGGAAGTCTCAAAGGAATGGCAGCGGGTCGAGGAGGGCCAATTTTCTCTCACTTATTCTTTGCGGATGACAACTTTCTATTTGCCCAGGCCACTAGGGGGAACTGTGAGGTTATTATGGAGTTTCTTCACAAATATGAAATGGCTTCTGGACAAGTAATTAATTTCTCTAAATCAGCTGTTGTGTTTAGTAAGAATACCTCGCCTCCTGTCTTGGGGGAAATCCAGAGTATGCTACGAGTTCCTGTTGTTGAACACCATGATAAATACCTGGGGCTTCCTTCGATGATTGGAAAAACAAAGCGTGCTATTTTTGACTCTATTCGTGAGAGGGTGTGGGTGAATCTACAAGGTTGGCAAGAGAAACTTCTATCCAGTGCAGGCAAAGAGGTCCTTATTAAGTCGGTAGCGCAAACTATTCCTACATATGCTATGTCGTGTTACCTTCTACATTATGTGCAGAATTAAACAGTTTGATGGCGAAGTTCTGGTGTGGTAGTAATGGCTCTGAGAGGAAAATTCATTGGATAGCCTAGGAGAGGCTATGCAGACCGAAGTCTAGAGATGGGATGGGTTTTCGGAATATTGAATCTTTTAACTACGCCCTTCTTGCAAAACAGATATGGCGGCTTTTTCAATATCCATTGACATTGCTGGGTAGGGTGTTAAAGGCTAAATATTTCCCAAATACATTAATAATGGAGGCTCAACTGGGTTATAACCCTTCCTTTACTTGGCGTAGCTTGATGGATTCTAGAGAGTATGTGTTGGAGGGTCTACGATGGCGGATTAGCAATGGGAGGAATGTCAGAATAAAATCTGAAAGATGGATTCCAAGACCAACTAGTTTTAAGGTTATTAGTCCTCTCTCGGGGTTAGTAGATGATGCTTTGGTGAGTTCACTGATTGATTATGATTTAAAAACTTGGGAGATAGATAAGCTATATGAGGTATTTTTGGACTTTGAGGCCGAGGAAATACTATCAATTCCCATTTGTCCAAGTCTTTCCAATGATCAGCAAGTATGACACTATACTAAGTCGGGGAAGTTCTCGGTCAGGAGTGCATACCACTTGATTATGGATATCAGAGTCCGTGGAGGTTCAAGTAGCAGCCAAGGTCAATGGGGTGGTGCATTTGTGTGGAGCTTAAATATTCCAAACAAAGTTAAGCTGTTTGCATGGAGGGCAATCCAAGATATTTTACCAACATAGTGCAACCTAGTTAGAAGGAAATTAAATATCAACAATAGCTGTTTTCTCTATGGTGTTGCCTACGAATCTTCTATTCATGTCTCCTAAAATGCCCCTTTGCGAATAGGTGTGGTTTGAATCCCTGATCAGGTTTCCAGAAGGTCCAGCTACTTCGGTCCATAGCTGGTCGGTGGCTGCTACAGGAAGACTATCACAGTTGGAGGTAAGTCGTATTATTTGCTGGTCTATTTGGTATAATAGAAATAAGGCTCGTCTAGAAGGGGTTGTCCAATCCGCTACCCAAGTAATAGATTTCTCAAGTTCATACCTAAATCAGTACATGGAAGCTCAGGATCGTAGAACCCGAAGAAACTGTTCCCCTTCATTTACTGGTTTGCCCTACTGGTCTGCACCTCCTAGTGGTTCTGTGAAGATAAACTTTGATGGGGTTGTCTTCAGTTCCATTAAAGCAGTGGGGATTGGGGTTGTTGCCAGAGACTGGAGGGGTAATTTCATAGGTGGCTTATGTAAGTTAGTGAGGAGTTCTTTGAGTGTTGATTGTGTAGAGGCGCTGGCTGCTTTTCATGCTGTGGAGCTAGGAGTGGAGCTGGGATTAACAAGCATTATATTAGAAGGGGATTCAAAATCAGTTGTGGAGGATATTAGGAGGGATGAACCAAATCTTTCCGCCATGGAGTATTCATTGATCAGATTCAGAAGAATGTTATACACTTCCATGAATTTTCTATTTCCTAGGTGAGACGTTTTGCTAATGTTGTGGCAGATAAATTATCGCATTATGCTATTCATTGTAATAATTCTGTTTCTTGGAGAGGGGAACATCCATAATTTTTGGATCCTCTTCTCTTGAATGATGTTCAATTTTAGTTTCTAATAAAGTCTATCGTTTCATATCAAAAAAAAAAAAAGTTTACTCTATAGGAATAAAGCTGATGTAACATTGTCTTGAATCACATACGAAAATAAAATTAGTGCTTTCAACAATTTATCCCATATGTGGCTGAATTGTGGCACTACCAAATTTGTTTTTGACCCGAGTATTGGATTGTGGCGAGTAAATCATTTTAAAATAAATTTATGGTATTTAGGGGGCGGAGCCACGATTTTATGTTGAGGGAGGCCGATGAACTATCGTTAGCTTCAAATTTTTTGTTGTATAGAAATTATGAAAATAGTTTTCACACGATGAATTATAGAATTAGTTAATTTACAAAAAATTAAAACATTAATTATTTTTTTAAAAATCAATTATTTGCAAGACTATTTCAGATTCATTCATTAAAAAAAAATATATATATATTTTAATTTCATTATATAATCACTTAGTACAATTAAATTTTACTATGCCGATACAACGTGTGCAAATCCGGACAAAATGAGAAAGAGTGTAGGCATATCTCTGAAATACATATTCTATACAACATTGGATCCTACATATAAGGTTTGGAAAGATTACACTTTGGCCTTTTAAATTATTACCCTAATTTCATCTTTTTCCTGTGATTATTAAATTGAAGTCATTGCACCATTTATCATTCAAATTGCTAACTTTTTGCATGAATTTTTAAATTTTAATTTTGCTTAAATTGTTACATTTTTAACTAAGACAGTTCACGAGACTATTTGAATACTTAGGGGTACACTGTGTTTAATTCAGTAGTTGAGGGGTAAAGCAAAACCTAGATCACAATTTAAAGATTTAAAATATAACTTTGATACCTTGAAGGGCCATATAAAGTGAAAAACAAGAATATAAATTTTGGGTTGAAGTATAATTTTTTAAATTAAGAGATCTAATTTAAGAGGTATAAAATATAATTCTAAAAATTGATGGGGTCAGGCCAAAGCTCGGCTCCGCCACCAATGGCATCCACTTGGTATTTCTAGAAAAAACTTAAAACAAGTTATAATCGGATGTGTTCAAGATTGGATTAATGAAATAATCCCCATTGACCCCCTCCTTTTGCTGGGAGGAAGGACTAGGGTCAGGCATTCAATGACTTTCGATGTATGATTGATGATGGGCGTAGAACGATGACAGAGTGAAATTGGGTTGAACACTCAGCAGTAGAAGTCTCTGAATGAAATCCCTCATTTCCGTGCCGGGCAGGTTTCTAAATTGAGGATAAAGGAGGAGGCGAGCCAATCTCCACACTTCTATCAAGTGAAGCACCGAGCCTACGCTTTTCCTCAGGAATGCACCCTTTAGGCTGGTTCCTAATTCAGTCAATTCAACCAAGGTAAGAGCACAACAAACATGCAACCGTGCGAGACTAGTGCTTCTATCAAGAAAAGGAAGTTAAGTTTAGGTCCCTAAGGTAACTCACTCAGAGAACAAATCAAAAAGAGAGGAAGCAAAGAAATCTTCACAGAGTTTTTAGTCAAGTCAAGGTATTCCCCTAGCCTTCTCTCTTATCGCAACTCATTATTAATGAAATCAATATCACAACTCAATAAGATAAGCGGCTGGGAATGAATACTTATTCCTTACGGAAATGGAACCCGTATCTTCGACATAAAAAGACAATGTTTGAACCATCAGACGAAAGGGACCAAAAACCCATTCTTCATATACATCAGCTTCGAGAATAAAAGTGGTTTGTAGTTGTGCTCTAACAATTTAGAATTGAATTTTCATAATTTTGGGACCGATCTCGGAGTTTATTTGATTGATCATATCCATTGAGTCATATTTGGGCTGTTTCAATTATAGTTTAATCTTATATAATTATAAAATTTAGGGTACAAATTCAGAATACGAAGATTTTTTGGGATGCAGAATGCCATTTATCCTATTTCCTAAAAAGGATAAACAGAAATAATAAGTTCAAAAAAAGAGAAACCTCCGATTAATTCTCGCCGGAAGTTAAAGTAACGGTGGACGAGGACTCTCCCGGCGGGTCACACGGGCCTCGATATTACCTATAAATATCCATCTCCACCACCACCACTCCCTTGCATTCCTTTCATCGCTCTCTCTGGCTCTCTCTGTTCCAACACCTCTTTCACTCACTCTCTCTTTTTTCTAAATACCTATACATACACATCTATATACGCAAATCTAGTTTGTTTTTCAAGATTTGGTGTTTTAAGAGGTAAATCTCTCTCTCATGTCTCATGTCTCATGCTTGTTAATAAAATTTAGTATAACTTCTGTTTAGAAAAATATTATTAGCAATTAGTAGCGAAAGAAACAGATCGAAAACACTGTGCAGTGTGGTTGACTATTTGTTTGTTCAATCCCCTATGCTTTCTTGTTTTTGTGTAATCTTGATTCTTGATAATGGAAGTATGGTCGATAAAGATTGCATGTGTATCAAGGTTGACAGTAATAATTATTCGTTGTGTGTGTGGATTAGTTGTTTGCATTGAGGTGTTTTAAGAGGCAAATATCACCTTTTGATCTCCTATTCGTTAATTTAATTTCATTTAATTTGTTTATTTATAAAAATATTTGTTTAGACAATTAGTAGCACAAGAAACAGATCGAAAGTACCATGCAGTGTGGTTGACTATTTGTTTGTTCAATCCCTTGTGCTTTCTATCTACTGACTAGTCTTGATACTGAAGCTATGTTTGATCCATGGTGGATTGCTTATGTACTAATGGTTGAGAGTAATAGTTATTGGCTACATGTGTGTGGATTAGTTGTTTGAATTAAGGGTGTTAGATCGGTAAAAAGGGGTTCATGGGTGCTGAGTTTTTTTCATTGAAATCCTAATATAATGATGGATTTGGGTCTAGCCTAGCTTGTTGGTGCCATCCTATGCTAATCTGGTAGTGGTTGGGAGATTTATGCAAGAATAGGTGGCTATGTACCCTGTTTGGATCATGTATGTTAGTTACTTTTTTGCATTTTTTTTAGTTTTGTATCTGGGCATTAGACTATGATTTGTTTGTGGAAATGTTATGTTTTCTCTGCTGAAGTATTTATTAGGGTTAACCAGTACTGAGTCGTGAACTCCATTGATTAGTGCTATATTAGCTAGGTTGACTTCATGTTTGTGCAAGACATTGAAGCTCAACCAAATAACAGTTTTCTTTTTGCTTTTTTTTTTTTTAAAACTGGTTTGAGGAATGAAGCATGAGTTTGGAACTTGGAAGATCAGAAGGCTCTTATTATCAATTATGGATTTATATCTCAAATAGGTGATGCGAAGTTGGTTTGCTATGCATCTATGGAAGTATGTTTTCACTTGTACCTTATTAATTTTTTCAATCCTTTATATCTATAATAATTCTAATGTGTTCCAAATAATGAGTGGTCAACTTACTTTTGTGTCCATCTTAATCTTGTAGTTTTTCTGCCCTCCTTTTCTTTGATTCTTGGTCTATGCATGCTGACTGTGGGTTGGTTGGGTGTTAGACATTTTTCAACTGATTGATCTTGTTTTTATTGTTTTACTCCCATTTTACTGTCATATTGTGTCCCTTTTTGAATGGAATAGTGAGTTGAATATTATTTTTGGTACACTTGTATCTTAGGCGTGTTCATGTCATCTAGAGTATCGAGTTTTTTGGAGTGTTCGAGAATATGGAGTTTGGTTGGGCTTCTTTATTGAAAGTTTTCAATTGAGCTTGTTCCTTTAGTTTTATTTTTAAGAGACAAGGTTATCTCTACCTGTCAAAAATACTCTGGCATTAATGGACGCTTGTTCAACTTTGTGTGCATGCAGTGATTGTTCTCCCCTCCTCTAATAGATTGCTTTGCCGAATGTGGATTGCAGAATTTGGTTTACTTCTTTGCAACACTTCAAAGGTTGGAAGATTTTATGATTTGCCTTGCCATTGGCATGTCATGTGCATTTTCTGGTAGAAAGAAGATAGAGAGAGTGAGAGTTGGACGCATTATTTGGATATACTATATAATCTGTATGCATTTATATATAAGATGGGTAGTAAAGGAAGGTTGTTATTTGATCTTAATGAATCCCCTGCTGAGGATGAGGAGAAGACTGAAGGTGTCTTATGCTTCGAGCCTCAAATGGCAGTTCCTTCTTCAATTACCCGCCATTCTGATTTGTTTGTAGCATCCATGGGTCCCCAAGGAATAGTCACTAACCATACTGTCTCCCATGCATGTTCTGTTTCGGGCTTTCAGCCCTTTGTTTGGCCAAAAAGTTTTCAAAGGTCCGAAGTTTTCGGTGAAGAAAAGAGAGCAATGGATATGAGCACCAAGTTTTCCTCGTCATCCAAGCCAAGTAACAGTGAGGATACAAAAGTAACCCTGCCAGTAGATTTGGGTCCTGCAGATGATCAAGCTGTTGAAAAAGAAGAAGGGGAATGGTCTGATGTCGAGGGCTATGCTGATGCCTACAGAGGCTGTAGTATGCATGGACGATCAATTACTGGAGCCGATAAAGATCCACAGGAGAAAAGTTTGGCTGGCATGATGGATCATTGTGATGCTGCTATGGCTGCGGAAGATGTTCCTCAGAATACTGAAAGTGTTAAGGATGAAAATATTGATCATGCTTCTATAGGATTGGATTCAGATACAAACGATAAGAAAAGCAATAATAGCCTAAATTCAGAAGGCAGTTGCAAAGGTGGTCAGGAAGATTCTGCATTGGTTTCAAAACAGAAAGAGATTAAAGGAGTTGAAGCAAATCATGCACTAAAGTACTCGAATAATCATGGAAAGCGGCCCACGTTTGACCCGCACAAGGAAGTAATGCTAGGAAAGAAGCGTAGTAGGCAGACCATGTTTCTTAACTTGGAAGATGTCAAGCAAGCTGGTCCTATTAAAAGCTCAACTCCTAGAAAGCAGAACTTTCCAGCACCTATTGCGACTCGTACCGTGAAGGAAGTGCGCCCCATTCTTCCATCTTGTGAAAGAATCGGAGAAAGGCAGATTCAGCCGACAATCAAGGATGCAAAACAAGTTGATTTATCATGTAATGATCGGAACAGTTATCTAGAAACTGATGACTCTAAATCTCAATATAATGGTGACATGAATTCAGAACTTCCAGCTCAGCCAAGGAGGCTGAATAGTTCGACAGGTCTTGCTGCCGCGGCTCAACCACCACTTCTTCCTAGACAGAGTTCATGGAAGCAGCCCACAGATTCAAGGCAGCTTAAGAATTCGCAGGTCTCTAGTAGGAAGCCCGCTCTAATGAGTCAGAACTCCGTGGATCTAAAATGGGGAGTCAAAAGACTTCCTTCCAACAAGCAGCCTGTAGTCAGCACCCAGTTTCAAGATACATCAGTGGAACGTCTTCTGCGTGAGGTTACGAATGAAAAATTTTGGCTTCATCCAGGTATCAAATTATGGTTTTCTTATTCAAGCATTTTACTTCTTCTACTGTGATGTAATTTTATTTTTCCTTGATGATTGGGGGTCAGGCAAACATAAATCTTTTATTGTTAGATTGGACTCTGGTAATCTGGTTGGATGAATGGGTTAATTTCACTTTTTCCCGGGATTTGTCGTGTATTTTATTATTCCTTTGAGCTTGTGGGCTTCACGAGCTATCTGTGACTGGTCGTCTTTCCCATCTCGACCCCAGTGGGTTCTGTTAAAGTCTGAAAGTTAAAGATTATATCAAACACAGATTGGTACACTTGGCCATAATGTCATCAACACACCAAACATATAATATAATCACAAAAATATTTACACTTTCCTTGAATCATTTCTACTTCAACCCAACAGATCTAACCCCACGAAGTGGGTATTACGGTTATCAACACCACCACTCTTTCCCCCACTCTCAGGCCTCAACCCAAGCCCTATATCTAACTCCACTAAGTGGGTATTACGATTATTGTCATCTAGGGTCATCCCAAGGTTCACATGTACATATTTAATTTGTTATTTTTGTTGCAATTTAAAAATTTTTGAGACTAGGGTTTGTATTTAAATTTAGTATTTGCGTAATATATGTGAAATTTTGGATTTCGAGATTTTTTTTCTTGGGTTAATGGTCAAGAATTTGAGATTTGCAGATTTAGATTTTGAGAATTTGAAATTTATGCAAGAGCTCGTTTTTGGCTCGAGCTCGGCTCAAGCTTGTACCAAGCCTAGCTTAAGCAATAATTTAGGCTTGATGTTCAAGCCCTAGCCGAGCTTGGACACCCCTCCAAAGATTCGAGCCGAGCCAGAGCACACCAAAGCTCGGTAGGCTCGGCTTGATTAACACCCGTAAGTGACCAAAGAAAGTGGGGTATGGTGGGGTATAGTAGTTTTTGGGGCAAAACAGTAAAATAACATTGTAATACTTTTTGACTGGATTATAATACCATCTCCCAAGTGGTATTGAAATAGGCTTAATAGTACGAGTAGAGGGTATTAAAAATATGCAGTTGGTATATGTATTTGATTTAGTGCCATACACAATATCGAGTGACATTTGACATCCAAATGTTGTATAAGACCGGATTAAAGTATTTTACTTATGTACGACTCTCTAATACTTTCCATAATACAGCAACCAAATGAGTCCTTAAAGTTTTGTTTCAGGGTTTAAATCAATGCTGTTGATCAGATGGTTGACTTGCTACATCTTTCATTCTTTTATGATTTTTGTCTGGAAGAAAAGTAAACTCTTTAATGCTGAGGCTTTGTCATTGAGGAGCATTTGTTATTTTTAGAATTTAAGTTAAGTAATCTTTCTGTGCATCGTCTATTATGATTCTCAAAGTAGTATTGTAAGTAGGGGAAATGGGGTGTTGTTTTAATGTCGTGTACTTTCCTTTTTGACACTAGCCTTTATCCTGGGTTTGATGTTCTTTTCCCTGCCCAAATTTTGAAGTTATGTTCCATTCCATAACTGTAGGTGAATTAGGATTTAATTTATTAATTATTGAATAAGTGCTGATGTTTGTATTGCTCAGGCCCACACATAGTGGAGGGGATCACTGCAGCTTCATGTGGTGGGCTTCCAACAGTCAGAGGAGCATGTTATATGGAAGAATATTTCAGCTCATATTGAATTGAGCTGTAGTTATTATTTTTGTTTGCAGGATCTCGTACACTAATGTAATGGAATAAAGATATGGTTCTATTTATTCTGCTTGTGTGAAGTAGTCTGCTATTCAATTTGTTTTTTTCTTCAAGAGTTCTAAGAGAAATAAAAACTCACAACCATTATTGTGCATATAAAGGAAGCTTCATTGGAATATGATTTAAGTGTTTTATTGCCTGATGTTTTTATTGGCCTGCTGTTTCACAGTGTTTTGCTTCCTTCCTGACAGCAGATTTAAATTTTGCTCTTCTTTTTCTCTATGTAATACAATTATTAAAATTTGTGCACATCAGAGGAGGCAGAGCTTCAATGTGTTCCTGGTTGCTTTGAATCCTTTGAAGACTACGTCAGAGTATTTGAGCCTTTGCTTTTTGAGGAGTGTCGGGCGCAGCTTTACAGTACTTGGGAGGAGTTGACTGAAACAAGTTCTAGAGACTTGCATGTAATGGTCCGTGTTAAAAGCATCGAAAGACGAGAAAGAGGTATTAAGTCTCCGTAATTCATTTGATCTGTCTTCTGCATTGTGAATTGATTGAATTAGGATGCGTGTGTTGATGAAGGATGTAGTTTAGTCGTATCGTTGTACTTTGTTTCAAAGATGTAATATTGTGTCAAAGCATACTTCTGTCAATAGCATGAAAATTTTAGTAGCATAATTTGACATCTTCCCATCTCAGCACCTCCCATTGATGAGACCAACAAGATGCAATAGCTGTGTTATCACTATTCATTAGTGATTGTCTAGTTGGTTAGGGCATTTGTTTTTCGCTTTCATTTCCTACAGTTAGTCCCATTTGGCTATAAGCCATGTACTTCCTTTAGCTCTGAAAAATTGAAAGTGAAGTAGTTTTTTGGTACATAATATTTTTGTTTTCTCAACATGGTTATATTTCTGGTTTTACACAAATTATTGTTTGGATGGAGGACTCGTGCTAGTGATACTTTATTTTCTCTCTTACCTTGTGCCTTATTTTAATTTACCTCGTATGGTCACAGGATGGTATGATGTGATACTTCTTCCAGCAAATGAGTGCAAATGGACATTCAAGGAGGGCGATGTTGCTGTTCTTTCATCCCCCAGGCCTGGAACAGGTTTGTTTTATGTGCACTAAATTCTGTTTGTTTGGATGTGCTACATTATTTTCGAACCTTTTCTAGTTGAATATTCAAAGCTTAACTTATATCTCATCAAGCAGTCAGCTTGAAGCGGGGCAATGCCTCGGCAATCCGAGATGAGGACGAGCCTGAGGTCAGTGGATGTGTTGCTGGTACAGTGAGACGTCACACACCTATTGATACGCGTGATCTTCCTGGTGCAACTCTTCATTTCTATGTTGGAGACCCATATGATCTGAGGTTAGTTAAAGTTTGCTAATTTCTTCTTGTGGTTGACTGTTATCTTAAATGTTTTATGTTATGAATTTGTTTGATTATTTTTAACTGTATCATCTCTGGCCAATATTCTGATGAAGGTCTCTCCCTCTTTTAACTACATTAACTTTTCCAGCAAGTTTGATGATGATCATATACTGAGGAAACTACATCCCAGAGGCATCTGGTTCTTAACTGTGCTGGGCTCTCTAGCAACCACCCAAAGGGAATATGTTGCCTTGCATGCATTCCGTCGCCTCAATTCACCGGTGTGATGGCTGTAATTTAGTTTTTGAGCTGATAGTTTGGTATCAATTCATAATGCTTGTTTGAATTACAAATTCATTGAGCTATTTTCTTTTCTAGATGCAAACTGCTATCCTCCGGCCTAGTCCAGAGTACTTCCCAAAATACAAAGAGCTGCCACCTGCTATGCCTGAATGCTTTACACCTAGCTTTGTTGACTACTTACACAGGACTTTCAATGGACCCCAACTAGCAGCAATTCAGTGGGCTGCAACGCATACAGCTGCTGGTACGACTAATGGGATGGCAAAGAGGCAAGAACCATGGCCTTTTACCCTAGTTCAAGGGCCTCCTGGGACAGGTAAGACTCACACAGTCTGGGGAATGCTGAATGTCATCCATCTTGTTCAGTATCAGCACTACTACACTGCATTGCTCAAGAAACTTGCACCTGAAAGCTATAAGCAAAATACCGAGAGCAGCTCTTCTAGTGTTGCGACTGGATCCATAGATGAAGTGCTCCAGAGCATGGATCAGAATCTCTTTCGCACTCTTCCAAAGCTTTGCCCAAAACCAAGGATGCTTGTTTGTGCTCCTTCAAATGCTGCAACTGATGAGCTGCTTGCACGTGTTCTTGATCGTGGGTTCATTGATGGTGAGATGAAAGTTTATCGCCCTGATGTTGCCCGAGTTGGGGTTGACTCCCAAACACGTGCTGCCCAGGCAGTTTCTGTAGAGCGAAGGACTGAGCAGCTTTTGTTGAAGAGTCGTGATGAAATATATGGATGGATGCACCAGTTAAGAGGTCGTGAAGCTCAATTATCTCAGCAGATGGCTTGCTTGCAAAGAGAACTCAATGTTGCGGCTGCTGCTGGCTGGGCCCAAGGATCTGTTGGTATTGACCCTGACGTTCTTGTGGCTCGAGACCAGAATCGCGATAGCTTGCTGCAGAACCTTGCTGCAGTTGTTGAGAACAGGGATAAAGTTCTTGTGGAAATGTCCCGCCTTGTCCTTTTGGAAGGCAGGTTTCGTGCTGGTAGCAACTTCAACATTGAGGAAGCTCGTGCTAATTTGGAGGCAAGTTTTGCCAATGAGGCTGAGATTGTTTTCACTACTGTCTCAAGCAGCGGCCGTAAGTTGTTCTCTCGCCTTACTCATGGTTTTGACATGGTTGTGATTGATGAAGCAGCCCAAGCCAGCGAAGTAGGTGTACTTCCTCCCCTTTCTCTTGGAGCCGCTCGTTGTGTTCTTGTTGGGGATCCCCAGCAGCTTCCTGCAACAGTTATCAGCAAGACAGCTGGGACCTTGTTATACAGTAGAAGCCTCTTTCAGAGGTTTCAGCAAGCAGGCTGCCCAACAATGTTATTATCTGTGCAGTATAGAATGCATCCTCAGATCAGGGATTTTCCTTCTAGGTACTTCTACCAAGGACGCCTTACTGATAGTGAAAGTGTTGCTAATTTACCTGACGAGATGTACTGCAAGGACCCTTTGCTAAGACCTTACATTTTTTATGATATCACACATGGTCGAGAGTCTCACCGAGGTGGATCTGTCTCTTATCAAAATGTACATGAGGCACAGTTTTGTCTTCGTTTGTATGAGCATCTTCAAAAGACTTTGAAATCTTTGGGTGTGGCAAAGGTATCTGTGGGCATTATCACTCCGTACAAACTCCAACTGAAATGCCTTCAGCGGGAGTTTGAGCATGTTTTAAGTTCTGAAGAACGGAAGGATATTTATATCAATACTGTGGATGCTTTCCAAGGCCAGGAACGAGATGTGATTATAATGTCATGTGTCCGTGCCTCAAATCATGGAGTGGGCTTTGTTGCAGATATTTGTCGAATGAATGTTGCTGTTACTCGTGCGAGAAGAGCTCTTTGGGTATGGGTTTCTGTACTTAAGTGTCACTATTTTTAGGGACATGATGATGGCTAAATGCATGCAGATGCTTTTGTGTAGGCTCACTAAGAAAATGCTTGAATATGGTTTTATCTTACTATATTTTAACATCATGTTCTAACAGGTCATGGGAAATGCCAATTCTCTGATGCAGTCCAATGATTGGGCTGCATTGATCACTGATGCTAGAGCAAGGAAATGTTATATGGACATGGATTCTCTGCCTAAAGATTTCCTGGTGCCAAAAGCATCGGCTTGTGGTCCATCACCTGCCAATGTGTCGTGGAGATCTGGTCTAAGACATTGATCGCATAATGTGCTCATCGGGTCCAGGTCAGGAATACCATCAGAAGATGATTATATGTCAAATACATGGATTTCTAGGAATGGGAAATAGCGGCACCTAAAGCCACCAAGAGAGAACTATTTGGATGATTTTGATCATTCTGTTGATAAATCCCAAGATGCCTGGCAATATGGCATTCAGAAGCAACAAAATTCAGCTGGGGTTATCGGGAAGCAGGAATTGTAGTAATTTGGACGGTGTCCATAAATTCACCATGTGCCCAGGAACCTTCAAAGAATAGTGAATTATGAATTTTTTGATGCTTGCTCCTGGCTCCAAAAGCTGAGTTGTTGTTGCTCCTCATGTTGATATTTTGGCAGAACACAATCAAGCCGGACCTGTGCCCTGCTAAGTTTATGTCGTTTACTTGAAGTCAATTGAAACAGTTGGGAAAATGGGGATTCAAGGGATATGCATCAGAGGAAGATTGAAATTGGTTAACAGACGAGCTTTGATTTCTCATGAGGTGCATCCTCCTTTCAAAGTAGTTTGTGGCAAATCAAATCCAAAATCAATGGCAGGCAAGATTCAAAGGTAAGAAATTTCTTTTACTCCATGTGTTGCCATCTTGTCTCCCAACTTGACTTCCATTATCTGAAGATTTCCACGAGTTCAGTGCTGTTTCGGATACCTAATTCAGGAAGAAAAAAAATTGGCTGTTGAATCTCTCAGCTGCATCTATTTCCTGTAAAGATACTTGCCAAGTTCATACCATTCTTGGACTTTCATCGATTGTTTGACTAGAGTAAGGGTACGCACATACAGCTACTGACCCCTGGATCTTGGATTGCTGATCTAAGAACGCTTTGGTTTTCAGTGGGGATACTATTAAGAAGGGCAGAGGTTTGTATGCCCATTAAATTAAGAGTGCCATGCCCGCATAAAAGTGGTGGTACTCGAGTCAACGTTCTGTACAGAATTTAAGCACAATCATATAGCAGAGGCACTCGTGGTATTGGTGAACATTGTTTTTTTGTACATATTTTTCACCAGCATTGATAAAATTCTTTCTCAGACGAATTTTTTTTTTTTATGGCACGAGACATCTTGCTTAGCCTTGTAGCAAGTATTTCTAATCTTTATTTGTGAATGCATTATCCCCAATTGGATTTTGAGAGAGATGATTTCGAATCTTGTGTGCCATCCTCCTATATTAGGGTTGATCTTATGATTCCACTTCTAGTCGCTTTCTCATACCAATTCTTCGTGGCGATATTGTTCCAGCTCTCACTGATTGTACAAGACTACTACGGCAGCAGGAGTTCATGTGTTCTTCTTACTTCTTTCCCACTCATTTCACAAGGTAAGTCCTTATTTCTTCCAGTCTATATTTTTTGTTCTTTTCAAGCGACATATGGCAATCGGGGCTACCCATTTGTAAAAGTTGATGAAGATGCTTTGATCAGTTCGGTTTGCTTTTAGGAAATGGGCTTCATATGGCACAGGTTTGTCAAAATGTATTGTTGTATGTGAAATGGATTAGTGGTTGGCCAGCGGGCAGAACGAGGAAAGCGTTCAAATTTCGTTGCCATCCTCGTTATTAAAAAAATTTCATGTGGTCCAAAATTTAACTTCCATGTGACAGACGTGTTATAATATAAATATTTAATTTACAAACATCTCTAACAGTTAAAGCTTTTGGGGTTGATGATTGTTTAACAAAGTTCATAAGGCTTATCAAAATTCATATGCTGACAATCTTGATCAATCAAAATGTAAATTTCTTTCAGTTTTTGGATTGGGGATGTGTGAAATTTAATTAGATTTCACATGAACAAAATGAGCAGACACTATCACAAGGTACAGACTACATGGTAAGCATCAAAACAGAAAAGCTGTCATTTGGGGACATCCGATAAAAACTAGAGAAACTGAATGCCTAGCACAGTTGCACCAAAACAATCACCTCCATTCCCTTTAACAGGATTTCAATATAAGTTTTTTTTTTGATACTTGAAAAGGAGGAGGGATGACCACTAGGTAGTAACCACTTAACTTGACCATGACCATGACCATGACCATGACCATGAGGGTCTCCCCACTGTGAAATATCCAATTTAAGCTAAAGCTATTAACTCGAAAGGATAACTTGTCACTACAGTACTATCAAAACAACGCAGCAAATCGTGTTGCTCTCGTGAATTGAACCTTGCTTTATAATGACATGAGAGTCAAAGACAACCTTAAACGGGTATGATTTACCACTAGGTTACCAGCTCAGGTGCTGAATTCAATATAAGTTTAGTTGTTCATAAACTTAAATGGATTTCAGTGAACAACCTAATTGAATCATTGATACCACAACATTGCCAAACACCCTTAAACAAAAAACAAACAAAAAAAAAAAAAAAGAAGGGGTGGGGGAGAGGGAGGGGGAGGAGAGAGAGACGAAAAGGAAAAGAGCAAAACAATACCATTAGAAGGGAAGTCCAAAACTCAGTGTATTATTTCAGTCTCTATCATGGGATTTTAATTTCACAATCTATCACAACATTTTTGGTGGAAGAACATAATTAGGCTTGATTAACACATACAAAAGTACACAAACCAGTAGCCACCTCCCTGACCGGCCATGGAGAACTGCACCCATATTTTTTCACAAAAGCTTGAATTTGCACGATTGTTTCTTCAAGACTGGAAGAGGACACCAACAACTATGCAGATTGTAAATGTAGCGAAGGCGTGCATCTGCAAAACCATAAAAAGGCGAGGCGAGCATAGATGAGCTCGGATAAAAAAGCTAAGAAGCAAAAGAGAAAGAGAAATTCAGCTATTACCTGCCAAATAAATCATTGAAACATCTCATCTAACTTTTGCCTATATGAAGCCAAACTCTGCATTAAGCAACAAAGAAACAAAATCATGAATCACTTATGCATTGGTGCTTTGAATCGAGCACCAGAAAAGGAAAACAATGCGTTGCAGTTATATCAGTTTTGCTTTATATCCAATGTTTTTAGGGAGTAGCAAAAAGCTTCAAGATCTTGAAAAAGCACTAACTACATTGTTGATGACCCCAATAAAGAAGCATCCATAAAGTCACAGTCTACCCGATGATAGCTGAAATTCTATACGGGAAACTGGAAAACCTTTTTAGAATCAGGAGTCATGACATATTCCCAAAAAACACAATGCAACGATGTGTCAACCTATGTTTCCAGGTCTAACCATTTTGAATGCAGAAGCTGCAGGGTTTGTGTTAGTTTGGGACAAGGACGTGGGTACACTACCTAAGAGAAAAGTAATTTAAGAAACCTTTTCTTAATGAAGAACATTCAGTTCTAGAGCAGCACATTTACCACCATAGTTAAATTGCAATAGTTTTTTTTTTTTTTCTAGAAAGAATTCCAATCCAGTGAATGAAAAGAAAATAATCAACTATATAAGAACAATCACAGGTTTGCAACATGGGACTTAATGGTGAAACTGAATGTGTTCTCTTACTCAAGATAAAACACAAGAAGGAAATTAGAAGGGTTCGTAGACAATGGAAATCCAAATAAATGATATTTTTATTTAGAACCAAGGTGAAACAAATGACATCAGGTTTTACAAAATCATGACAGAAAAACTTTTCCATTGAGATATTTCACACGATGCTAACATCGACCATGTCCTCCAATGAATATCAGCAAATTCAGACTGGATACGAGTCCGTTTACATACATAGTGGAGGGGCTTCATGCACGTATGGGAACAAAAAGTTTCTTGTCTTGGAAGAAGACCCTAAGTTTCCATTGTCATCAAGGTGCAAATAAAGATAACTTTGGAATTCTGAATGGAAAATAATTCAGTATAAAACAATTTTGAGGTTTTCTTCCTTTTCATTAAAAAAATTATTGGCAATACAGAAACAGACTGTTAAAACAATTGTAAACAATCGCACAAGTTCATTAAGCACTTAAAAGACATTTGATCAGCACAATGTATAAACTACACAGCAATTATGTGTAATGGTTCAAATGGCAAAGTGGTATACCTTAGTATAAGCATAAACCCCCGCCTCGGTTGGTCCCGGAGGACTTCCTCTCCTGATAAACCTCCCTTCTTTGAATATGTAAAGCATGGGTATCCCAGTTGCTAGTTCTAAGCTAATTACCTAATGAACATATGACAAACTCTCTGTCAGAAACAAATCAAAGTGAAATAAATCAGGTGCAAACCCAATAAGAGTGAATTCTCACCTCTTGGGAAGTTAGTTTGTCAAGGTACATAATGATAGACCTCAATGAATTCCCATGGGCAGCAATCATTACATTCTTTCCAGACAGAAGTTGGGGCTCGATCTGCCACATCATTTTTCCAAGGTCAGAGTATAGTGAACAATAGCAAAATTAAACAAAGGAAATAAGCAAATCATCTTCCTTACTTGTTCTTTAAAGTAAGCAACAGCTCTTTGAGCACACATTTCCAAACTCTCACCATTTGGCGGACGTGTATCATAACTACGACGCCATTCATGAACTTGTTCTTTTCCATATCTATCCGCTGTTTCCTGCTTGTTAAGACCCTGTAATTCCCCATACCTGAATAAGAGGAGCACTTCATGTGTCATGTGCACGGAACCATACAGCGCGGATACCATGCAGGAGGCATAACCACCAGAAAAGCGGAAATAGAGAAATAATTACATTCTTTCATTCAGCTGCCAAGCTGTTTCCACTGGAATACACTGCTTTTTTGTCTCTTCGCTGAAAATTTGACTCCACGCCTTTGCCTGTTCACTCTCATTATGCATAATGATTGGCACCTGCAGGCAGGAGGTCAAATTTAACCAAAAGGCTTTGGTTTGTTAACGTATTAAAGCTAATAGATAACCTAAACTAAGCAAAACCTCCATTCCTCTATTAACTCAAAAAATATTCATCACGTACATTCATATACACCAATTTAAAGGGACGCAGTCCTGCTTGGTAGCAAAGATGTCACAAATGGTTTCAAATCCCGTTATAACTACCAATTACTTCTTACAATGCTTAGCATTATCCATGAGATATATAATCAGTTCCCAAGATTTGGAATCCCCATTAGAGGTAAAAAAGTAAGATCTAACATTGATAACATGTTCCCATAAAAAAAAAAACATTGACAACATGTCTCCACACATTACCTTCTTGCGACGGTGCTGTGTCATGGCAAGCATAGCAGTCATCTGTGCACGAATCAACGCAGACGTGTAGATCATGTCGACAGGTATGTTGCTGATCTTCTTACCAGCTTCAATAGCCTCTTCAATACCCTTCTTGGTTAATGGCACATCGACACAACCTGTGAACAAGTTCTTTTCATTCCATAGAGACTCCCCATGCCGAATCAAAATCAAAGCGGCTTCATCTGAAAGGAAACAAAAACAGCAATTAGGAAGATACAGTAAGAGAATCATTTCACTCTCCGAATTATGAGGAAATATAAGTTCGACATTCACTTAGAACAACTTGGTTATGCTCAGGGAAACTTTCATTACTATGTGATCTTAGTAGAATATAGGGCAACTGGCTTACTTGTTTTCTTTTTAGGTTCATTATTACTGGATGGAGATAAAACTGGGTTGAGTACTGTAGTCTGAGAAATCGAGGATCGAATTACACTAAAACTCCTCTTTCTAGAGCAGTAACTTCCTCCTCTCAAAAGTCCAACATCGACCTTGAATCCCTTTGATATCAACCTCACCGAAGCATTCCCACACTCCTGATGAAAGCCATAATTATTGAAGCATCCGTGGAACTGAAGAGTCCCTATTGCTTGGTGGGATGCAGTTGCAGCCATTCTGAAAACCAGCCAATTCCCAAACAATGATATAAGAGAATATATTATAAAAACGAGTGACTCCCATTTCATGAACAAATTGAACAATCAAAGCATAAAGACTCCAGCACATACTTCAGTGCTTTTAAGGATTGAAGAGAAAAATGAATCCAATCGAAGTACAATTAGGTCCAAGTTGAAGTAAGCTCTCAGATTCAAAATCAGCTGTATATGTTTCTACTTTCTACTGTCCCACAATTAAGGAAGGAGCAAAAAGAATTAAAAAAAAAAAACCTAAACATATAGAGAATTAGAGAAGCTCATCATCCCTTAACTATGAAGCATGGATACTTCACGGGGTGATGTATCCGTATCGAATATTGATACTCGTCGAATCCTTGTGCATACGTATTAGATACTTTCCGCATGTATTGAATAATTAATAAAATAATTAACATTGTCGGATACTTGTCAGATACTCCTCGGATATAGTGGATGCATTCGTCTTATACTAAGTGAGGTGGGTTGTGTAGAAACCATGAATCATATAAATGGGGATTCATTGTTCCAAGATGTTCATTTGGACTTACATCACATATGTTACAAGATTTGTCAATTTTTTTATAATTTGCTTGCCAGCATAATGAGTTTTTATGGCTTATGTCAAAGGCAATGAAGTCTACTGTAATTAAATACCAAGTAAAAGTTGAGGAGTCTCGAAAGATGACGACACATCTTCAGCTGTAGAATTGCATAGAACATTGGATTCAAAACACCATTAACTAGTACCTAAATCAGCAAAATAACTTGTTTTAGTTTGAGACGTGTTTAATCTCTTAATCCCTCATATTCCTAGTATAATATATTTTAAGATTTTGCTATATCCATTGCGTGTCGTACTCATATCTCATATCTTACAGTGCGTCTTACAAACGTATGTACTTACTAGATGAAAATAAGCTTACTAATTCAACAACAGCTGCATATGTTTTTGCACAAACTGACAAGCAACATAAAAAAAGGGATAAAAGAAATAAGAGAAAGAAGAAAAAATAATGTAAATTAAACATGCTCTTAATCAGATAATCAAAGGTTTTATGCACTAAGAAAGCTAAGTAACTACTGAATCAATAGTCAGTTAGGTTAATTACAGACAATCAAACAAATTTCAAGGTGCACCCTCAATTTCAATCATACTTGCATTGGAGAATAAGCTCACATAGTTTCGAAAACTATGATTTTCAATCAGTAATCCAAACCCGTATAACACCCACAACAGCTATATTTGACAAAAAAAGAAACAAAACACACACACAAACAGAAAATCAAAGAGCTACCCATCACCAAGAAGAAACGAAATAACAACCCATCACCCAAATACTAAAGACTAACCAACAATCAAACAAAACCAATTTCAGATCCAAGTGAAGTTTTTAAAAGAAATTTCCCTATGTCAGTAGGATTTGTCTATTATGCATCTATGTAATGGAGAAGGTCAAACCAAAAAGTTAAGAAATGGGTATTCCAGAACAGCAATGGAAAGAACAACCCATGTGCATAGATTAAACAAATCTTACATGAACATGCAAGAGAGAGAAAATACAGCAAAAAAGCACAAAAATCAAACAGTTGGTTAAGCAATGAAGAAGATGTGAAGAGAGATCTTACATCATTTATAGGCCAAAATACTGATATTTGGTGTCGCGACCAAACCGAAGAGGCTGAGATGAAAATGCTACGTGCTGATTCATTAGGGGGCAGAGTTTATTACGAGAAAAGCTGACGGAGAACAAGATGATGGTTGATGGAAGTGACGATGCCAGTTACACACAAGTTACATGTTCTTCAATTCAACTGACAAAAACCAGGTTGAGAGAGAGAGAGAGAGAGAGAGAGAGGTATATACTTCGAAGAAATCAATATGGGTTCCAAAAAGAACCCAAAAAATGACAAGTTTTTCTTGCCTTTCTCTCCCACAGTTGGGAAAATGGTATTTCAATCAGACAGGTAACTTTGGGGTAGCTGGTAGCAGGTTAAGAGTATCTTCAATAGAATCTTGAATGTGATTAAGGTTATTGCACCTAATATATTAATTTAATTTATTGACTTAATTCACTATAATTTTTAAATTTAATGTGAATTTTATTAAATATTAAAACTTGATGTTGATCTAATGATTTCAATAAAACCATATTATTAGATCAACAAATTAGATAATACTTATTCTCTATTTTAGAGAGTCAACCGTTATGTAAAAAAGTCACTCTCTATTCTAATTTTTTGAAATAGAAAATGTATTTTGTATTTTCATCCGATACATTCAGAATAAAAATATATCTCAATGTTCTTTATGTTGAAACTAATTTTTTTCTTTCGTCAACACCGAATGAGATTTCTTTGATGAAGTTTTTCCCTGATCAAACTGCACAAGCACAACATCAAGATAAGAATATTAATTAATTTCTTATAGTTGTTTCTCTTGTTAATTGATACTCTATTAATTTCATATCAACCATTCGCAGTTAGGAACGGGATCGAAGGAAATGGGGGTAAATAAAATATTCAAGTTTGGTTAAAGAATGGATGGAAAAAAAGAGAGAAGTCAAATTTATTCCTAACAAAGAAATCGTAAAATAATAAATTGATAAGAATAAAAAGTTCTGTTGGAGTGGTATACAAAATTTTAATATTTATTTTAATTTTTTGTCAATTTTAAAAAAAATGTTCTCTATTTTAGAAGGCACTGTCAGAGATGCTCTAATTTAGGGCTATTAATTTATTCGCCTTGTATCTTGTAAAATTTATTTTAATTTATATATATATTTTTTATACTTGTATCATGCGGAAAAAATTTCACACAAGAAGTCACCACCTCGTACGGACGAATATGATGATGAGGAAACTTTAAGTAACCTGCAAGACAAGAGAAAACCTAGGTGAACCGATGTCGGAGGAGGTCAAAGGAACTCCGATGCTTAATTCAGATCGCAAGTCAAAGATTAGTATGGAGTGAATATGTTAGGATTGAATGTCCTTATTTAATACCCAGATGCTTTTATTTATAGTGATAAGAAGTTGTATCCGCAAGAAACTCGAACTCTAGATTATGATAGAATCAACCTCATCACTAGGTCCTCAAAGTTCAGAATAGTGTTAGACTATGACTATTGTTCCTAGGTGCCTTTTCACCGACTCTTGGATGTTCGAAGTAGTATTGGACTAGGACTCTTGGTCCTAGGTTGAACCTTAGTCAAGTAAGACTCGTCTAGTGGATGTAGGCAATCAAAGAGTGATGGTAAGTTACCTCCCAGGTTCGTGGTTAGCTAGCTGTCCGACTGGCAGGGTTCCCTTTGGAGGGCTACTGATCGACTAGGCCTTACTTGATGTGTGTTGGTTGGCACTTGCCTAATAGGAGACTCCACATCTATATAATTAAATCTTATGCACTGGATTACAAAGTATCTATTGCTTGATCTCCTTCCATACCTCACAAGTAGCAGTTAGTTCAGGACTCCATTTGTTAGTCTCACACAATTTCATTACCTTCACGGGCAAGATCACATTTCTCATTACGAATTTGTACTAATGCTTCTAGAGCTACTCGATTAACTATAGCACTCGATGTATTTTTGCCCAAGGGTGTCCTAAAGTTCCTCTATCGAATTGTAGTATAGAACCAAAAACGGAGAGTTTTTTGCCCTTTTCCCTCCAGCTCTTTGGTGTTAAAAATGTCAGTTTTAAGAGTGAGTGATTGCCTTTCTCCGACCCTTATTGCCTAACCTTAAAAAGAACAGCTAATATCATCCACTTATTGAACAAAATTCTATAGTCAGTCCACGACTCTTGGATGCCGAAGGCAGCCTTGGGGTGCTCTCATAGTTTTTACGGGGTAGAGATGATGGGGTCGGTCCATGGATTTTTGTTCTTTTTGTCGCATTTCGCTCAAAAGGTTGAAGAGAGATAGTGCATCAAGCTGTTCGTAAGGGCCAACTTGATCCTCTTATGTCTTTCTTTTCCATTCTCAGTGCCTTGCTCTTCCTCTTGCTCTTTATCTTTATATTTAGCTCTTTCTGAAAAACTTTAATCATTTATTCATCTATATGATCCTGATTTCACATTTTGCACCCCTTTCTGATTCTTTTCGATCTCAAAACTGACGAGCCCATATTTAAAATAGGGGTTGAGCCCAAACCATCAAAAGACGGATCAGACATAGTTCATAATCTCAGCTCAAGAGTCCAGAAATAGTCAACACACGTGAGAGAGTAATTATCAGGATAATCATTACTTTAGGATAATGCACATCCCCAACTGTTATCCTCCCCGATAGATTAGTCACCTATCATTCACGTCATCGCCTCAACTAAGGCTCTATGCCTATAAATTGTGAGCCATCTACACATAAGGAACATAGCTATATCTCACATAACTATCTATTGTACACCACACCTTGAGCTTACTTTTGCTCCCCCCTCTCTCTCACTTACTACTTTATCAATAAAGTCCTCCGACCACCATTGTTACATTCAAAGTGGAGTAGATCACCCTGACCGAACCACTCTATATCTGTGTTGCTCGTGTGTATCTCATCTTTATATTTACTGCATTTATTACCTATATTAATTACTCGACAGGTGGTGAATTGGATACACCATTAGTATAATTGTAGTGTAATATTCTGGCATAATCTGTCTTGACTGTAGGAGACTGCATGATGTCTCGGATTATTACACTACTACACTTTGTGTATTGAACAGACCCATGTTGAGGTTATTATCTTTTACTGATACAATAAGAAAATAAATACCCTCATGATTATTATGATTGTTTATGCTCTTAATCCTGAAATATTTAATTGCCACGTGCATATAATATTTATCACTTTAATTCATCAAAAAATGAGATTCATATTGAGTTAATAAGCTCGGTGAATTTGGAGATGGTGTTATTTGTATGGTGAAAATTAATTATTAAAGAAAACCACGTCCTATTATTTAAATGTGTTGATGATGTCCTATTGAGGAAGCTCATAAGTTTTGTCCATGTCAAACCCTACATGTAGATTTAATTATCCGACATGACAAATAAGTTGAGTGGTAAGGTCTCAAGGAATAAAATAACTCAATTAAATATAATTGTCAGTAATTTATTTAATTGATGGACATCTGTAATTTTAAACGTGAGGAGATTATTAAGCATATAATAATAAAGAGCTTGAATATAATTTTGAGATAAGGCTCATGAGATCAATAATAAATTTTTAGTAGACCAACTTATTATTAATGGATTGTAGGATGTTTGTTCTGGGTTGAACATAGGAATCCTAGGCCCATTGGAAACTCGGTCCTTATTTCTACTTACGGTTGAGATCAATAATAAATTTTTAGTAGACCAACTTATTATTAATGGATTGTAGGATGTTTGTTCTAGGTTGAATATAGGAATCCTAGGCCCATTGGAAGCTCGGTCCTTATTTCTACTTAAGGTTTCTGTCGTAGCCTATATATAGGCGTCTAGGCTCTCTAAATCAGCATCTATTATTTACTCACGTTTTTTTAGAGAGGCTGAAAGGAAGAGCAAAAGTTCAGAGGTTCTGGCAGCCCACTCTGCATCCGGACTCTGACGTTGGGGGATATACGACAAAAGGTCGCGAGATTCGTTGAGCTGTCTTCTGTGTTTGTTGTTGGGTTCTGCATTCGTGCTGAGACGAGATCAAGCCAGAGCGATATCGAAGGTAAAACCTAATTTCGCTTTATAGGGTTTTAAAGGAAAATTTTTGGTATTCGATATATATGCGCTGTCAATGGTTATTGGGATTTCCATTCCAACAATGGAAATGTCTTCCACTTGCCTAAAATTCACATTTGCATAACACAAAAGGCCAGAGCCAAGAATTTTGTCTAGGGTGAGTACTTTACTTAAAAATTTTAATTTTTTTAATTAATAAAAATAAAATAATATATTTAAATCTATTGTATTGTGTTTGATACTTAACGATTTATGAAATACAAAAGGTTCAAACATCGATTAATATTGCATATAGAAATTAAAAAGAACAAAAAAAAAGAAGCTAATTATAATCTTTCACAACAAATGAGGCTAACTGCATAAAAAAAATATAGTCTTTCCCTATATAACCAATAAAATTATTAGTCATTGATCACTCATTCAATTTTACAACTTAGTTTTTATAATCTCTATAACTTAAAAAATGAGTCTGATAGGTCAAAAATCTATCTAGATGTATATAGTGTCCAAAATGCGTCCAAAAATTTATAGTCATTTAGATATAAGACAATACTAATTGATATAACAAAAAATGAGAGAATAAACACATTTAAATATATTTATAATTATTTAAAATATACATAAATAATATTATTTTAAAAAAAATCATGGTGAGCCCGTGCCACCCGTGTTCGTTGGGTGGGGCTATTCCCACCACACAAATTTCCGTTTCCACCATATTTAATTTCTCATTATCAAACTACTAAACACACCCCTTTTACACCCACCTCATTAATAACTAAGCCCACCCCATGCTACATACACCCCATTAATAATTAAGCTCACTCATTCTATGTATATCCTTTTAATGAAGAAGACAATTAGTTTGAATGCATAAATATATTTATGAAACAAGAAAAAAAAAGAACCAAGCAAAACTGAAACAAGAAAAAAAAAAAAACCAAAAATGAAACAAGTAAAAAAAAAACAAGCATGCTAAAACAAGAAAAAAAAAAAAAGAATGAAACAAGAAAAAAGGAAAGAATGAAACAAGAAAAAAAAAAAAAAAAAGAAAGAAAGAAGCAAACAGAAGCAAGAAAAAAGAAAAGACCGAAACAAAGAAAAATAGAAAGAAAGAAGCAAACTGAAACAAGAAAGAAAAAAAAAATCAAGCAAAGATTAAAGGAACAAGCAAAACTATAAGATGCAAAAACGAATATGAAAAAAAAAAAAACCAGCATCAAGTATAGACACAAAATCAAACAAGAAAAAAAATAACAAATAATTTGATGCAAAACCTTAACAAGATAAAAAATAACAAATAATCTAAAAGTATACACATATATACACACATATAAATTCTAAATAAAAAAATTATTAAACTTAACAGAGATATTAAAACATACCGAAAATAATGAAAATCCATATAACAAATATGAATTCAAACATAGAAGTAATTTGAGAAGTAATACTAACTTGTATCTCATTGAAAAAATTCATATTGAAAAAGTGTTTTTGTGAGTGCATGAGATGAGATAGAGAATAAAACCCTAATTATGACAAAATATAAATTGAGTTTAATTATTAAAAAGGTGTATATAGAAAGTGATGAACTTAGTTACTAATGAGGTGGGTATAGAAAAAATGAGCTTAGTAGTTTGATAATGAGAAATTAAATAGAATAAAAATAGAAATTTGTGAGGTGAGAATAGCTTCACTCGTGTTCGTCAAGTGGCTCCGCCGGTAGCTCCTTAGCAAAAGTTTTGTAGTTGTTCCACCTAGGAGCCGAACTAGGTCTCCAACCAATTGCCTAGGGCTTTCAGGTCATCAAACAATTGGCCGGGCTAGCCTTACTAAAAAAGTACAAGCCACCACTAATTTATTGGCTATTCCTAATGGGTCTTTAGTGGGTCCAACCATTTCATTTGTTTTGTTTTTTAGAAAATTTGGAGGCCGATCCACATTTTAAGATTTATTTGAACTTAAGTTCATTTAAAAATTTTATTTGAGAATAAGTCCATTTTGATCTTCATTGTTCAAAATACTCTCAGTAATTATATTTAATTAAAAATAAATTTAAAAACTAAAAACTTCTAAATTTTAGGAATTTGACTAACATTAGAATTCTCTCTCCCACATATGGGTGTGGCTCCTCTACAGTAAGGCACCAACTGCATATCATGCGGTTTAATTGAACGACAACCTTTTGGGCCCTTTTTGGATTTTTTTTTTTTTAAAAACTCACCGAAACGACATCGTTTCTGTCCATGACATATCAATATCAGACAAACCCATCTCTCCCGCTTCTTCTTCGTCAAAGTCTTCGTTCTCCCTTATTCTTCATCAAATAGTCTAGCTTCTCCCACCTTCTCCCTCCTTCTTCGTCAAACAGTCTGCCTTCTCCCTTCTTCATCTCAAAATCAGAGATCCTCTTTTCTCCCCTTTTCTCCCGCTTCTTCTTTGTCAAATGATAGTACGGTATCGAAACCAGATTTTGTTCATATCATTCATTTTTCATTTAGTTCTTTCATTCGTTTTTGTTGTTTTTGTTTCATGCTTATGTGTATGTTTTCATTTTTCATTATTTTCGTTTTTAAGTTTAGGTCAAGACATATATTATGTGTGGAACTTGAAACAATTAATATTTTCAATATTTTCAATTTTGTTGTTTTCATTTCATGCTTATGTGTATGTTTTCATTTTTCATTATTTTCGTTTTTAAGTTTAGGTCAAGACATAAATTATGTGTGGAACTTGAAACAATTAATAGTTTCAATTTTTGTGGCACTTGAAACAATTTTTGTGGAGCTTAAAACATTTTTCATTAATATTTTATTGAACTTGAAACAATTAATATTTTCTATTTTTGGGGTCAATGTTGTTACAGTTTGATTTTTTATTTTTTTGGAATGTTATACATATATTATGTGTAATTTCATTTCAATTAATTTTTTTATTGTAGGATACTATGATGGATGATTTGCGAGTTAATATGACCGAGAATAAACCTCATATTGATATGCAATTTGATATTGAAGAAGATGCTTATGTGTTTTACAATAATTATGAAGGGTCTGTGAGATTTAGCGTGAGAAAAGATTTTCAGAATAAAAGTTTGAAAGATAGCGTTGTCATTTATATAAAATATGTTTGTTGTAAACAAGGTCAAATAGTTCGTGATAAAAGAGAGTAGCAAATAAGGAAACCTCGAGCAGAGACGCGAATAAATTGCCAATCTCATATGTGCATATCTTTTAGTAGAGAAATTGAAAATTTTGTTGTGGTGAAATGGGATGACAACCATAACCATCATTTGCACCTTGCTGAATGTATGCATATGATGTCATCTCAACGAAAGGTTACTGGAATACAAGACATTAATATTGATGTGACAGCGGATTGTGAAATATCACTTAAGGCTTCCTATGAACTTTTGAGTACTCAATCGGGAGGAAAAGAAAGTCTAGGTTTTACTCATCAAGACCAAAAGAATTACCTCTGTGAAAGGAGACAACGAGACTTGAGGTATGGTGAGGCGGGTAGTTTGTTGAAGTATTTTCAAACAAAAACAGCTAAAAATTCATCATTCTATTATGAAATGCAATTGGATGTTGAGGAGTATATTACTAATATTTTTTGGGCCGACCCAAGGATGATTATTGATTATGGCAACTTTGGGGATGTTGTCTCATTTGACACTGACTTTCAGAACAAACAAGGAATATCGACCCTTTGCTTATTTTACTGGCTTCAACCATTTTAGGGAGACAGTCTTATTTGGAGTTGCATTATTGTATGATGAAATGACAACATCATTTTAGTGGTTGTTTGAGACATTCCTACAAGCTATGTCTGAGAAATATCCTATTACCATCTTCACCGACCAAGATCAAGCAATAGATAAGGCTATTTCTCAAGTGATGCCACAGACATACCATGAGTTATGTTGTTGGCACCTTTGCCAAAATGCTTTGAAACATTTAGGGAACATATATAAGGATGGTTCACATTTTCCTGCTCGATTTAAAGAGTGTGTGTATGGATACGAGGAAGAACATGAATTATTTGAGGCTTGAGAATCGTTGCTTGCGGAGTATAATTTGCATGATAATATGTGGATGAAATCCACTTGGGCATTACGAGAGAAATGAGGGCATGTGTATATGAAAATGACTTTCACTACATGAATGAGAAGTACCAAACTGAGTGAGAGCTTGAATGCAGCCTTACGGAAGTACTTAAAGCCAGACCATGACATTGTTAAGTTTTTTGTACATTTTGAAAGAGTTGTGAATGATAAGCGGTATAAGGAGTCAGACTCAGAATACCAAGTTAGGCAAAAATTACGTAGATTGAAATTAAAAAAAGCTCTAATGTTAGTGCAAGCAGGACAAATGTACACTCCTACTATATTTGAGCTGTTTCAAGATGAGTATGATATCTTTCAGTGTACTATTGTGACAGCAGGTGATGTGTTGGATGGGTGGCATCAATTTGTGGTTCGATTATTTGATGAACATAGAGAGTATTTGGTCTTGGTTAAGGCTAATAAGGAGATAGTCAATTGTAGTCGTCGAAAGTTTGAAATGGTGGGCATATTATGTGGTCATGCACTTAAAGTCTTGAACATGATGAATATTAAGCAAATTCCTGAGCAATACATACTTAAGAGATTGAGACGAGATGCAAGACAAAGTTGTACTCAGGCCCCCAGTACCATGTCAAATGAAGAGGATCCCAAGTTAATGGTGGCGTCACGTTACATGCAGCTTTGTCCTAGAATGGTACAACTAGTTGCTCGATGCTCTGGTCTTCAACCTGCATATCAATTGGTGTCACGTGGTGTTGAAGAATTGTTCAAACAAGTGGATATTATATATGCATCAATTGGTGATGGTGGCGATGATTCAATCCATGAAGAAGGAATAGAAAATGTTGACTCAAACCTTCTCCAAGTTAAAGGTTTAAAAAGAAAAGAAGGAGGTTACAAGGGTTGGGGTCGACTAAAATCTTAGCATGAGAAAGCACCAAAGAGAAAAAAAGGAGCTTCACAACCATCACATATGTCTAAGGTATCGTATATATAATTGTAGGTATTTTTATTCACTTCATATTTTTATTCACTTATCATAATATTTTGTATTCAAGGTACATGGTTTCAGTCACCCGTGTACATCGGCATATAGTCATTCGAATATATTGTCTTCTCAACTTCAAATAGTTTACAAAGTGTTATGGTATGTTACCTTATTACTAATTTTGTTGTTTCACATATATATTAAGTTTCTTTGTCTGACCCATTCTCATTAATATAGGGTACTCCGACTGATTTAATACATGTACATTCTTTAAATGATGCTAAATCATTTTTTATGAATGACTTTTTCGGTGATGATTTGTGACATGTACAATGAGCAACAATTGTAAGGATGCGTGGGGGATGCTTGGGGGATACTAATTGCTTGTTGGATTGGGAGATACTAGATGCTTGGGGGATAGTAGTTGCAATGATATTTTGCTGAAAATCATGTATTTTTTATTTTTAATGAACATAATCATGATGCGTGATTATGATTATGTGCCTTTTTTTTAACGAACATTATTGTTTTTAATGAACATGATATTTTTTGATGAACATGATCTTTTTTTTGATGAACATGATATTTTTTCCAAGTCACAACACTATACAAAACCCACATGTTCATTCAAATTAAACCCACAAGTTCATTCACAACACAAGTTCCATCAATACACCATTGCTCTTACATCTCTACTTCATTAGAATCACAAACATAAGCATCACCACTAGTAACGTGGCTACAAACATATATGACTTCATTGCTCATTCATTTGTCTCAACACGTTGAACTATATTAGAAATTTTTTTAATCTTCAACTTCAATGTCATTACATCTTCTTCAATTCGTCGTACATCTATCCTTTCATTTGTAATTTTTGAATAAGGTAGAGTAGTAGAGTCATCCACTTAAAAAATTGACATCCCTCGTTTGGACATTTGTAGTATAACTTCCCAAGATTTTTTGCAGATTTGAAAACTTTGATAGTTGCTCTTTTCTTACAATTGATACATTGCATATTGCGATATCTTAACTCGCCATTGCTTGTTGCCATGCTTGAAGATGTCATTCTTCAACACTACAAACATGAAAGGACAATAGTAATTAAAACTCAACATTATAAGTTGCAGCCCATTCATTCATATTGCTAGTATAGCAAAATGCAGCAATATTCATTCAACATGTTATCCATATAGCAAAACAGAGTTTTGGAAACAAAATTTAAAATCATTGCCATATGAAAATCTATATTTTACTGTACTGTTCTACTTTATTGTTAAATAGTTCTACAATCACCTTTTTTTTTTAGTCAAACCACAAGAATCTGATTTCACTGTCTTGGCTCTAGAAAGAGAATTTGAAGGCACCTGCCCTAGAATCTGTTACTGATTCCCAGAAGGAAGGCTTCTTCTGCTGGGTTTTTTTCTCTTCTGTTTTTAAAACCATCCGATCAATAGTTCTAGGGAAATTTGTCTCAATCACATTCTTAAACTTATCATACATGTCTTGGTAGCATTGTGGAAGTTCATGAACCATTCAAATATTCCACTGGCCCAACCGCAAATTTAACGTCACCACATGCCTCAACCAAATAATCCCTATCCCATTTTTCAAATGCAACCCAATTATCTAGACACCCTTCCAACAACACTGGCAAATTTGGTTGTTCAAAATTTTCCCCAAATTCATCAATAGAAAGTCTCTTTCTTCTTGGAATATTATCCCTCTCAAACCACTCTGGTTTCATTTCAAGATTGGCACAAAGCCAACTTTGGAACAAATAATCAGAATAAAAGTCCCTAACCTTCAAACCCATACAATACATGCATAGAGATAAATCAACATATATCGCATTTGTGAATTGAAGTATACAGTTCTACAATCACCTACACATACAATACATACACAGAGATAAATCGACACACACACACAGACAGACAGACAGACAGACACACACACACACACACACACACACACACACACACACACACACACACACACACGAATTGAAAAAGGCATAGAAAGCGAGAGCTCATTGATCTGATATCTACCATTCGAAGAGAGAAATAAAGAGTACGTGATCTTGGTGTTGGAGTTGTAGAAGATAGTTTAGGGTTTTGAATTTTGGGGGTTTTTGAACAAGCTGGGTCTGGTTGATATAGAAGAGGTAAACGACGTCGCTATTGGTCTAGGATTTTAAAAAAAAAAATGTCGTAAAACGACGTCGTTTTATTAAACCGCATATCATGCGGTTGGTGCCTTGCTGTAGAGAAGCCGGACCCCTCACATATCCATCTATATCCATATATAGATTATGACTATTTCTCTCTCATATATATAAATGGCAACATTAAAAATAAAAAATAGTAACATTCAAAAATAAAAAAAATAGTAACATTGAATATTAATATTTTTGGAAAATAACAAAATTGTGGGTCAAACTAGTAATACATTGAATATTTTTAAGCAACACGAGAAATTAATGATGCATTCAAACAAAAATAATAGCATTAAAACAAAAAATAGTAACATTCAAACTCAAAAAACACTAACATTTAATCATTACCAATAATTCAATCATGATTATCTATCAAATTAATTACCCTTTAAGCATTGCTAGTTCAAAGAACATCCTCAAAATCAATAGATTCACCGTATGGATAAAGTTAACCAAAATCACTTCCAAAATTCACAATATAATTCCATTCAAAAACATCAAATACAATAATTTGAAAGCTTTGAATCATAAACAAATTCAAGTCACTCGATATTTGTTTCTCCATCTTCATCAAGTCTTGATAAGCCCTTTGGGAAGGTGACCGTAACAACGACGAGAGATGGTGAGCATGGAAGTCATCAACACCGAATCAGTTGCAATATGATATGTTTGAATTTGGAGAGGAGAAAGAACGAATGAGACAAAGAA